>OU862918.1:20036822-20636822 GCA_917880885.1 Limnephilus marmoratus | reverse complement strand
TAAAACCTTGGTCTGTACACGAATCATTTAAACAAATTTGAGAGAAGAAGAATTATGAAAAATCGTCATTTTAAAACTTGTGTTCGGTCGTTTAAGCTCTTCAATCTATCGAAAAATGTTCCATTTGATTATTATTTTTAAAATGTAACGCTATACGGGCGTTTTGTAACAATACTTATGGTCGATCCTAGCTAAGATCCTTTGGCACGGAGCCGACTGAAATTTTGTAATTTTACTAAGAATCTTGCTCTGTTCACGAATCAATTAAAAAATCTGCCAATAGAAGAGTTTAAAATAAAATCATAGTTTTATCACTTGGGTTCTTACTTAAAACCTTGGTATGTACACGAATCATTTAAACAAATTTGAGAGAAGAAGAATTATGAAAAATCGTCATTTTAAAACTTGTGGTCGGTCGTTTAAACTCTTGGGTTCGGTCGTTTTAACACTTGGGGTCGGTCATTACTTTGGCCCTATGGCACCGAATCGACTGAAATTTTGGATTCTCAATAAGAATCTCGGTCTGTATAGAAATCGATTGAATAATGTTCCATTCTCAATAAGAATCTTGGTGTGTATACGAATCAATCGAAAAATTTTCCATTTGATTAATTTTTTAAATTTATCGATTTACGTGCGCCTTGTAACAACACTTATGGTAGGTCCTAACTAAGTTCCTTTGGCACGAAGCCGACTGAGATTTTGGAATCCTACTAAGAATCATAACCTGTTCACGAATCAATCAAAAATCTACCAAATGAAGAGTTTAAAAAAATCATCGTTTTAACACATGGGTTTGGTCGTTTCAACTCTTGGGATCGGTCATAACTTCGGTCCTATGGCACCGAATCGACTTATATATTGGTTTCTTATTAAGAATCTTGGTTTGTACACGAATCAATAAAAAAAATCTGCTGAAAGAAGAGTTAAAAAAAAAGCTTTCATTCTTGGGTTCGGTCGTTTCAACGCTTGGGGTCAGTCATTACTTCGGCCCTATGACACCAAATCGACCGATATTTTGGTTTCTTTCTGAGAATCTTTGTCTGTATTCGAATCAATTAACATAACAAGACAAGTTGACGTTGCGGCAACACTTTGTTTAACAATAACACTTGCTCCGTGCAATTCTCAACTCTAAAAATCAAAATAGCGTTTTTCATTAAGAAAATAAGTGCTCAATCGACGTAGAAAGTCAAGGGCTTTCCGCCAATATATCAGTTTCATAATATTAAAACTTCATCAACGTAATTATATGGTTTAGTGTTTTTGAAAGTGACAGTTCGGCCCGGTCCAAAGGACCCGGTCTTTAAGTTAGTGTTTTAGTACTTAAGTCAGTTCTAATCTAGTAAATAAGAGACCACCCAGACGTTAAAAAACATTTCCCATCGAGTGATATCTGGCACGGTCAATTCAGCATAGTTTTAGATTCCTTTTTGTGTTAATTTTGACGTTTATGTTTTTGCGGTAGTTTTTGACAGTTGACGTTTGTTTTCGCAGCTGTTCCGAGTGAAGTTTATAATATTATTAACTAGTGCTTAGTAGAGGATAATAGTTATATTTTACAAAGTGAACAATAACGCAGAGAAGACCACTCCAGAATTACCTTCCATCATCTATGGATCAACCGGACGATAATGTACGCCGAAGGAAGAAGAGAGGCGGCGCCCCCCCGCACTCTCCCACAACCGCCGCCACCGAGATCCCGGGCACCAGCTGCAGCAGTCCCAGGTTAGAACTAGGTGATATTTCGGACGAGGATTCGGACAATTCTGAAGAATACTTTAGATCTGGGAAAGAAGCTCTAAGTGATGTCCAGATGGCGCTGGAGGAATTGCAGGACACTTTAGCTGAAAAGCAATGTAAGGTAAGCAAGGAGCAGCAACTAAAAATTGCCAGAAACGTAACTTACGTAATTGGTGCTGTATCACAACTTACATTGGACAGGGAAAAACTGAGAGCTGATCTGACTACTGCCCAGGCTGGTTTGAAAGTGGCCCAGGCGGAAAAACGTTCGGTTGAGGACTGCAACCGTCACCTCGCGGAGAAAATTCAGCAGCTAGAGGCGGACCTAGGACCTGTGATGCGACGTGTCGCTGTAGCTACTGAGGCGACCATGTCATTTGCGGACATCGCCAAAATAAAAACTAAAGATGCGATTCCATTGCCGATCACTCGTACAGGACAAGCAGTAGGACCTACAAAGCCTACTATATGCGTTTTTCCTAAGCTGGATAGCATTAAAGACAGCGAGGAAACCAAACAAAATGTAAGAAAAACTTTAAAGCCTTCAGCTTTAGGTATCCGAGTAACCGGCATGAGAAACATACGGAATAAGGGAGTAGCGATTCATACTGCCAGTGTTGAAGACCAACAAAAATTATTAATTGCGCTCACTAATACGAATTCAAGTACTTTAAGCGCACGACTACCAGCAAAAAGACATCCCAAGGTAATATTTTTCAATGTACCTAGAGAGTTATCCGATGAGAGCTTCCTGAATAGCGCTTTAGCTGGAATTCCCAACATGGAGCAAATGGACACTGGAGAGATGATCTCGAATTGCCGACTCAGCCATTTGGCTGGCGCTCGATCTGGCTCAACCTGTCATCGAGTGTATGAGGTTCCGGCTAAGCTACGTCATCTGTTAGTAGAACAGGAAAGGGTATTCGTGGATTGGACGGTGTGCCGTGTACGAGATTTTATAGGGCTTACTGTGTGCTCTAATTGCCAGATGACTGGACATTCATTCAAATTTTGTAAGGAAAAACCAAGATGCGCTCACTGCGCCAAGGAAGGACACGGACGTGAATCGTGCCCAAGCGCTGAAGACAAGCCGGTATGTGCAACATGCACGAGGTTCGGTAAGGCCGCGGACCACCCGACGGGAGACAAGGAATGCCCAGCTTATCAAGCAGCACTATCCAGGGACTTGGCAACCATCGACTATGGCTTTAAATAATTATATAGAAGATGACTGTGAAGTGGACTTTATAAGAACAAACAATTTGTATCAATGGGTAAAAATGAAACGTAAAAGTGAGATAGGAGATTTAATTTGCATCCAAGTTAATATTAGATCAATATGTAAATATTGGGATGTATTACATGTATACTTAAATAGTTGCTGGGAGTTTGTAGACATCTTAATGCTATGCGAAACTTCCATACAAACTGACCTTATTGATTTATATGAGATACCGGGCTACACATGCTATAACTACTGCCGCACTAACAAGTCAGGTGGGGGCATTCTACTATATATTCGGAATAATATTGTATTCAAACAAAAACAACTAGAATCGTTTTATTTTGAAAATGTATTCGGTGTAATTACTCTTCCAAATAAAGAACGTATTAGTATTTTAGCAATATATCGACCGCCGAATTTTAGCAAACAATCATTTATTGGGGAAATAACATCTGTTTTGACAAGTTTCATAGATCCTCTCGATAATGTTTTGCTCTTTGGGGATGTTAATATAAATTTGATGAATTACCAAGATCCTACTGTAATCTCATATGAAAATATTCTAGCTAGCAATTACTTAATCAAATGTATAGACGGCGTGACTAGAGAAGCAATTGTAGACGGACGCGTTACACGCTCATGCATCGATCACATTTATGTTAGGTACAATAACGGGCATAAACAAGTGGACGCGTTATCAGCGTGCGTATGCGAGATTGCTATAGCAGATCATTACATCGTCGCAGTTAATATTAAATATGACGAGCAAAAGGAACCTTTAAACATTGCGAAAGAGATTATTGTTTTGTCCCAAAAACGTATAGACAGCCAAATACATAAAATAAATTGGAATTCCTTACTTAATGAACAAGACAGTATTACACTGTATCAAAAAATTAAAAACAATTTTATTAACCTATACGAAAGATGCACAGTATCATTCCTGAAAAAACCGAATAAAAGACCAAACAGGATCAAAAATTGGATAACTACTGATATTTTAGAAAAAATTAAAAAAAGAGATTTGCTATTTCGAAGGTGGAAGAATTCACCAACCAATAAAAATTACGAAAATGAATACAAGGCCTTTCGAAATAATGTTAACAAACTAATTACTAAACAAAAATTATATTTTTTTAAAGATAAATTTAAAACATGTTTCAATAATACTAAAAAAACGTGGGATGAGATAAATAAAATTTTAGGAAGAAAAACTAAAAGCAATTGTGATGAAGTCATCTCGCGATATGTGATAAAAGATCAGACAGTGGAAAGTGTAACAAACCAATATGTGAATTATTTTTCAGATACTATATGTCATATGTTGCACAAGTGTGATTTTAAAGCATCTAATATTGATACAGTAGAATTACCTCATAGTATGTACCTACCTAAAGCAACTATCACGGAGATAACAAATATTGTTAAAAAAATTAAAAACTCAAAATCTGCTGCAATGGATAGTATAAGAATGCACGACATAAAAAGACATATAAATATTTTAGCCCCAATTATTACGCACCTAGTAAATAGACTTATTACTCAAGCAGAAATACCTGATGATCTAAAGTGTGCTATAATTAGACCTATTTACAAAGGTGGAGTACACTCAGAGATAGGAAACTATCGACCTATCAGTATCTTGCCTGCACTTGAAAAAATCTTTGA
Organism: Limnephilus marmoratus; assembly: GCA_917880885.1. Classification (NCBI taxonomy): domain Eukaryota; kingdom Metazoa; phylum Arthropoda; class Insecta; order Trichoptera; family Limnephilidae; genus Limnephilus; species Limnephilus marmoratus. The sequence continues at coordinate 20,632,186 of OU862918.1, read as the reverse complement.
AAAATATATTTCTTTAAAATTAAACAAATACTTACAGAAATTTTCCATTATAGACAAAAATCAATATGGCTTTCAAAAGAAAAAGAGTACTGAAATATTATTACAGGATTTCTCGAATTATGTAAATAATGAATTAAATGAAAAAAAGCATGTTTTAGTATTGTTTATCGATAATTCCAAGGCGTTTGACACAATTAACCCGCAAAAATTATTAAATATTCTAGAAGCAATAGGAATCAGAGGAAATCTACTAAATTTGTTTAAAAATTATCTATCTAATAGACATATCTGTGTAAAAATATTTGAAAAATTGAGTGGGAAAAAAAAAATGTACGCCGGTGTCCCGCAGGGGTCAATTTTGGGACCCACCCTTTATATAATATTTGTATCAATAATGAGTAAACTATTCTCACATGTTAAACACTTTGTATATGCTGACGACACGGCACTGGTCATATCGGATGAACAATTGTATACTGCGATTAAATATATGCAAGAAGACTTTATATCTCTGATTAAATGGTGTCATGACGTAGGATTAATTATAAATACAAAAAAAACCAAACTGATGCACATAAGATCTCCACATGCAAAAGTTTCCATCATGCCTGAAATAATTTCTCATAACTTTACCTGCATCCATCAAAATATTGTGCAGCCTTGCTCATGTGAAACGATTGAGCTAGTAAACGAATACGTTTATTTGGGCGTGACTGTTGATTGCTACTTTAAATGGGACGTACAAATACACAAAATTTGTAAACGGCTGCGGGCGATAGTGGGTAGAATATACAAATTGAAGTGTTTCGTTCCTGTGAATACCTTAAGAATTATTTACATGTCACTCGCGGAATCAACTTTAAGATATGGATTAACCACTTGGGGACATTCTTGCAAAACAAATTTAAATTACGCACAATCAATACAAAATTCTATCGTTAAATTACTAGTTAAAAAAAATATTTTTTTGCAGAGACGAAACATTTCACTTTTGTATCAAAATTTAACAGTTTTGCCGGTGCAGGCCTTATTATGGTATAAAATATTGATTCAGCACATATCTGACTCTGAGTATAAGAGGAAAGTTGAACATGGGCACAATACTAGGTTCACAAATAATGAAGGCATGCTTGTACCTAAACATAATAATAAATACGGACAGCGAACCCTTGAGTATAATGTGCCTAAAATATATAATATGCTACCTGGTAATATTAAGAAATGCGAATTTCCAAATAGAGTCAGATATTTGCTGAAAACATGGCTACTAGGTAGAAATAATTTGTATTAGGCGATTTAGTTTTTACTATTAATGTGTAAGTTTATTGTTATTGTATAAATTAAGGTCTAAGTTGTAATATGTAAAAAGTTGTAATAAAAATCCTGTTGACAAACTACTTAACTGTAGTTTAACGGGATATATATGAAATAAAAAAAAAAAAAAAAAAAAAAAAAAATTAAAAAATCTGCCAACAGAAGATTTTATAAAAAAAATCATCGTTTTAACACTTGGGTTCGGTCGTTTCAACACTTGGGGTCGGTCATGACTTCGGCCCTATGGCACCGAATCGACTGATATATTTGTTTCTTATTTAGAATCTTGGTTTGTATGCGAATCAACAGAAAATGATTTTTAGATTTTTTTTATCAAATTCGACGTTTTACGGGCGCTTTGTAACAATACTTCCGGTCATTCGTTATTGCACCGAGCCATTAAACATTTTGGTATCTTACTAAGAATCATGTTCAAAAACTGCACAAGAAGAGTTTAAAAAAAATCGTCGTTTTAACACTAGGGTTCGGTCGTTTCAATACTTCGGGTCCTTCATTACTTCCCCCTATGACACCGAATTGGCTGGTATTTTGGTTTCTTACTGAGAATCTTGGTTTGTATTCAAATCAATTAAAAAATCTGCCAAAGGAAGAGTTTATAAAAAAATCGTCGTTTAAACACTTGGGGTCGGTCATTACTTCGGCCCTGTGACACCGATTTGACTGATGTTTTGGTTTCTTACTAATTCATTGTTTTACTAGCGCTTTGTAACAAAACTTGTGATCCGTCCTAAATAAGATACTTTCGCAAGTTGCCGTCCGAAATTTTTGATTCTGTCTAGGTATCATGGTCTGTACACGAATCAATCCAAAAAGAAAAGATTAAAAAAATCATCTTTTTAACACTTTGGTTCTGTCGTTTAAACACTTGGGGTCGGTCATAACGTCGGCCCTACGGCACCGAATTGACTGAATTTTTTGATTCTTACTTAAAACCTTGGTCTGTACACGAATCATTTAAACAAATTTGAGAGAAGAAGAATTATGAAAAATCATCATTTTAAAACTTGTGGCTGGTCGTTTAAGCACTTGGATTCGGTCGTTTTAATACTTGGGGTCGGTCATTACTTTGGCCCTATGGCACCGAATCGACTGATATTTTGGTTTCTTTCTGAGAATCTTGGTCTGTGTTCGAATCAATTAAAACTGCCATAAGAAGGGTTTATATAAAAAAATCATTCTTTTAACACTTGGGTTCGGTCGTTTAAACACTTGGGGTCGACTCAACTGATATTTTGGTTTCTTATTAAGCATCTTGGTTTGTACACGAATCAACCGAAAATGTTCTATTAGATTTTTTTTTCAAATTCGTCGTTTTACGGGCGCTTTCTAACAACACTTCTTGTCGGTCGTTATAGCATCGAGCCAAGTGAAATTTTGGAATCTGAATAAGAATCGTGCTCTGAACACGAATTAACAAAAAAAATCTGCCGAAAGAAGATTTAAAAAAAAAATCGTCGTTTTAACACTTGGGTTCGGTCGTTTCAACGCTTGGGTTCGGGCATTACTTTGGCCCTGTGGCATCGAATCGACTGAAATTTAGGATTCTCAATAAGAATTTTGGTCTGTACACGAATCAATCACATAATCTGCCAAAAGAATTTTTTAAAAATTTTTTTTATAAATATTTTTTAAAAATGTGTCGCTTTACGAGCGCTCTTTAACAGTCACTTATGGTCGGTCCTAACTAAGATTTTTCGGCACGTAGCCGACTGAAATTTTGGAATCTTACTAAGAATTATGGCCTGTACACAAATCAGTTAACAAATCTGTCGAATGAAGAGTTTATAAAAAAAATCTTCGTTTTGACACGTTCGGTCCTTTCAACACTTGGGGTCGGTCATTACTTCGGCCCTATGGTACCGAATCGACCGATATTTTGGTTTCTTACTAACAATCTTGGTTTGTACACGAATCCACCGAAAATGTTCTATTAATTTTTTCAAATTCATCGTTTTACGAGCGCTTTGTAACAACACTTCTGTTCGGTCGTTACTAAGACTCTATGCTACTGAGCCAACTGAAATTTTTGATTATTTCTAAGACACTCGGGGTCGGTCTTTTAGGCACTTGGGTTCCGTCGTTTTAACACTTCGGGTCGGTCATTACTGTGGTCCATATCACCGAATCGACTGAAATTTTGGATTCTTATTTAGAACCTTGGTTTGCAGACGAATCCATCTAAAAAATTTGAAAGAAGAAGAATTACGAAATATAATCATTTTAATACTTGGGGTCGGTCGTTTAAGAACTTAAGTTCGGTCGATTCAACACTTGGGGTCGGTCATGACTTCGGCCCTACGCCACCGAATTCACTGAATTTTTGGACTCTTACTTAAAATCATAATCTATCACGAATAAATCTCTTCTATTAGATTTAAAATTCAATTCATCATTTTACGGGTGTTTTGTAACAAAACTTGTGATCCGTCCTACTTTGGCACGTAGCAGACTGAAATTTTTATTCTTTCTAAGAATCATGGTCTCTACGCGAATCAATAAAAATATCTGTCAAAAGAAAAGACTTAAAAAAAAATCATCGTTTTAACACTTGGGTTCGGTCATTTCAACACTTGGGGTCGGTCATTACTTCTGCCCTATGGCACTGAATCGACTGGTATTTTGGTTTCTTACTAAGAATCTAGAAATTTTGGATTCTTACTAAGAATCTTGGTCTGTGCACGAATCGACCGAACAATCTTCTTTTAGATTTTTTTTTCAAATTCATCGTTTTACGGGCCTCTGTTACAACACTTTTGGTCGGTCGTTACTTTGAGTCTATGGCACCGAGCTAACTGTAACAAAACTTCTGGTCCGTCCAAAATAAGATACTATTGCACGTAGCCGACTGAAATTTTTGTCATGGTCTGTACACGAATCAATCAAATAAAAGAAGAGTTTAAATAAAAATCGTTGTTTAAACACTTGGGTTTGGTCGTTTATACACCTGGGCTCGGTCATAACTTCGGCCCAACGGCAACGAATTTACCTAAATTTTGGATCCTTTCTTAAAATCAATTAATCGAAAACTCTTCTATTAAATTTATAACTCAATTTATCGTTTTAAGGGCGCTTTGTAACAACACTTGTGATCCGTCCTAAAGAAGATACTTTGGCATGGAGCCGACTGAGTTTTTGGAAAAAATCTTCTCTCAGATAATTTTTTAAAATTTATCCATTAACGCGCGCTTTGTAACAACACTTGTGGTCGGTCCTAACTAAGATCCTTTGGAACGGAGCCGATCGAAATTTTGGATTCTTACTAAAAATCATGGTCTGTACACAAATCAATAAAATATTCTGCTAAAAAGAGAGTTTTAAAATAAACATTGTGTTAACACTTGGGTTCATCACTTCGGGACTACGGCATCGATTTGACTATACTTTTGGATTCTTTTAAATCATGGTCTCTACATGAAGTAATCAAAAAATCTGCCATAAGAAGAGTTTAAAAAAAAAATCATCGTTTTTACACTTGGGTTCGGTCGTTTAAACATTTGGGGACGCTCATAACTTCGGTCCTCTGGCACCAAATTGATTGGATTCTTACTGTAAATCATGGTCTTTACACGAATCATTAAAAAAATCTGCCAGAAGATGAATTTATACAAACCATCATTTCAAAACTTGGGGTCGGTCATTATAGCACCCGGGTTCGGTCGTTTCAACACTTGAGGTCGGTCACAACTTCGGCCCTACGGCATCAAATTGACTCAAATTTTGGATTCTTACTTAAAATCAGGTTCTGTCACTAATTAATCGAAAACTCTTCAATTAGATTTTTAAATTCAATTTTACGGGAGCTTTGTAACAAAACTTGTTTTTGTATATTTTAAATGTTTTTATAAAAAATATACATTGTATTCGGTGTCCAGGCCTTGCCCCAATTTCACTGCATTCGTCACGCATGTCACAAGTATTAAACAACACATTTACAGGCAAGAATTGTTGTTGGCGAAACTTCACTGTTTTGATCTGTTGCGTTCCCATTTCTTCATGTTTTCTCCTTTCTCCTATTGGTGAGTGTTTTGCAGTTACATGGCAAGGTGAAACAATTGAAAGGCAAGGACTTATTATGATTATAATAATACTCACAGTGGATTCGAAGGTTGGTCGCACCCATGAAACATTTTGAAGTGTGTAATAATTTCCCTCCATGAAGTATGCCACCGCCGCGTGTTTAAAATACTCCAAGGGCACTGACAGAGTTGTAAACAGCTGAAATAAAATTATTTACAATATAAGAGAAACTTTAGCCAAGTATTTTGAGCCATAATACAATTCGATAAATAAATGTTTGCAAAGTGAAAGAACTTATAAAACTCACCCCCATTTGCGTACCGTAAGGTTCTACCAGGAACCTTTTTGTCCTAGACCTGCTCTCTGTTTCATGACTGCTACCTTTGGTCATTGATATTAGCATTCTGAAACGACGAACATTATTTGAATTGATTTGAATGGACTTTAGGATTGAGAAACTATTCACGATGAATGCGATGACAAGCTAATAGACAACTATATAAACATATAAATAAATATTTGGGATCTAATTATGATAGCGCTATAAAATTATTCAAATCTATGTAGGCACCAATAGTTAAACAGTGTACATCATCAATATTGAAGTTGCTAAATACGGGGAAATTATCTCATATGCAGACGACACAGTGCTTCTTCTAAAAGCAAACACATGGTTAGAACTGAATAAAAAGGCTAACATAGACATAAATGAATTAAAAACATGGTTTGACAATAACCTACTAACATTAAACTCTAAAAAAACACATTATATACCATTTTTCACAAAAAAACCAAACACGCCGTATGAAATAAACATAAGGATCCATTCTGCACCACACACTCAACAACACCACTGTAACATATTGTGTACTAATAATGAAATGAAAACTTCAACCAAATATCTAGGAATCACTATTGACCAATGTCTAAAATGGATACCGCATATAACCATTCTTAAAAACAGAGTACGAAAATTGACATATATTTTTAGCTGTTTGAGACACATTCTAAGTAAAGAACTACTGAGAATGACGTACTTCGCATTCTGTCAATCCATAATCCAATATGGTATAATAGGATGGGGTGGCGCCTATAAAACTCGCACACAATCTCTCTACATTGCGCAAAAACTAATAATTAAAATAATATTAAAAAAATCATTTCTATATCCATCTGAACTCATATTCAAAGAATTTAAAGACAGAAAATTAAATACTCTCTTCCTGTATCATTCAACCTTACAAGTTTACAAAGAGGATATCCTAAACAAAACCATACTTTTCAAAAACACAGTAAATCTCAGGCAAAAATACATGTTACCAATTCCCATTTGTAAAAAAACTTTGGGTCAACAAAACTACAAATACTTTGGAACAAATTTCTTTAATAAATTACCAGAAAATATAAGATCCCTTAAGGACAGTTTCAAAAATTTCAAAACACAATTAAAAAAATATACTGAAAACCTTAACTAAAAAATAAATAAATAATAAATAAAAATTTTAAAAAATGTATACATATATACACATAAGTGTCTCTTATTCTTTATATAAACTAAATTTCAAAAAAATAAAGTCAAAATAACCTAACAAATAATACTTCCTGCCGTATACACAAGCATCTGCTTATTATGGGAGAATATTTAAAAAAAATATGTATATTTGTATTTAATAATTGTATTAAGTTTTTTATATACTTTCATTATATTTATGTATCGTTTTTATGTACTGTACAAAAAAAAAATTTTTTTTCAATAAAAAAAAAAAAAATTTAAGCAAAAAAAAAAAATATTACTTAAGGCGCTTATTATAACGTTCTTAAACAGGTAAATTTGAAGGTTTTACACCCAGAAAACTTTGAATGACAACTGTCCTAACAATAATTCCAACACAATTATTAAATTAAATTTATTGCTGAAAAATTCTCTTCAAGTTATTTACAACAAACTATGCAAGTGTCGAGCACACACACACACTAATCAAGCATCGCTCCTGAAGAATCACCCAATTATGGAAAGCGCAGGTCCCCTTTGATTCGCAATCGTCGCTAACTCTCCTGTCTCTGGTCGTACGAAATTATCATATACTTGTTAATCCTATCACACAGTGTTGTGTACGAACAACTATACTTACAGTGCACACACAGTGTAATTAAATAGCATATCGCGAAGGCACGAATCCAACAAACTCGCGTCTTTGTCAATTAATGTTGGCGAGGATTCGCTGTCACGTTAGCCGAAATAGCACAACACCTCGTACGTAAATTGTGAAAATTGCAGGCGGCGAATTGAACCGAAAGCTCCATGGATCGGACGAATCGTTGCATCCGACGCGTCACTCTATATACAATTCCCCCGAAGAGTGGGTATTTGATCGGATTATTATCGAGTTTTGTCAGCCCTTGAAGGTGTCGTCGAATGATGGATTTTTGGGGCCGCTGAGTGAGAAATAGGATGATTTTAGAAAAAAATCATTTCTTCGAAATCGGTGAAGTAATAGCATTGTTTTATTCAAAACTATAGTAGGTTTCAATAGATAACTTCGAAAAAAGAAATTTTGACCTTTTTTTTTTTTTTTTTTTTTTTTAAATAATCGGAGACGGTTTACATATATATAGTTCCCGAGAGCACTTAGGCCATAGACCCATTGTACTATCTCCCATTTTACCTCATTCCTTTGACAGTAACCCAGTCCCTTTTATAAAGTTCACCAGGATTGTCATTCGAAATGAAGCTATATCTTCTGGTCCGACAATGTGTCTTCCCAGGTCTCATTTCCCCTCTTCACTCCTTCTTGGTTCCCTGAAGGCCCCACGACGGAAGAGGGCTCATCTCTCCTCTCCACTCCTTAGTTCCCCGAAGGCTCCACGATGGAGAGTCCACCTCCCCTTGGTTTCCTAAAGGCCCCACAAGGGAAGAGTCCACTCCACCTTGGTTCCCCGAGGGCCCCAGGAGGGAAGAGAACTTCATCTCTCCTCCTTGGTTCCTCTAAGGCCCCACAGAGGAAGAGTTCACCAAGATGGCCTCATTTCTCCTCTTCACTCCTACATGGTTCCTCGAAGGCCCCACATGGGAAGAGGATATTATCTCTCCACTTCACTCCTCCTTGGTTCCACAAAGGCCCCGCGCTGGAAGGGTGCCCTTCCCCTTGGTTCCTTGAAGGCCCCACAAGGGAAGAGTTCATGGAGGTGGCCTCAGCTCACCTCTCCACGGTTTCTCCTCTTGGTTCCTCTTACGGCCCCAGGAAGGAAATCCACAGAGGTGGCCTCAGCATTCGTAGGTTCCCAAAAGGCCCCTAGTTTTCGAATGGTCCAATTTTTTTTTTGTCCCACGAGTTACCAGGGAAATAGAAGGTCCACTCCAGCAGAGCCCTGAGTGCTGGAGTGAGGTCTAAATACTCCGAGATGTGACCTTGTTTCTCGGAGGCACCGTTCGTGACGATGTTCCCCAGGACATTCAGCCTGAGCACGGTAGCTCACACCTTGGCTTGGGATGGCTATTGCAGCTTTGTGTTTTCCACTCCCTGAGCGATGGGTTTGCCACACTCCCTACGCTAATTTCTACCTACTTCTAGATATATTTCTTCGGAACTGTAGGTATAAAACCTTTAGCATAGGTTCTAAATTTTGCTGATACAAATTGTAATGAAAAGGTTTAGTCAAGATTTCCATTTTTACAATGGTAATTTTACTGTTTTCGGAAAATAAGAATAAATTGTTTCCATTACAATAATTCTTCTACTTGGTTATTTTTTTTCTTCTGTGGAAACGAACTCTTTTGTTTAGAAGAGCGGTGAACATCATAATAGCAATTAGCATAATTTGATCTTAATTACTTTTTAAGAAAGCATTTATAATTTTATGTTCAATTTTAAAAGAAAATTCATACACTAGGCAGAAAATTGGTTATGAATAAATAGTAATGGCCAGTAATTGGGATGTGAATAATTCATCAAATTTAAAAGTTACTTTTCAAGTTCTGTGAAAGTTCTGCTATTGTTTCAGTAATGTTAAACAATTTTTTTTTTAAAGTTACCGGTTCCCGGGCGTTTATTAACATCAATAGTTATTTACAGATATGTGCGCTACCCGACTCACTAGACAATATCTGTTCTGAGCCGGGTAGCAGGATAATAGCTTAATTTGAATGGAACTTTCACAGAGCTTGAAAATTAACTTTGCAATTTGATGAATTGTTCAAATGTGAAATAACTGGCCCTTAATGTCGTTGACATTGAATTGGTCTTTAACTGATTGACCTAGGTATTTATCATCTTCAATTGTTCTGAAGTTTTCCGAAGGGCTGTTGAATTATTTTTTCCTATTTATGAGGTGTTACCAACGATATTGAAATATAAGCAGATGTGCTATCTGCTGTTTTTACTATGTGGGTCTGCGCTTCCGGGTGTCGCCGATATTGTTTAGCAATTAACAAATAAACTAAAAGAACAAATAATTAACGAATAAACCAAACGAACGTTAAACTAAATTAACGAATTCTTTCCTTATTCAAAATATATTGTTAACCAATACTAATGCACATTTTCAAAAAATCAACGAAATGAACAAATTCTTTTTGTATGAAAACTACGCTAATTAGCGCGTAGTCCGGCGACAGTTGCGCGGACACCATAGCATATCTCTTCTGTATTTGAATATCCTTGGGTGATACATTTTTATATGATGGGAATTCGGGTTTTCAGTTAAACAACTGTGAACTTGTTTTACTCCAATTGTGAATTACGTTTGTCCGATCACATCATACTTCCATTATGAGGTTTCCGAATTCTCCAAAATTAGGTTTTTTGGAAATTCCAGGATTTATCGTAGCAGAATTACAGATACAATTATCAAGAAGGCAAAATCAAAATTTGAGTTAATATTGTATTCTTTTTTGAAAGGCGGAGCTATCTTTTTCAGATTTCAAAATTTCCAAATTCTAAGCAATTATTGATTATTATTTAAGCCGGAGTTTCCTCAAAATACCATGTTATGAAATGATTCCATTGAAAGTTTATTATATCGTTAAACAAGCACGCTTTAAGGAGTTATTATTCGAAGAATTGTCAAATTGTAGAAGCTTTCTTGGGTTGTAAATTCAATATGAGTTCCAGTTACGTGACACCATAAAAAATGTGAAACAGTTATATTATTATACTACGATCGAACAAAATTCTAACAAAAATCTTCCAAAATTCTGGAAGAGGTTCGACCAAAACATTTTTTTCTAATTTATGTTATTACTTATTAGAGTCTTCAAACCTTAAATATATTATTATTCATAATTTTTCACTGAAGCTATAATTTTAATAATTTTGATGTGAGAATTCCATCTGGGAATAATCCAGCATGGTTGATTTATGAAGGATCGTTAATGTCGATAAATTGTCATCTTTCCCGAGTACGATTGCACATCGCTATCGTACAAACTGCAGTTCACATCGATCAAATTAAGAACACTCAGTCGTTGTTCTGTTATTTTGTGTATTGACGATCTGTAGTATGCTTAGGAACGATGTCAAGTTACCGACTTAAACGATTTACTGTGCTTGATACTCAGATCATTTTCTTATGTGAATATGGCACAAGAATCCCAACTGCTCCCAACTACTGGAATCAGTTGTATTCCCGCTTGAAGAAGATTGTTAGGCTAAGTGGAGTGGGGAGGGGAAGGAGGAAGAGGAAATTTGGGAAATATCTGTTTAAAGACAGTTTAGGCCATTTTTCGATTCTTCATGGTGTTTTTGCATTCAGGGCAATATTGGAAGTATCTACCACTGTGGAACATGTCACAAATTTACCGTGACATAAAAATATTTTTATTAAAAAGTAAAAAAAAGGAATGTTAGTTTTTTGTATACGTCGGGATTTGAACGTATACGTTGGGATTTGAACCCGCAATCTTCGTTCGTATTTACCAAACAGCGTTAAGAAATAATAAATAGCCAATTATAATAGGAATTTATTCAAATTATAATGATGCTTTCGAAAATCCAATATGTACCAATATAATATTGTATTTTTCTCCATATTATTTTAGATCGGTTGAACTCCTCTTCAAATTCATAGATAGATGCACTTGTTATACATATGATTAACAGTGACTCTATAAAAAACAACAAACAATCGAAGATCAAACACTTATTAAAAAGGTATGAAAAATCACTACATGTTAAAAAACATTTGTTTATCTTGTTACCTGTTCACAGTAAAACTGTTGAAAAAGGTGCCAAGTATTTTACATTATAGGAGAAAACTACAAAAAGGCCGAGATTGATTCTTACCTTGTTTTTGTTTTGGTTTTTTCCCGGCAATGTTGCTTATGTCCTTTTTGATAGGTGCCAACAAACGAGGTGGTCACGTAATTTGGGCTTCTTTTAATTAGTAACTAGTATAGACCTTAAGTTATAACGGATTCATTGTTCTTTTATAACGTTTTTAATAACGTATCGTGAAGAAGCAATGAATGAAATTTTGGAAAAAAAAATTTAAAAAAAGAAACATCGTGATGAAGTGTAACACGATTTCCTTGTTAATTTTTCAAACAGAAACAATTTTTAATGAATTGTTTTGTTAGTTTAAACAGAGTCGGATTTTGGAAAAAAAACTTATTTTCTTGCGAGTTTAAAGTAGGTAGGACATTAAAAATTTAAACACGAATCCATTCTCTACTTATGAAGCCATTGGGATTAAGGCAAACCTAATGGATGATTTTAGCGTTGTAGAAGGAAATGTGGAGGAGAAAGTATTCTTTTTTACTATTAAGATCGAGTTACTTGACAATTTGATTCTTATTGTAAACGTGCGTCGGGTTCTCACAAAGACGATCCCGGAAATGTGTTTCATTCCGGATTATATTGTTAATAAATTAAGTTTAAGGTTCCCAATATTTATTTTATTTATTTATTTATTATTATTACATTTATTACGTACAAGATATAACAATATAAAAGGAAGCTTTGACTGTCCAAATAGGAAGGTTTCCCGTTTTAGGACAGTCAAATTGGCAGGTTGCGTGTACATAATTTCACATTAATGGATTCAATAATAATTAACAATAATGGTACATATTGGGGGAGTTACTTAGATATTAGGTACAATATCAGATATAAGTTGTGTTATTCTAGGTATACAGCAGTAATAAACAATAAAATCCAGGTGGGTACATGTAAAATATAAAATAAAATAAAAATATAACATATAAATGCAAGAAAGAAAAATAAGAGAAATATTTTTTTAGGAAAATACAAATTAGCAGTAATAAACAATAAGATCCAGGTAGGTACATGTAAAATATAAAATAAAAATATAATATATAAATGTAAGAAAGAAAAATAAAAAGATATTTTTTAGGAAATACAAAATACAAAATCGAAGAAATCAACTCAGACTACGTTTTTTAATAATTTTTCGGAATCTGTCCTACCTAAGTCTAATAACCATTTTGTAATTTTAGTACCGAAGGATGATAATTCACACAGTTTAAATTGAGAGGGGATTTTGTTGTATATTTTTGGTCCCAGGTATGAGAAAACTTTTTGGTAAGCCGCAGTATTGCTTGTTGGAATAGAAAGGTCGTTTCTGCTCTTACTTCTGGTTTGATGATTATGATCGACTGTTATCGTTTTGTTTTTATTTTTGTGGACGCAGATTGTAATTTTTTTTATGTAACACTGTCGAACATCAAGCACATTAAACTTCTTGTAAAGAGCGTCGTATATTAGTATTCCCAGATACAAACTAGATTTCGTTTAAATATTGTAAAATCAGATTTCCGATAGATACCATTTTTTTTAAAGATTGAAATTCGAATATGGTAAACGATGCTACCTACTGATTTAATTTTTAGAGCGGTGACCCGCTTAGCCTAGTTCCAGTGTTTAAATCAGGACTTGACAATAAACATTGTCTCACGTGCTTTACCAATGCATGCCTTCTTCATCATTATTCTTAATTATTTACGCCATCAAATCTCTTTCAAATATCTCAAGTTCAGGCAATTCTTTGGGCTTTGTTTACCCATTTGCAGCCGGCAGTTCTCTTTAAGTCGTCAACCATTCTCATCTCTGTTTCTTCCTCTCAAGCAAGAATGCCTACTTATTGTAGAATGTCATCGCTTGTGTTAAAAGTGTTATTATTTATTAAAACTGAGACTGTTGAGATACAGTACTTGTGAGCACTCAGGCCATGGGCCAATTGTGATATATCCCATTTTATCTCTTTAATTTGAGCTTGTATCCAGGTCCCGTGAGGATCACTGTTTTCTCGTTGATGGAGGATTTTGTTGCTGTAAGGATCTTCCCATCGTATTTGTTTGGATTCCCTGAAGGCCTTACGAGGGAAGAATCCACCGAGGTGGCCCAGCTCTCCTCTCCATCCCCCCTAGATACCCCAAAGGCCCCTAATCAATATCAGTTTTTTGGTTGAATGGTCCTTTATTGGTCCCTCTAGTATATAGAGAAAATACTGTCCATCCAGCAGATCTCTGAGTGTTGGTGTATGGTATAAATTCAATGCGACCCTGTATCTTGGTGGCACTGTTCGTGATACTGTTCCCAGTGCCATTCAGCCCTGAGCACGATAGCTCACACCATTCTATAGAATGATAGTAAATGAATGTCGTTTTTTCACTCCCTGATCGATGTGTTCGCCACACTCCCTCCTCCATTGATAAGTATTACATAAATATTAAATATCTGTATGGTGCGCACATTAGAAAATCTATGTAAATAAACTTAGTCAGCGAAAAGAACGCCCATGTGTATTTATAAAAAAGTTAAAATCTCATCTAATTTCACATGTCTTATCCGGATCGGTGATCCAAGGCAGCTCGCCACGACAAGGCGCCATTAGACATCCCTGTCCAGCGATAACAATGTCGGCGGTCTCCGTCCAGCTCAGCAGATCCAGCCTCTCCTTGCACAGATTCTGGAGTTGCTTTTCCCAACTGTTCCCTGGGCGGCCCACTGGAATCGCACTTGAAATTGTAATTTTCAGAATAATATGGACTTCGGGCATTTATACGTAACCAAGCTACTTCTATTGCGACTTTATTATTAAAAGTACCTGCAGGGGGTTCGATGTTAATCCCATCTCGGATCGTCGAGCTTTTTATTTGATCATGTTTTGTAACTCCTACCTCTTAAAAATCTCGTTTCTAGATCGATTAGATCTAATTTTATGTTTAAATGAACGGTATCGAAATATAATGTATGCACGGATTTGCATATCAGAAAGAATAATATATTGATGGTTTCCCAAATTCGACCCTGCCTCCACAACAGTAACCTTTAGCATATATGGAATAATGGTAACAGTTACAAAAGAGTTTCGATGGTTCCAACACCTATTTCGGTTCCATCACTTTGCTTCCAATGTGGTTAATATAAACCGAAAATTCGAGCACTTCCCTGAACCGACTAAGCTAATCGTATTTGCGACAGTACTACTGGTAGGAATTTTCAAGTCAATTACATTTTTTTCGAAAACTAACATAACGGGTATTACATTATATTATATTAAATCGATGACAGATTTAAAGTGAGGTAGCTACAAAAATGCCCAAAACAAGTTGATAGCACTGTTACATTTTAAAGATCATGTTTTGTTCACAGTCGAAATGAGGTAGCTCTCTTATTTAAAATAATAAATTTAGATTTTTGCGTATCTCCGAAGTATCGAGTAGTCTCTCTCGAGTGGTTTCAATCCTGAGATTGGTTTGCAGCAATGTCATCTATTCGTCTCTTCCACTCTTCCCTGTCTTGTGCGGCTCTTTTGAAGTCTGCATATGATGAGCAGCGCACGTCCACCAGCAGGTCCTCCAGGTACTCTCGGCGTGGGCGTCCCCTAGCGTTTGTCCCCTCGGTCATACCCTCCATTATGGCATGCAAGAGGCCTTCTTGTCTTATTACATGGCCGATCCATCTTGCGCGCCTTTCGGACAAGGTCCTGAGCAGGTGCCTTCCTCCTTCGATTCTTTGGAGAACCTCTTCATTTGTTATCGAGTAGTATTAATGTCGAAAAGCAGTTACACTACACTATTACAATATTTAACGTTTTCAGGCTGGGGTAGAACAGAAATAAGAACTCTCAGGGCATAATTAACATGTTTATCAGTTTAGAGGGCAAACCAGACAAAACCGGAAATATGTCATTTTTAAATCAAAGTTTAGACGTATTGACCCTTTTCCACAAAAAATTATAAATTTATTTCGAAAAACTGTTCTTTTTGTAAAGCTATGTTTAAAATTTTGAGAAAATGTGTTTATTTTTAGTACAATAAGGTTTTACCGTAGGTCGTTGGCAGATTTGTTAAATTTTCAAACAAAATTTTGTTTTACATTTCAAATCATATACACATGCAGTAAAATAAATCAATAAATTATTTGGGAAAGCTACTTTTCTGAATTTTAATTTTAGTTCAAATAAAATCATTAAAAAAATATCCGCGCCCTTGTTTTGCGACGAAAATACTACAGTGTGTCTATTTATTTAAGGTCTTACGAACTAATATATTAAAAAAAATTACATTTTTATTTTGCTTAGATATTACTGAAAAATTATAAATTCTTATGATCAAAGAATAATAACAAAAATTACATAATTTTAATATTTTTATCATCACGGGTTCGAGCATTTTTGATTGTAGGTATTTATCAAAGAAAGTTTTGAATGAAATAGAATCGATATTGACATTGAGTTATTATGTTAAAATTTTAACAAAACCAAAAAACGACTTCAAAAAATGCACTAAAAAGTAAAAAAATAATTTCGTATTCTTCTACAACTTTATAATCAACTTACCTTTTCTACTCATCAATATGTACGTACGATTGTTATTTTTGGAGTCGGTGTCGGCGGGAGAGGAGCTGTCAAGTGAACACGCCGGGCCGCGGGTACCTTGGTTGACACCGACTCCAAAAATAACAATCGTACCTACATATTGATGAGTAGAAAAGGTAAGTTGATTATAAAGTTGTAGAAGAATTCGAAATTATTTTTTTAATTTTTAGTGCATTTTTTGAAGTCGTTTTTTTGTTTTGTTAAAATTTTTGTTTATTTTTGATTTTTAGTGAATCTGAAGTACACTAACTAATTCGATTAAGATTCGGCCGAGTATCGTAAATTTGTTCTTCAGAATTGGACAGTTCCGTTACTTTGTCATGGATCCCATAATCAGAACCTAACCAAACTCTCATCAAACTACCCTTGAAGTACATCCTTTCCAATAAAAAAAAATCATCGAAATCGGTTGGCGTGATATTGAGTTATTCGTCCATTTGTCGCGCACATACTTGATGCAAATTTAAGACTTATATGATTTTCTCATAGATGCCATTGTCAGAACTGGACCAAATTAAAATGGGACTACACGGGAAGCACTAGCTTTCAAATAAAAAAAGAATCATCTATATCGGTTCACCCAGTCGAAAGTTCTGAGGTAACAAACATAAAAAAAAATACAGTCGAATTGAGAACCTCCTCCTTTTCGAAGTCGTTTAAAAATGATGGTATGAAGAATAATTAATCTTTCTCATCGGAACCATCCTGTACAGTTGAAAGGGTGGTTAATGGCTCTTAATATTATTACTATTCTATGCAATTTAGAGGAGTTACTCTGGATTGTTATTGGATTGGATCAACGTGCCTAATTTTGAACACCATTTGAGTGAGTGCATTTGTTAATTTTAATTTGTTCTCTGCTAAAAGCCTATGAATAACAAACGCACATTTGACAAATTTCGTTTGGGAGATCAATACTTTATTCACTTCAAAAACTTTGTATTGAACCAGTAATTACATAGATTATTAATTTGTTACACGCTTGCTTTTATTTGGTTATTTTCTGGGAAATATTATTTTAATTTAATAACATATGTTAATTTTTAAAGTATATATAACCTAGATGAAAAGTGAGGTGATAGATTTCTTGCAGATTCTTCAAATAAAATAAGTATGTTTTTTTTTTTTTTTAATATTGCGTCCTCCACAATTTTTCGATGTCTGGAGTAAAAATAGATGTGTTTTTTTTAAAAACGTTTTTCGAGTATGAAATTAAAAATTCAGATCTATAAATATTAAAGTGCGACACGTATAGGTAATTACCTGTACGTGTCACACTTTAATATTTATAACGTACCACCTGTACGTGTCGGACTTTAATCTTTATGTTTTAATCTGGCAACCACAGTCTGCCATATGTGACCCCAAGTGGTTCGCTACGTTTGGTAACTTTCAAGGTCCTCTCCTTAGCACCTCTCCAGCAGAACTCTCGTCATTCGTTCGTCTGTCACTTCTGGACACACCGACCCCCAGATTCTTACCCACCCCTCATACCTTTTTCCTTTCCAGAACTTCCTCTCCTTTCTTTCGCTAAAATAACCCTGCACTGGGAATTATTTTCCTCAGGGCCGCCTGGGGCCAGGGCCGGCTAATGCAAAAAAATAATGTGCTCCTCAAATACTTTTTTAGAAACACCAAAAGGAAAAACGTCGTTTCTCCGAATATAAGAAATCTTTACTAGAAGATTGCGACGTTGAGTTGGTATGTAAAGTATGATAATAATATCTATGTATTTGACTTAGGCCTCCGACAAACCTATCCTGACACTCTTGACAATGTAAAAAAAAACCATACACCTACTATCGTTATTTCATGAACGACGGTGCCCTCCTTTTTCGTCAAATTTGGCACTGTATTTTTTTTTAGTTTCTCAAAAAGGTATTTGTTTTAACGAAATCTTAAAGACGAAATATATAGCACTCGGTCAGAGGAT
This sequence comes from Limnephilus marmoratus, assembly GCA_917880885.1. Classification (NCBI taxonomy): domain Eukaryota; kingdom Metazoa; phylum Arthropoda; class Insecta; order Trichoptera; family Limnephilidae; genus Limnephilus; species Limnephilus marmoratus. Next base: position 20,614,062 of record OU862918.1, on the reverse strand, counting down.
TTTTCATTGTATTTCGCTGTCATTCTACGTTTCATAATGCTTTGAAACATAGGCAAACGCAGATTAGTTAAATCTGCTACAAATCCTAATTGTATTAATCCATTTGAACTTTCCAGTTAACTCAATCATGACTATTTTACTACTTTACCTGGTTTGCTTGGCCCTTGTCTTTGGCGTGAAGTCACACTCGATGCCTGGTGCCAGCATCTACCACACAGCACCAGGTGATATCATTAGCCACCACGTGGCGCTTGAGAGGCACAAGAGATACCTGTTATATCCTAGTGGAGATCCAGCTAGGGTTCAGGTATGCACTAATATTATTGTCGATTGAATTGTAAATAATCCATAACGTTTTTAAAATGTAATAAATTTACCAAGAAAATACTGTCCTGCATTGTTTACGATTGAAACATTTAACATTACAAATTGATTAATGTTACATGTACCTTCATAATTTTATTTTACTCACTTTTCTTAATTCGATTGCATACTTTGTATTTTTTTTTTTTAATATTTTATGGTCATGGTGAGTGTATGCAGTGCAATCTTTATCATCGTGCCCTAGTACTTCCTTATTTTACTTGACGGTCATACATGTTTCAAAGTCCCAATCATGTCTGATTACATGTCATGAAGGAAGCACCCTTCCCAACATGCCTTGATGTAACTTGTATTTCAATGGAAGACGCTCCAAGGAACTAGTGTTTTTGATCCCTTCGGCACCGGTGCATAGTCGAGAAATGTCGAGTCGAGAAACGAACAAAAAAAAAATTCTTCCACATGTCGTCACTGGTCACTCAGCCGAGTAACCGAATAAACCTTAACCCCGCCTCCAACTGTCCAAGACCTACCATTTTTTAATATTTTTGTAGAAGAAATACAAAAAAATATATATCAAAAATGTCACCGGAGACCAAAATTTTTTTACATTTTTACTCCAAATAATGTCGGGATTACTGGTTAAAGTAAAGCAATACGTCCCTTAACACCCTGTACACATTTTATTTAAACTACCAAGTATTATTCATCGTTGCACTGAATGATAATTGGATATTGCTATGTTCTCTCTCACCTTTTAAAAATTCACGTATATGACCGGTCAGTGGTTGAGTGGACACAGCGCAAGGGTCCCACCCGAGCGTCGCGTGTTCGATTCTTCTGCTGGCTAAGTCCTCCATTGCAACACAAGCAACATTTTCGACTTTCTGTGGTGATAGTAGGAGATTTTCAAACATTGTTGGTTTATTCGTAACCCGGGAATGTTTGTATTTCTTTAAAAATTGAAAAAAAAATGTTTTGGTAAACAGATATTCTCTTTTCTATCAAGCCTTATTTTCAAAAAAATGTTTCTCGAATTCTGAACTCGACTCCAATTTTCCATATGATTATGAAATCTGCCCATTTAAATAAAATTAATAAATGAATTCGCCTTCCCTCTCTCCATGATTCGATATGAATACGAAAACAATCTTGAAGGGGGAAAGCCAGCATTATAAAAAAAAAACTGAATGAATTGCGATGAAGCAATATTATTTTTAAGTACATAGATACATTGTATATTTTTTTGAAATTTTATAAATATTTTCCATTTTTCAATATCTTACCTTTATCTTTCTACCTCTCCTGTCCTAAAATTATTTGCTTTACTTTTTTATCACTGTCGTGTTTTAAATTCCAAAAAAAAAAACTTTTATCGAAACTGATTAGTCATAATTTAAAAAAAAAATTAAATGTGATATTTTAATCATTCTTAACAACATTACTGCTTTTTACACCTATTTGTCCCAGGAGCAGACATGTTTTTAGAATTTAATTTTTCGAAATCAATTGTTCGGATTTCAGTACTTCAAAAGAATAATTTTTCGAACATCAATTGGCCGAAAGACATATTTTTCGAATTTGTCAATCAACTTTTAAAATATACATTTCACTTGCTTATAACTAACGAAATACTGTTAGGTTAGGTTAGATTTGGATATGCTAAGTTAGGTTAGGTTAGTTAATATTTTTCATCCTATAATAAAATACTCTTGTACATTCTGTATACATACTTATATCAATTCGAAAAACTAGTGTTTCGGTCAATTGATGTTTGAAAAACATGTTTTCGAAAAATTGAAGTTCAAAAAGTTGCATTTCGAAAAATTGATTTCGAAAAATTCCGATTCGGTCAATTTACCTAGACCCAGTTGTCCCAAACTGTCAGTGACTGAGAGAATGATAACGGGGTCTTTTTTTATTTATTAAGAGAATGTAAAATATAATCGTTACACTATTTTCCCGAAGAGAGAAATATTCAATTTTATCCCGAGAATAACATAACGAAATTGTTGTAATGTGAAACAATTAGTTTTATTTTGTCATTTTATGTATTTTTTCAGATAATCATCGGTGTTGGTCTTCCCCTCGATCTTGCTGATCAATCAGTCACAATGGGCTATGTCATCAAAATGTTATTCCACGTCCCACAAGAAGCTTCAGACTATTCTAAACATGCTTACGATTCAGCAACCAACGCCGAGAGAAAACGTAGAAGTCTGCAAACTAATCAAAAAAGATCCAAACATACTGAAAATAAAGAAAATGACGATAAAAATGGAGAAAGGAAATTAAATTATCCTCAGAATGCATTTAACTCCACATCTAATCCAGATATCAGAAGACTTAAAAGAAAGGAACTAAGACATAATAATTCTGTGTTGGAAATGATTAATAAAGATAAAGTTGGTGGAAAAAACAACGAAGAAAAAGATAATGAAAGAAATTTTGGAAATAATAAAGTAATAGAAAACAAGATGAAAAGGAGTGAAGAAAAAACTCTTATTAATAATATAATTGAAGAAAGCGGCAAGGGAAGCAATTCAGTGGACAATCATGAAGATGGGTTCAAAGGAAACGTTATTTACTCAGAGGGAGGAATAATCAGCGCAGATGAGGAGGATGAGAAGTATAAACGATATTTAATGGAAGTGGAAAGCGGAGAAAAGGAGAGGAAAGAAAAATTAAGAAAGCTCCCAAAAACAACACGTTGGAATATCTACAAAATCTTAGAGAGCATGATTGAGCAGTGAGTACACACGCCTTATCGTTATTATTCAAACTGAGTTAGATAAACATGCTAGTAATTTAATGAAGGCTGTAATTTTGGAAGCGAAAGCGCGCATTCAAAATAAAACAGCCTTAAAAGCTTATCTAAAGTAAAAAAAATATCTAATATTATTATATTTTTAAGAAAAACTCTCTTTTTATAACTTTTGAAGGTGATTCCCATCAATGTAACATATCATTGAAGAAGAAGATAACAATAACAATCTAAACGAAAATATGAAAGAGAACAAGACACAGAAAAACAGAAAAAGACAATGGCCGCAACTGGGGCTCGAACCCAGGCCTCCCGTCTAACCGGGAACCAATTTTACAATTGCCACCTTCTGTCAAACCGGCGTCGTATTTGTATTGTGTTGTATTCATATGGTTAAATCCATATGAATAAATTCGGATATATTTATCCGAGATGCTATCCAGGTTGCAAACCAATACTTAGAATGATTGTTTCCAATAAAAAGGGTAGTTGCCCGTAATACGGAAAAAATAATTAGTTGAAGATAATATTGTTAATTCTAAAATTTGAAATATGAGATTGACAAATACGAGGGTTTGACAGAAGGTGGCAATAGCGAAATTGATTAACGCGCACGTCTCGTGTAGACGAGAGGTCTGGGTATGAGCCCTAGTTGTGACCATTGTCGTTTTCTGTATCTTGTTCTCTTTCATATTTTCGTTTAGATTATCATTGTCTTCTTTAATGATATATAAAATTTCATGAGAAGGTATCATTTTCAAATGTTGTGTATTTCTTAACTTTCTGAGTTTTCGCATGATATTTCACCATTTAACGAAAATAAATCAAGAATCATCAATCTTCTTAAATATCTTTGGTGCTAACTATTTACCTTAAAAAAATATATTTTATAATATTGCTGTGTGTTCTTTAAAAACATATGTTATAATATTATCATATTTAATTTTTTTTTCAGTAATGGGATGAATGGGAGAGCTTGCGTATTGAGGGCGATCTGTGAAGCCGCTGACACTCCTTTCACCCATCAGAATGGACTTCTCGGAGAATTATTGCACATTATATTAACGTAAGTATATTTTGCTAGTTAATTACAATGGCTTAGTCATTGGCGTTGCAAACCTTGGAGATTTCTGGTCAACCCTAGGTAACGAATTATTCATTCATTATTCAGTGCCGGCAACCCGGGCGTTTATTTATTATTAGTAATGTACAACATGATTTTTTTCCTTACCCTCCTCACTAGACTAAAGTCTGTTCTGAGGCTGGTAACTAACAATTTCTAATTACATAAAAACAAGTAAGTGGTAAAAAAAAAGAAAAAAAAGAAACATATATATTATAGTAAAAATAATAATAATAAAATAAGAGGAAAATCAGAATTTAAAAACAGAGTAGAAAATAGAAAATATATAATATTAGATATTAAGAATATTACTTATCTCTCTTCTTTCCTTGACATTCAAACAGTTTAAAAATCTTTTGAAAACCCAGTTCAAATTATTAGATGCGACGTAGGTCTTTGTTTGGGCTACAAACTTATTGAATATATATGGTGCCAAGTAAGATTCATGTTTTTTTGCAAAATTTGATTTGATATATGGTACTTGTAATTGATTGTGTGTGTTTGCTCTTGTGTATTGCAATTAGTTTCCAGTTTATTAAAACATGGATTGCGATGTTTTATTTTATTTTATTTCTTCAGGAAAATCAACAGATCATTTACATTTATAAGAATACAATTAAAACACATATAAAATTCAATAAAAGATTTTCATGTGACTTAAAAACTATAATAAAAAACTAAGGGTCTTGTAATAAGTATACAAAAATACGAAATTGAAAATAATAAAGAATAAAGAACCCGTAAATAAGAACATGAACACAAACATAAACTGAAAACCTGCTTCATAAATTTCAAACATAAAGTATTCTGAAATTTATTATTAATACACAACAGCAATAATAATAACATGTACCTACCTACAACTCAATGTGAACACATTACACTAAATCGAATGACAGGTAACTGGAAAGGATTCACAACAAAAACATGATAACTTGCAAAACGGTATTTAAAATTATTTAACTTTAGCTATGCCATATTTTTTTAATGTTCTTAAATTACACGAGAATATATCTACATCATTAAAATTCTTATCAAATATATTGCATGCTCTGAATATAAAAGAGTTTTGTATGAGATTGGTAGAACATGTTGAAGTTGATTGTGAAGAGGTGTAATCAACACTTCATAATCTGTCGTAGAGATATTATACATATTTATATATTTTACAGTTTGGGAGGCGGATATATGTACCGTTTATTGGATAACCAACACCTCTGCCATAGGTCACCCCAAATGGTTAGCTACATTTGGTGACTTAGCAGGGGTGCCCAGGTTCATGAAGCGAGGTTTATCCTGGTCTTGACGGCGAATGCGTCTACCCATCAGCTGCTTGGCAGGCTCCGGCCTGCCGGAGAGAGAGAATGGTTGAAGGAGTCTCTTGACATCTCCAGCCGCATTCTCTCGGAATATCGCCTTGCACCGCAGTGGAAGGGATGGATTCATACGGCCGTCATTCTTGGACACACTGTCTCCCGGATTCCTACCCACCCCTCATACCCTTTTTCTTCCCAGAACTTTCTCTCCTTCCTTTCCTAAAAATACCCTCCACACAGCATTCCCAAAGATGGGTGGAGGTCGAACAAGGACACCGATCTGCAGTCTCACGGCAATCCGATTGGTCCCCCATACACAAATGGGAATAATAATAATAATAATAAGAATAAAAGATTTTGGCATTCTCGGACTATAAAAATATTACCATTTGTTATTTCGGCCACTGGCATAATACCTAGGAATCTGATTCAAAATTTAAGCATATTAGATTTGTCAAAGAATTTGTATATAAAAATGCAAAAATCAGTAATTTTAAATACATGTAGGATTACAAAAGATTTTTTAAATATTTATATTGAGGGATCGGTAGGATTTATAGGTTCAATTAGAAATGCCACAGAGCCGAACCCTCTGATATGAAAATATCTGGAGTCGGTGAATTATATTCCCATTTGGTCTCTAGTAGGTTGACATGTTGTTCTTGTATTATTTTGTATTTATAATACTTATATAGTGCAATTGCATAGCGTGGGTTGACTAGATGATCATTTGGGGAAGTGTGTGAAAGGGTTTAGTATACGAACAATATAGCTAAAAAAATTACATGCTCAAAGTAGTTTACAAATAGATTACATCAATCAGTACAGAAAAATTAACAAATAGGAAGTAACCTATTTGCCTTATCAAGCCTTATCTCGAGTCACTCTCTCGCGCTGCAATAAAGATCATCGATATCATTCTACCTTAAACTCCCGTATACCTAATACACAGTCTTGTAAATCATACTTGTTCGCTCTCCACTCTCATATACCCCATATTTAATGGCGTATTCCCTGAGAGGAATTATTTTCTTCAGGGTCTCCTCTGTGGGACTAATGTAAAACAATGATGCGCTCTTCAAACATTTTTTTAGAAATACCGATAGGAAAAGTGCTTTTTCTTCAAATACAAATAATCCTTGCTAGAAAATTCTCGGAGTTGGAATTGTATTAATATCTTTATTTATTTAGACCCTCGACAAGTCAGGACGGACTATCCTGCCACTCTGACAACGAATACCACGCGGCGGAGAAGCTTGGCGGAGATGAGAGGAGCGACTGCGAGCGCCTGTTCCCGGAGTGCAACGAGTCTCTGCTGGAGATGTTCTCTGAAGTGGGCATTGCCTCTGTGTTCGGATGATTCAGATTCACATCCTTATCCGACTCGGCCAAAGGTTCCAGAATATATAATACCAATTTTTACCACTATCGGTGTGCACAAGTACATTAAAATGCGCTATATAAAATGATTTACCTGAAGCTATTTATTAAGTAATATAAAGAATAAAATAAATAAATGACGGGAGTTGCTAAAAAAAGATTCAATTTAATGTACCTGTGCGCTCCACATGGTCTTCTATCATATTCAAAGTGGTTAAATGCGAAACAAACAGTAAATAAAGTTCTTGCTTGAACAGACAATGCAATAATTACAATAACATGATATCAACACTGGACATTTTCAATTGTGATCTGAAAAAAATAAAATTAATAAAATGATGTTTTTCTGACATGTATGAGTTACTTTCTGCTGATTTTTATATACTCGTAATTTAGTTTAATTTAATCCGTTTTATGTGCATCATTTCTTCTTACATTGACTGCGAATCAATGGATTTTAATCATGTTTTAATAAACTTTTTAAGTAGACACAACTACATATATGTGGGAGTGAGAAAACATTGGATATTTGTAAAGCACCGACTTACTCCTTTTTGAGACATAAACACCTTTGCCCGAGGCTCACATTTTAATTTATGTAAAATATATTTGTAATTGAATTATCATTTTTATTACCATGCCTTATAAGAGATGCGAGTTATTTATATTTTGGATGAATAAAAACAGTATGTTGCCATCATTTTTTTTAACGTACAACGCCTTTAAAAAATTGTAACACGTTGTACAACTGAAGTTAGCGGTGAGCACCAGATTTTATTTTTCTAGACGATGAATTAATAACTTCATTTAGAAGCATCTTAAATATTAGTAACATGTTCTTCAGAACTTATTAAAATGAACCCGGCAGTTAGGTCTAATCTCCAGGCCTGATAAGGTGAATTTGACCGTTCGTCCGTCCAATACCGTGCCGTGTCGCGGGCGCATGTTTGTTTACACTCTTTCTTCACTCACGTCCGTCGTTAAGATTCTCACATTATTTTTCTTCTTCTTCTTTTCTTTGATAGGGCGATTTCGACAGTAGGTCCGTCCAATACACGGGAAGCGAGTGCAATTTTTATGCATGGCTTTTTTACTTACGTCTTTAAGATTCTGAATATATTTTAGGGTAAAGTGTCATCTTAAGATGTTGAGAGGCACAGTTGGCGGTAATCACGGCACACGCATACGCCAGATTCGAATAAAGCTCACTAAGGCATCAACTGAATGTTTATTTTTTATTAAAAAAGAAAGAGAAACATTCCCGGGTTACGAATAACCCAACAATGTTTGAAAATCTCCTACTACCACCACAGAAAGCCGAAAATGTTGCTTGTGTTGTGATGGAGGACTTAGCCAGCCGAGGAATCGAACACGCGACGCTCGGGTGGGACCCAAGCGCTATGCCCACTCAACCACTGACCAGTCAACTACCGAATATTCGTCAATATTCTACCGAATTCTTATTTTCAGTGATTGTTCCTTGATTTATTGTTCCAAATGTTAAATTACATAGGTAATTTGGCCACAAATTGTCAGCTAGGATAGGTACATGGAAAGTAGGAAGATGTTTTTAGTTAAAAAATATGGTTTTTGGTTTTTATATAATTCTATTCATTTATTAACACGAGTAGCAAATCTGTAACTGGTTTTATTTTTGGAGAATTCGTAAAATTTATGACAAAATTTAACTGTTGATTTTGCAAAGATGAATAAATAAATAATATATATTATCAAATTTCAATAAGTTAAGATCAATCGGAGTATCTCTGGTCATCATCATAAGCCACCTCCGTCAGACTATCCAGAGGAGAGTCTGGGCATCCCCCATAGAAATCATCGCATCCCCCCATGGTCCTGCCTACTCTCTCCGCCCTCAAGTAGTCCTCTATGGGGGTCGGGTTCCTCGTGACGTAGTCGCCTCCCCACAGGGCGCTCGTGACGTCACTGCCTGTGCTCGGTGAGTCTGAATGGAAGGCGTGCTCTGATGGACTGGAATAAAATAACATCTTAATTAGACAGGTAATTAATGCTGAGTGGAGTTAAGGTAATCCTTTACAGCTGGTACCTATTCGCAATTATAGACTTAATGTGATTTTATAACGGAGTTTCTGGTTGTTTGAAGCAATAAAAGCTTAGGAGTTCTAACGTCATAAAATTTGCACAGCTAGAGTATCTAGGTCGATGAAACTAATTTCATTTTTACATTTGATAAATACAATATTATGAAAATCATAAGAGTAATGAGAACCCACGAAGGCGCAGCCTGTGCGTAGGTGATATGGTAATATTAATTTTATTTTTGTACCCAGAAAGAACAAAAAGTGGGCTTATAAATCAAAAACATAATTAAAAGTTGTCTAAAGAGTTTGTAAAAAATATACAATAGGGTAATAATAAGTATACAAAAGTGTAATAATAAGTGTGTAGTTTGTGAGAAATATATAGTGAATTAAATAAAATAAATTTCAACATCTGTATTGTTAAGCCATAATTTTTAACTCTTTTAAGTATTGAGGTAGTTTAGTTAACACTTGATTTTTTTTCGGTAAAATATTGAAAGTACGAGGTCTAATAAAACTGCAGTGTGTTTGCATTTGTTTGGTATTCGTTTGGGGGGTATAAAATACGGTGACCGGACAACTCAGAATGAAACCAGCTCAGAAGCACCTCAGAAAGGTCATTAAGAGTGATATCATAGTGTTTCCATACAAACGAAGTATTGAAAATCCGTAAGTCTAAGCTTTAACTTTAGGGTGATGATAAAAAAATATAAAAAAATCTTAACCTATTAAGGTTAAGTTAGGTTAGAGTTACCAACAATTTTAAAATTATTTTTTTCATAGTTTCTGATTTGGTTTCATTCTGAGTTGACATGGAACCATAAAATACATTTTTATTTCTAATGTTGACTCCGCTATCATTTTTTTCGAATTTATTTTTGTTTTTAAAGATATATTTCATAGTTTGCAGTATAAATAGTTTACGGAGAATGAATAGTTAAGATTCTCTGTACATTAGCTCTACACATGAGGCCTAGAGGAAAATAATTCCCCTCAGAGCCTGTGTCATCTTTGGGGATGCTGTGTGGAGGGTCTATTTAGGAAAGGAAGGAGAGGAAGTTCTGGGAAGGAAAGGGATATTAGGGGTGGGTAGGAATATGGCGATCAGTGTGTCCAAGAGAGACGGAGGTATAAATCCATCCCTCCCATTGCGGTGCAAGGCGGTTTTCCGATAGAGTACGGCTGGAGAAATCAAAGGGACTCCCTCAACCATTCTCTCCCGATCCGGCCTGCCACGCAGCTGGTGGGCAGACGCATCCGCCGTCAAAACCCGGACAAACTTACCCCATGAATTCGTCTCCTCTGCTAAGTCACCAAAAGTAGCGAATCATTTGGGGTGACCTGTAGCAGAGGTGGTGGTTATCCAATAAATGGTTCCTGGGGCGGAAAATTGAATTGGCGCCATGAAATCAGCACAGATTGTTGGTTCAGAATTTCTAGGTCAACGCAAGATAGAGTTAAAGGTCCTTCACACATTTGCCATATACAAATGTGTGTGGCAATTCTCATATGTATGAACATTGTTTGAAGTAAGTTATAGCCAAATAACATGAAAAAATATTGTTTCAACTTTTTTTATTATATCTTATAGGCCAGCAAAGGAGAGCAAAGTAGTAAAAAAGGGACGCGACGCCTAGAAACTAAAAATGCTTTTTCAGATTTCAGATAAAAACGAAGATGACAAATTCCGTTAAAAATATATTCCCACTCGAACATAATGCATTAGCTCTTAACATATAGTGTAAGACATTATGGCGTACGATTGTGAATATCTTGTAAGTATATTACAATATTATTACTCCCGGTTCTGCCAACAACGATGTATATTTTTCTCAATAATGGCACCAATTCATCTTACCCTGTATGATTTTGACAAGGGTTGGCTATGAACAAAATAGTTAGGTACTTTGTCCGTGTTTTGTCTTAGATCAAAAAATCTATTTTCGTATAAAATTTATAAAGGTCACCGTAACGCCTCATTTGGTACAATAAATCGATTTTATTAAAACAAAAACAAAGAGAATTTTCAGTGAAAAATATTATGAATTACTTAAAAAACGTCAATATAAGATCAGTCCCGTGAAAAATCACCTTAAATGTTTTTTTTGAATGAATACCTCACAAGAGTGCTAACTGCTCCCGTCTGGAGCCAGTGAGACCTATGGCATCACCAATTGGGTGTGAGGCTGAATGAGAGCGGGAAGGATAAGGAGATTAGTCACCAAATACGTCTAAAGCCATTTCAAGCAACGTTCCGATTCTGAATGATGGTCCTATACCAGGGCGATACTGAGAGTATCTTACAATCTGAAACACGCCGCAAATATACCCTATATTATTTCAAATTATTAAATTGTGAAAACACAAATCAATCAAATAAAATCTACCCAAGCCGGGATTTGAACCTGCGACCTCCGGATCGCCAGTCGAGAGCCTTGCCCCACGACCACGGATTTGTAATGCTGAAAGTAAAAAAAAAAAACTCAAAAAATTCGGTCTTGGCGCACTTACACTTGGCACACTTGTCCTCGTTTACATTCATACATTGTCTCATACATGGTCTTCTATGATTCTGACTCTTGACATGTCCCGACTCAAGTATCTGATTCACATGGTCCTGCCATGTCTTTCTTGGGCGTCCTCGACTTCTTTTACCATTCAGATTTGCGTCATGGAATTGAACTTGAAAAATTACGACTTATATACATTACAAAAAAATTCAAGGCTCGTTACATTATTAATTATGAATATAATTATTTTGGTAGGTTAGTGTAGGTTCTTCATCGCTATTCTGGTATGATAAGTAGTTTCAATTTTGAATTAAAGGTTCATTGAACTCTGAATATAGTTGCGCTTAACCCAGAAATATTTCACATTACTTATCATCTTAAATTAGAATCTCTAATTAATGGTAATTCGTACCACAGACAATAAATCGATTTAAAAAATGGTAAATCGCCTCGAAAAAAAAAACAGACCTAAAAGCTAGAACGTGGCTCTGACGTCATTTGATCCCTTTCGGCAAAGTAGAATGAAAACATGTTTTAATGAAAACAAATATCATTTAGGTTAGACGGTGAATATCGTAATAGAAAAGTTCTCTCAGTTTTAGATTAGTGGATAAATTGTTTTTTAGAAAAAGAGCTTTCATGTTAAATGTATTACATACACGTTGAGATCAGATTTTTCAGTGAATGCTGTTGAAATAAACGCAACTTAAAAAAAATATTTTTCATGAAGAAAAAGCTTTACGAACATTGTATTTCTTCAAATTGCACATGATGGAATTGTGCAGGTTTATAGACTAAATACGCCCGCTTCCTAGGAATTCCGCTCAGATGAGTGCACCGAGCGCGCCGCATTTTATACAGTTCGTAAGATCTCTCAATAAGATTTGCATTTTAAAAACGATATTATTTATAAAACAACTAAAGCATATTAATTTTTTTTTCGAAGAACTCCTTTGTTCTGTACCAAAACTATTCAAGACTGCTTCCACAACCGTAATATCCTTTTGCGTATAATTTACAAAATAAAAATTTTTCCCGTGTTGCTTGAATCTTGTTGTTTTATTTTTATTTTTTTTATTTATTCACTAACTGGCTCCCGGCAGCATATTTCCAATCCCTAACGCGGTTGAGTCACTCTATCGACTGAGCCGCGTTAGGGATTGGAAGGCGTAAATCGCCTTACAAACACTAGCGCGACTAAAATGCGGTAGTGTTTGTAAGGCGATTTACGCCTTCCAATCCCTAACGCGGCTCAGTCGCTAGAGTGACTCAACCGCGTTAGGGATTGGAAATACGCCTCCCGGCATGCGTTGCAATGCCATATTCAAAGAAATAAACTATTTCTCCCTGCATGTCCTTTTCGGTGCATCCCGGTTCCCCTTCCTCACCCCCTTCCATATATTCAGTCTCAGTACATTCAGTTTTCAAACAGCTCACGTGCCACCTATTACAATTTTTTTATTTAATTTTTCATATATTACAAGTATTCATTTTTGTATATTATAAGAACAATCAATCAAATTTGGTACCTAGCACAGGTACCTATTTAAAATATCTACAATAATTTCAAAAATCCATAGACAAAATCATATTTAAAATATCTACAATAATTTCAAAAATCCATAGACAAATCCTTCTTTTTTCTAACAAATTGTTAGAAAAAAGAAGCTGCCTGCTAAATTCATATTCATCAAACGCGCGAACCGTCCAACATGCGAAGTTAAAATAGTCGTTAAGTTTTCTGAAATTATCCAATTTTCTGTGCAATTTTCTTAATTTTTCTTTTCTACAAAGTTTTAGAAACCTAAAAAAAGACGAATGAAATAGGTAAAGTCGTTCTGAAGTTATGGCGTGACCAAGTGAAACAGAGATTCATTTTATATATATATATATATATATATAGATTGTCTGATTGTTGAAAGACCCGTTTTCAATTAAAATACATTTTTTTTCTTTGAGAAATTACACATGCAACATTAATAAAAAAAAACTGTAAAAACACATATATGTATACAATATATAACCTTTACGAGAGTGAAAATACTCATGTGTAAAGGCAAGAACATAGAGAACTTATAAAAAAAAAAAAAAATAATAACACAAATATACATAGTATATATAATAAATGTGCATAGATAAAAATAATAGGGGAGAGTATGGTATATCGTACCACTTTGCACTTAACACTCAATACTGTATGATGGAAATGGATTAGAGTAGTGGAACTAGGTTCAAATGAATGCCTGTTTTATTGGGTACCATGTATATTTAAATGTATTTTAATAATTTTTAATAATTTATCATTTGAAATAAAGTCCAAAGACAAATATCTCACTTTCAAAAAGGCGCTTACTGACCTTCTGATGAGTGACAATGACAATGTTTAAAACCTGTTTCACATACTAAAATAGTTATTAATTATTAATAGTTAAAAGAAAACAAAACGTAAGATATAATAATGTTTTATTACTAATGTTTTTGGGTTATTTGTCATTCAATTTATTCAAAATTAAAAACGGTTTTTGCAAATGCAAAATGATTTTAATGCAAAACGGAAATTTTCTAACCTTCGGAACATCCCCGATATGAGAGGTTAAACTTCCATATTCATCGGTTAATTATCATATTTAATGTCATATTTTATGTTTTTACCCCGCTTATAGCTCAATTTGACATAATTTTTCTTATAAAAGTAATGCTTTATAATATTATGATGTTTTAATTTAAAATCACTTCATTAATATGTTAAAAAATAGAATTATACCAACGCATATTGTCGAACAGGCTATGCCTTTTGTAATCTTTTTTGTTTCCATTTTTTGTATAATCTTGTATTTGTATGTTTTTTTTTAATAACTGTTACAATGAATCAAAACTTTTCAATAATAGAAAGAGTATATGCCTGAATTATTTATTGTACATATTTACATTGTATTCATTTATCTATTTATAAAATAAGAAATATATATAGCAATAAGCTGCACATCTTACTAGGGCATTCCTGTATCGAGATGTGCAGTTTTACAACAAAGTTTTACAACAATGTAGTTTTACAATAATGTAATTTAAAAAAAAAAGATAAGAAAGAAACATACACATAAACTTAATAAAAATATTATAATAAACCTACAAAAGCAGCATGAGTACAGTTATTCAAACATTAATAAATAATTATATTCTGTCACCATGTTAGAAAATAACACCTCTTTTATTAACATATATCTCAATACTATTTGGAAAGATACTTACTGCAAATACTCAAGCTCCATTCTAATTACACCTTCATACACTTCAAAAAAAAAAAAAAAATTACAACTGTGTGTAAATGTGTTGGTACTGTGTCCATGGCCGTATATAAACATATTAATGTATTCATGTACCTAGACGCATATATATGTGTAAGTGTGTGTGTGTATATGCCTATGTGTGTATGGATGTGTGCACCTGTATATACGTATGCGTATGCACTCACACATATAAATTTTAAAATAAGGATATTTATCTTCTCACAAACTTATCCTTACCCAATTCTTTTTCTCTTTACTAGTTTTTTATTATAACTTTACCAATTTTCAACATCATTACATTACTAATAGTTCCTTATGTTAACAATAGACTTCACTTAAAGAAAATATCCTCCATTGTCACCATGAAACAGGCAGCCGCCTAGTATGGTGATTCAATGTATCCAATTCTATGTAAATGTCTAATTATGTAACATGTATTTAAATAAAAATTTTTCACGTATCTGGAAGGTTTTCAAATTAAAAGTTTTATAAAAAATGGATTTCGGTACGATTTAGCCAACCGGTATGGTAAATCGTACCACCGGTACATAAATCGTACCTAGAACATGGAAGTGGAGCGACATACACTGAGACGCAGACATGTGTAGATATGACATATACAGACATGTGTGACATCGGACCTGGGGCCGGGACGCAGTTTCTGCGAGATGCATGAGCAGGCGAGCAGAGTATTTTGTAATTTTATATATAAAAATCAATATTTGTTTGTTTCTTTGTTTGTTTAATTTTTTGGTTCTTTGTTTGTTTGTTTGTTGGTTTGTTGATTGATGGTTTGTTGGTTTGTTTGTTGGTTTTTTGGTTTGTTTGTTAGTTTGTTTGTTGGTTGGTTTATTTTTTTGTTGATTTGTTGGTTTGTTTGTTCGTTGGTTTGTTTGTTTGTTTGTTGATTTGTTGGATTGTTGGTTTGTTTGATTTTCGTTTGTTTGTTGGATTGTTTGTTTGCTTGTTTATTTGTTTGTTTGTTGGTTTGTTGGTTTGTTTGTTAATTGATTTGTTGGTTTGTTTGTTTGTTGGATTTTTTGTTTTTTTTGTTTGTTTTTTGGTTGGTTTATTTGTTTGTTGATTTGTTGGTTTGTTTGTTCATTGGTTTGTTTGTTGATTTGTTGGATTGTTGGTTTGTTTGTTTGTTTGTTTGTTGGTTTTTTGGTTTGTTTGTTAGTTTGTTTGTTGGTTGGTTTATTTTTTGTTGATTTGATGGTATGTAGGCTTGTTTATTTGTTGGTTTGTTTGTTTGTCACATTGTTGTTAATGGATTTTTTGTTGATTTGTTGGTTTGTTTGTTTATTGGTTTGTTTGTTTGTTAATTTGTTGGATCGTTGGTTTGTTTGTTTATTGGTTTGTTTGTTTGTTGATTTGTTGGATCGTTGGTTTGTTTGATTGTTCGTTTATTTGTTGGATTGTTTGTTTGTTTGTTGATTTTTCGGTTTGTTTGTTTATTGGTTCGTTGGTTTGTTTTTTTTTGTTGGATTTTTTTTTGTTTATTTGTTTGTTGGTTGGTTTTTTTGTTTGTTGGTTGGTTTATTTGTTTGTTGATTTGTTGGTTTGTGTTTTCATTGGTTTGTTTGTTGATTTGTTGGTTCGTTGGTTCGTTTGTTTGTTTGTTGGTTTGATTGTTTGTTTTTTTATTTGTTTGTTGGTTTGTTTGATGTTGGTTTGCTTGTTTTTTTGTTTGTTTGCTTATTGGTTTGTTTGTTTATTTGTTTGTTGGTTTGTTGGTGTGTTTGTTTATTTGTTTGTTTAATTGTTGTTTGTTTGTTTGTTGGTTTGTTTGTTTGTTGGTTTGATTGTTTGTTTGTTTTTTATTTGTTTGTTTATTTGTTTGTTGTTGGTTTGTTTGTTTTTTTTTGTATGTTTGGCTTAATCGCTGTCAATCACCGAGCCGCAATTTCGTCGGAGTGTCCTGTTGAAAGCGGCGTACACCGCCAACCATACTTTATATTTTTGTACAAAAAGTTGTACACAGTGTTCTCTGAGTTTAAATAAACAAAATTCCATTCATCGCTTACTTGGAAATAATTACAAAACATTCATAGATACTTTTACCACGCACTCACCGTGGTCTCCGCGTGCGGTAAATCGTACCGGTACGATTTATCAACCCACTGGCGGTACGATTTAGCAAACTCTGAGTTTGTAAGAAATAATGACAGCAGAAAGGTAACAATACACTTGACAAGTTTGATTTTTCAATAGCGAATTATAGAATATATACATGTTAACTGAACGTAATTTGAGAAAAAAACTAACATACCTTTAAACACAAAATGACCTTAGGCAGGACCCGAAAAAATTAGATCAAGATAGTGAAAAAACAGAAAAACTATACTGCCAACGGACGCATGATCCAACACTGTTTAAAAATGATGGGACAACTATGACGCTTCTAACGGTTCACGGAGTGTTTTCAGGATTAATAAAGAGTGACCCGTAGCGGAAATAATCGGGTGGTACGATTTATCGACCGGTACGATATACCCTACTATAATAAAATAAAAAATAAATTAAAAAAAAAGAAACTGTCCATTAAGAATTTTTAATCAATTGCCAATGCGACTCTAGGTAGCCAAACTATTTAAGATATCATTGTTTAGTCTATTTTTAAATTTATTATAGTCAGGTTCCAACCTCAATTCCATTGCCAATTGATTAAACCACATCACTCCATTGTATGTGTAGAAGTAGTGTGTAAAACTGGTATGCATTAATGGCGTACTTAAGCGACCCACTGTGTTTTGCCTATTTCTCTCTACGCGTGCCATGGCGTGGTGCGACTTTTTAGAAGAGTCTTTGTGTATTTGAAGCAGCGTATTTTTTATATATGTATTTTTTAGAGGTGGGACTTCAAAGTCTTGAAAAAGTTGAGAGGTTGAATAATCTGATGGTTTCCTAGTAATAATTTTGATTGTTAGTCTTTGAGTAATTTCCAGTGGCAAAGTTGAAGTTTTGTAAGCTCCTCCCCACGCAACGATACCGTATTGTATTATTGAATGGGCCAGTGCGTAGTACATATTTTTAAGAATTTTTATGTTAAGTATATACATATTTTTAAAATTTCTTTACGCGATTACCAAGTGATATGTACCGTTCCTTTACCATAGAATTGGATAGTAAGGGCAATCGAAACTAAAAAAAATAGAACTTTTGGTTAGGTTAGGTTAATTTGGTCATTTTTTTACCTTTCTTCAATGTTCTTTGTCGCCATGAGGCCGATAAAGGAACGATGCATAACGTAGTAGGAATGGCGCGGTTTAATGGATTGTTCTTTCATGTCCGTGTTAAAAACTACAAACGAGCTAAATGAATATTACTCACGTGAATATAAACTGCAACAAGTCGTGGAGAAGATCATCGTCTTGGTGCAGTGGAACTGCCGCCAGGTGGCAGATGGTGTACATTAAGCAGGCGCTTCCGTTATAGCCTCTTCTGAAATTGTCATTAAAAAACAAGTTGACTTCAACATTTCAAAATTATTCGAGTGCAGTTTACAAGCGGTAAAGCGAAACTTTACCAAAACAATCTCAACCAATGCTTAAAAAGTGAGGTCATAATCAAAATGACCAATGAGCGCAGACCAGCGTAATTTCCGTTTAATATCTCAACCACTACGACCTAATCTGGGTAGTTTGCATCCGAAAAGAATTTGTTCATTTCGTTGATTTTTTGAAGGTGTGCATTAGTATTAGTTAACAATATAGTTTGAATACGGAAAGAATTCGTTAATTTAGTTTAACGTTCGTTTGGTTTATTCGTTAATTATTCGATCATTTAGTTTATTTGTTAATGGTAAACAATATCGGCGACACCCGGAAGCGCAGTCCCACCTAGTAAAAACTGCATATAGCATATCCATTATATTTCAATATCTTTGTCGTTGGCAGATTTGTTAAATTTTCAAAGAAAATTTTGTATTATACAACATGCATTTCAAATTATATAATCATTCAGTAAAATAAATCAATAAATTTTTTGGGAAAGCTACTTTTTAAAATTTTTATTTTAGTTAAAAAAAATCATAAAAAAAAGATCTGCCCCCTTTTTTTTGTGACGAAAATACTTCAGTAAGTCTATTTATTTAAGGTCTTATAAACTAATTTATTTAAAAAAATTATATTTCTATTTTGCTTAGACAAAATTGAAAAATTATAAATACTTGTGGTCAAAAAATAATTACAAAAAGTACATAATTTTAATAGTTTTATCATCACGAGGTTGAGTATTTTAGAATGAAGGTATTTATCAAAGCAAATTTTGAATGAAATAAATTGAGTAATTATGTTAAAATGCTGGTATGGAGAATAATTAATCTTTCTCATCGGGACCGCCTTGTACAGTTGCAAGGGTACGATCGCAAGATCATCGTTCGACGAAATTTAAATTTTCGGCCGCTGGTTAACGGATCTTAAGATTTTTTCAGCTTCAGAAGACCGATTATCATTTTATAGTTATGATTTGACAGAAAAAATGGTTTGTTCAAGTAATTTAGAGACTGAAATGATTAAAAACAAGAAATAAATGATGGAAAAACTCCTTCCTTTTAATGAAGAGCCGTTTCTAATACCTACTTGAAACTCTTCTAAAATATACAAGGACCCTTCCGGCACTACGCTTTCCTCAACAAGGTATAAAGAGCCCCTGGTATTAAATCTAAAGAAAGACTACTTATTTAAGTTCTTTGATTTTATAAAATACAAGGACGAAGGACCTTTCACTAATATTCGTAGCAGGTTGGTTGGGAGCGTAATAATAAGTAGTAAATTTAATTTTTCATATTTAATTAAATGAAGACAATATTAGCGAAACTCAATCGAAAAGTCTGGAGACAGAAAAATCAGAAAAAGATATTGGCTCCGCTGTGTCACGAACCCAGGACCCTTTGCTTACATGGCAAGTGCTCTACCGATTGAACTACGCTAGCTTTAATTTTTCAATTTGGAAGGCAGGTAGGGGGATCGCTGCCGCCCCGGGAACTATTTATTGAAACAACAACACCGCTACCGTAGGTCACCCAAGTGATTCGCTGCGTTTGGTGACGTAGGAGGGGTGCCTGGGTTCATTGGGTAAGGTTTGTCTAGGTCTTGGAGGCGGAAATAATAATGGCACCAAAGATATTGAAATATAAAAGAGATATGCTATGATGTTCGTCCGACTATCGGCGGACTACTACCTAATAGGAATAGTTTGCATATGGAAATAATTTGTTCATTTAGTTGATTTTTTGAAGGCGTGCAGTAGTATTGGTTAACGATATATGAGTTCGTTCATTTAGTTTATTTGTTAATTGGTTAACAATATCGGCGATAACAGTCTCAACCAGTAAAAACTGCGGATAGTACATCTCTTATATTTCAATTTCATTGTTATTTATTATTTCATTGTTCTTTTTTGTTATTTTTTGTTGTGATACATAAAATAATTGTTTGTTATTTTTAAGTTTAAAACTATTATTATGTAATGATATTATTTTTCTTACTTTTGTACTCTATTATATGTTTATTTATAAAAGGCAGTGTTATAAATTGGTAATTAGCAGAAGGACGTCAAGGAAAAACATCTGGTTTCAATGGAGGAATTCCTTTGTTTTATTCACAAGCACATTTGTTACAATAATTTGTCCCGACCCGACAAAACACTAAATTTGGTCACTTTGACCACTTGCTAGACAATGCTAGCTGTTTATAGGAGATCCACGAATTAAGAGAGAGTTAAACTAGAAAAGCAGACTATTTATAAGAATGTTTTCCAACACAATCAAAATAAACAACACTTAAGTGTCACCATTGCACATTATACGATACAAAAACCAGAAATCTACTTTACCGACTAACATTTCGTTTTAGTTTAGTCTTACGTCGCTAATCTGTAAAATGCAATATCAACTAACAATATGCTACAAAAAATATGCCGCTAGATGGCAGTAGTCTTCACTCTTTTTAACATACTGCCCGGCGGGGAATGAGAAAAAACAACAAGTTTTTTTGAAATTAAAAATCAAACTACAAATTCCTAAATCTACACACAATATACTAAAAATTTACAAGATGTGTAACTATCTAAATTTGAAGGGTCCGGGAACCTAACCAACAATTAAAATAACCTAAAAAATTTATAAATTTCTAAAAAATCATGCAAAAAATTAAATAATAAAATAATAAAATCACAACATTAATAATAATTTTGTAAAATTGACAAATCAATAATGTCTCATTGTCTCTATGAAGAATTTTCACTTCAATTATATATATATATATTTTTTTTTAACTAACACCAATTCACAAATAGCAATACATTGTTAGTTCGCTGTTGACTGATTATCAGTTCATTAACTTTCACTGGCATGGCACTGCCAAAAAACCGAATGAACACTTCACCGGGTAGACTACTCGGCCATCTTGTCCAGGGTGGTCATCGTTTTAGAAAAGTACATCAGCATGTACTTTTGTATGTCATCATTTGGGTAGATCATCATAATTAAGGGGCGGCCGTGCCCTGGTAAGCAGATAGTACCATTAGATCTGCAGCGAGGATGATCATCTCGCGATTGTTGACTTGAAGCCCCAGTGGCTTCAGGCTGGATACAGTGGTGTCAACAACACCAATACCGATGCTCCATAATTATTGATGTGGTTTGGTTGCATCGGTTCAGCCCTAATTGCAGTTAGGCTGTGACCTTGGGAAGGTCAGTGGTTTGCCGGGTCGGGAAATTTGGATCCAAGTTTGATTCTATTGGCATCAAACATATTTTCGTGATGGGTCTCACAAAAGTGCCTTGTGCTGTTTTGAGGGTAACTACCCTCACTACTCCATCCGGGCCTGGATGAGTAGTTACTATGCGCGCCATCTTCCATAATGCAGGAGGCAGATTGTCTTCCATCAGGATTACCAGATCGTCCTTCTTTATGGCCTTTTGGTTGTTGGCCTGCCATTTGGTCCGTTTTTGCAGCTCAGCAAGGTAATCTCGTTTCCATCTGAACCAGAAATTTTGAATTAGAGCGTTTAATTTTTGATATTTGCTTAGTCTGTTCTCCGGGAGCTCGCGGACATCCAACTCGGGAATAACCGAAGGATCCCTGCCCATGAGGCAATGGTTGGGAGTTAGAGGGAGAAGGTCATCTACATCATCAGACAGGGAAGT
Organism: Limnephilus marmoratus; assembly: GCA_917880885.1. NCBI lineage: Eukaryota > Metazoa > Arthropoda > Insecta > Trichoptera > Limnephilidae > Limnephilus > Limnephilus marmoratus. The sequence goes on along the minus strand of OU862918.1, from coordinate 20,592,148 downwards.
TAAGGGACGGGAGTTCAAACAAGCCTCTATCTGACAAAGCAAAGTATACAATAATTCAAACTGCAATGGGTTATTTTTAGTAATTCGATATAAATGAAACTTGGTGGACTTGACGGCGGCTTCCCACAGCTCACCGTGGTTCAGTGCCCTAGGCGGTATAAAACTCCAAGATATTCCCTTATCAGCTAAAAACCTATGGATTTTGTCATTGTTCAATCTTAGACTGGCATATAGTTCTTTGAGCTTATTGGAAGCTCCTCTGAAAGTGGTTGCATTGTCAGAAAATATTTTTTCCGGTTGACCCCTATGGGCAATGAACCTCTTTAAACAATTTAAAAAAGCATCGCTTGACAAATCTGTTACGAGTTCCAAATGAACCGCTTTGGTAGAAAAACAAACAAATATGCAAAGATACGATTTAAGGAGCGGAGATTTTCTCAGCGCTCCAGCCTTCGTGTCTATCCGTCCGGCATAGTCGACGTCCATGACAGAGAACGGTCGACTGGGAGTGATTCTCTCAACTGGAATGTTTCCCAGGATCTGCCGGCAAACCTGAAGTCGGTATCTAAAACATACAACACACTTATGTAGGATACGCTTAACAGTGTTTCTCCCAAATATCGGCCAATATAAATAAGTAGCTAATTTTAATCTTCTACTTGCACACATTAAAACTTCCATTAAACAGAGATTGAGAGTTTTCAATCTACTGTTTTTGTTTACTAACCCATGCTTCTTTAGGTCCTTCAATTCTCTTTTGAAGGAATGTTCTTGCGATGATTTCAGTAGACATTTTAAAGCTGCTTCCAGCTCGGAGACAGTTAAATTGCCATACGTTTTATCCTTAGGGTTGCGACAATTATTTATAAATCTTAAACCTTGAGCGATTTCTCTTTTTAATTTGGTTAGCGATGAGAATTATTCGAAAATATCCCATTCTTGAGTATCAGTTACCAGTAGTACATTTTTACTTTTTATTTCCGGGGGATCCAAACATGACATCTTGGATACTGGCCAAGTGCTGACATCTTCCGTCAACCAGCTTGGCCCCTTCCACCATATTGAAGTGCTGACTAACCTTTCAGCTGTGGTACCTCGGGACAGTATATCCGCAGCATTTTCTGACGATGATACGTGCCGCCACTGGGTTGGATCGCTGATTTCCTGTATCTCAGCGACTCGGTTTGCCACGAAGGTGTTCCAACGATCTGGTTGTCCTCTCAACCAGCACAACGCTATTGTTGAATCGCACCAGTAATAGGTGGCCGATTCCTCTATACTTAGCGTCAACTTGATATTTTTTATTAGCTTGGCCAATAGTAATGCACTACACAACTCTAACTTGGGTAGTGATATACACTTTAATGGTGCCACTCTAGACTTGGAGGTAACTAACTGTGCGTGCCTCTTACCTTCCGAATCTGTTGAGACGATGTAGGCGCATGCTCCGAAAGCTTTCTGAGAGGCGTCGCAGAACCCGTGCAATTGTATAGTCTTTGGTGTTCCGCTAATAACTCCTCTCGGGATTTTTAACACATTTAGTTGCGATAATTGGTCTAGATAAGCCCTCCAAGGTAGTAAAATTTCATCAGGTAGTATGTCATCCCACGATGCCTTGGACTGCCATAATTTTTGCATAATTAATTTAGCTACCACTACGATGGGCCCTAAAAGTCCTAAAGGATCAAAGGTGGAAGCTATGCACGATAATATTTGACGCTTGCTCTCCGTTTTACCTGACGGCTTTGTAATTTCATATGACAGGTAATCTAATTCATTATTCCAAATTAATCCAAGTATTTTTTCATTCTTGGAATTGTCAGTGATCATTTTCTCACAATTGCCCTGTTTGGCAATTTCACCTTGGCTCCGCCCAGATGACAATTCCAAAATATTTGATCTCCACTTCCTCAGGGTCATCCCTGCGGATAGCAAGATATCACTTATTTGTTTCTTTAACTGGAAACAAACTTCCAAGTCATCCCCTCCAGTCAATAGATCGTCCTTATAAAAATCATTTTCTATGACTTGACTTGCTACTGGGAAATTAACTTGATTATCCATACCGATTTGTCGAAGACATCTCGTTGCTAGGAAGGAGGAAGGTCCCAGCCCATATGTGACGGTCTTCAATTTGTAATGTCGGAGTTCCTCTTCTTGTGATTCGCGCCATACAATCTTCTGAAGGCTGCGATCCTCTGCGCATACGTTGATTTGACGGTACATTTTTTCAATGTCCGCAGTCATGACGTATCGATGTATTCTGAAACGTAATAAATGGCTGTATAAGTCCTTTTGAATGACAGCTCCCACCATCAGAGCATCGTTCAGGGATATTCCGGTCGACGTCTTTGCCGAACCATCAAACACTACACGCACCTTCGTCGTGGTGCTAGCTTCTTTTATGACCGCGTGATGCGGCAAAAAATAGGATTGCTCATCCCCTCTCCATTTATCACATAACTCCATATGACCTAGTTGCTCATATTCTTGCATAAATTGTACATATTGCAATTTCAATTCAGGATTTATTAAAAATTTCTTTTCTAGGTTCTTAATTCTTTTTTCCGCTGTCTTTAACGAGTCACCAAGTTGACTCACACACGGGCGGCGTGGCAGACTTACAACGTATCTACCATCGCTCTCTCTAGAGTGCGTGGCGACGAAATCCGCTTCACACGCCTTCTCCTCGTGATTTTGAAATCTCGCAGGATTCACCTCCTCCATTTTCCAAAATTTTTCTATTTGATTAGATAATGTGTTTATTGATAAACTACAAAATTGCGGTACTGGCCTTTTTTTGTGATGAATGTTGATCGGGCCCGATATAACCCAGCCTAATTCAGTCCTCTGAAGAGTAGGTCCGGTATCCAATCTCAGCCGATCATCTTGTAGTATATCCCAAAAGCTCTCAGCGCCTAACAGGATATCAATAGGCGCCGCTACGTTGAAATTTGGGTCCGCCATTTGTAATCCCGGCGGCAGCTTAAAATCCTTTCTGACCACTGTTGCTTGAGGTAGGTTTGTGGTTATTTCCTGCAATATTAGACAAGTGATATTTTGATTATAATTTGTCCTCAGAGATTTCATTTTTATCGCAACACGTTTCTTTATATGGGTAACATTGTTGTGTATACCTAACACAGGCTTGTTTATATTTTCGCATCTCAAATTTAACTTCATTGCGAACTTTTCGCACATAAAATTGGCTTGAGCTCCAGAGTCAATTAGGACTCTTGCCTCATGCACTTTATTATTGTGACCTACTACCCCAACGATAGCAGTCGACAATAAAATTGTTTTTTCAGCCTTCGCTAAAGCTGAATGGTTTGATACTGAAACTCGTTCAGCATCCATTTGGCAGTCACCTCTGGGGTGATCTTCACCTTTATTCATGGAGTCATCGCTCGGATGCATCTCCCTGTGCAATAACGTATTGTGGCTCTCGCTATCACAATGCTTGCATTTTAAATTAATTTTGCAATATGGGGCCGTATGTCCTAACCTCAAACATTTGAAGCAGGCACGGTACCTCCTTATTGCGTTGGCTCTTTCTCCTGAATTTAATTTTAAAAATTTTTTACAAAAATATATTTTATGCCCTTTGTCATTACAACAAATACAATTATTGTGGGTAGCAGCTAAAAATACCGATTCCTTTTTGGGATTATTGTTGCTACCACTTGCTTTCGGGTAGGTAGGAATTTTTTTCGAATCTGAATTTAACATTAATTCCAAAACTTGCGCACGCGAGGTCAAACATTTAAGAAATTCGTGTAATGTAGGTAGCTCATCCTGCAATGGGGTTTGTTCCCAATGCTTTCTAGAACTTGCATCCAATTTATTAGAAATTACGTATATAATTAAAGCATCCCATTGTTCGATTTTCAAGCCTAAATTTTGCAACGCTTTCAAATTTACATTAGTTTCATCAATCAGATAACGCATGGCTACTGGATCCTCATGTTTCATCTCTTTAAGTTGAAACAGAGCTTAGATGTGTCTTTGTACGGTAGTTCGCAAATTTGCAAACCTCTGCTGCAACAATTCAAAAGCCGATATATAATTCAGGTCTGATACCTCGAAATTGGCGATGATCTTTGCTGCATTCCCCTTTAAACAGGATTGCAGATAATAAAACTTCTGTACATTGCTTATGGCAGTATTGTTATGAACTAATGTCTTAAATGTTTCTAGAAAATTAATCCAATTTTTAGGATCTCCGTTGAATTCTCGTAACTGAAGGTTGGGTAACTTGATTTCTAATTTGGGAGTCTCTACAGACTGAATTGCTCCTTTAGCAGTCGCCAAGGTTGAATAATATTGATTTTCAAAATTCTCCCTTTGCAAATTATTATCAATTTCGTTGGAATCCGGAAGACTTTCGATTTGTTCCTGGACTTCTTCGAAATCATCAATTATTTTTTCAATTCTCGCATAGCGAATTTTAATTTCGTTAACTGATAATGCGTTTAATGAATCCGCAAATCTCGTGAGTTTACCTTTCAACACTCCGCGTTTGTTAATCAACGATTTTAAATTATCCATTTTTTATACGTTTGACAATAATTCAACACAACAAATGTTAAAAATGTTCCTTAAAAAAAAAATAACTTCTTTGCAATAATCGCGTAGAAAACAGTAGTAACCAATTCAAGCTATGAACAATGACAGAATCTAAAAATAATCATCTTCTAAAACAATTAACCTAAAATAATTTGCATGACTTGCATTTTACACTGCGGGTAGTTAGTTTTTTGTTTTTAAACAAGTACATCGACACACAAAAAATAGCACTTGTTTGAACAGGAATTCACGGAATAGAAGGAAATAATGGGCAGGATACTTATATTTGTAGTCGTTCCTTTTTCTTCATGTTTTCATCTTTTCATCTTTCTGGATTTTTGGATAGCTCGCTGGTTCATTTTATTGTTTCCTTTTAATGCCTTAATCCGATCGTAAGGTAGATGCGGCTGGAGGACCATGTTATCATCCGGCTCGAAGGACCATGTTATAAATTGGTAATTAGCAGAAGGACGTCAAGGAAAAACATCTGGTTTCAATGGAGGAATTCCTTTGTTTTATTCACAAGCACATTTGTTACAATAATTTGTCCCGACCCGACAAAACACTAAATTTGGTCACTTTGACCACTTGCTAGACAATGCTAGCTGTTTATAGGAGATCCACGAATTAAGAGAGAGTTAAACTAGAAAAGCAGACTATTTATAAGAATGTTTTCCAACACAATCAAAATAAACAACACTTAAGTGTCACCATTGCACATTATACGATATAAAAACCAGAAATCTACTTTACCGACTAACATTTCGTTTTAGTTTAGTCTTACGTCGCTAATCTGTAAAATGCAATATCAACTAACAATATGCTACAAAAAATATGCCGCTAGATGGCAGTAGTCTTCACTCTTTTTAACAGGCAGTATAGCCGTTTATGTATTTAAAATTAAAATAAAATTAAAATAAAAATAAATTAAAATAAAATATCTTTGAATGGCACCAATTCATCTATAATAACATTAGCCCACCTACTACGTGGCGGGTCGGATTGGGAAATACTGGTTAAGAGAGACCTTTTGACCTCTCCGGCCGGACTCTCTCGACCCATCGTCTTGCACTACAGTGGGGTATGGATTCATCGTCCGTCACTCCTGCATACTTTGATCCCCAGATTCCTATTCGCTTTCCATAAAAATACCCTCCACACAAGATTACAATCCCCAAAGGTGACATCGGCCCTGAGGGTTTTTTTCAGCGGTAAGGATTTTGACTCGCAATCCGAAGGTCGCGGGATCGAATCCCTGCCTGGCAAATAAATTTTATTTGATTAATTTGTGTTATTTCACAATTTATTAATTTAAAATAATATATAGTATATTTGCGGCACGTTCCAGAGTGGAAGATACTCTCAGTACCGCCCTGGTGTAAGACCACCATTCAGAATTGAAACGTTGCTTGAAATGGCTTTAGTCATGTTTGGTGACCAGATCTGAATAGCCAGGTACTTCCCCACCTTCCACTTCTCTATCTCCTTCCCCTCTCCACTACCTTCAGCCTCACAACATGCCCCAATTGGGGATGCGTTAGTCTCACTGGCTCCAGACGGGAGCAGTTGGGACTCTTGTGCGGTATTCATATAAAAAAAATATATACATACGTATATATATATATATATATTTATACACATATACATTTATATAAGCTTCTGAAAGGAAATGTGCATTGTAGGATATTATTTTGATATTCGATAGCATTTGACGCACGGTTAATTTTTAATTTAACAAGATTTAAAAATTAGGCAAGAGCCTTATTTTGTCTGCAAAATATTCCCTTTGAAATACTTTGTCTTTATTCTTTAAAAGCAACTTTGTGGGGATTTTTTTTTTTTTACATGAGCTCCACACAGAAGGCCCTGAGGAAAATAATTTCCCTCAGGGCCTATGTGATCTTTGGGGATGCTGTGTGGAGGGTTTTTTAAGGAAAGGAAGGAGAGGAGAGTTCTGGGAAGGAAAAGGGTTTAAGGGGTGGGTAGGAATCTGGTGTTCAGTGTGTCCTAGTCATCCGCTTCCAAGACCTAGACAAACCTCACCCCATGAACCCGGGCACCCCTGCTAAATCACCAAACGTAGCGAACCACTTGGGGTGACCTGTGGCAGAGGTGTTGGTTATCCAATTAAGGTTCCCGGGGCGGCGGTACCCATTCCCGCCTCCCAAATTGGATGATTTATAAAAGAGATTTTGCTTAAGATATGCATGTTAATTCAATGGAATTTTTGGAAATGTTTACCAAGGATTTTAATGTATTTTATTTAAGTCAATAATTAATAAACATATTTTTGGAAAGAAAAGCTACACATTTACGAAATTTATTTTTCAAGTCTTTTTGTCGATTTGCATAATGAATAAACTTCTTTTATTAAAAACCTTGCTAAAAAAATTGTTTTGCACCGAATACCGACATTTGGCACTGACGCACGTTCCGGCACCTTTTGAAACCATAAAAATTTTGCCATAAAATATTCCACAGGTTTTTTTAACTTCATATGTGCGTTCCCGGATTCGCACGTAAGGACCGCCGCACTGCGCTCCTGTTGGTGGATTTTTTTTTACTAAGTAGTTGTGGCGTGTTGTTTATTTGTATGTGCAAATATTACGGAGTTGTGGTGCGCTGTTCAAACTAGTAATAAGTGAGCCTTGTTCGACGTAGTTTTTCTTTGGAGTCGGGAGCATAACCGCTCATTAGAGAAAACTGCCACTGGGCATGACTAACAGGCACCCAATGGATTTGGAAAATAAGATTTTTTACAGGCTTACTTACTGGTTTCACAAATATCAATGACTGGATGGTAAGTGGCCGAGTGGACAATTGTGTCTTAAACTCAAGCCGGCGTCATGCGTTTAATTCTTCTGATAGATCTAAGTTCTCCATCTTAGCAGAAGTAACATTTTAAGTTTTGTACTACTTTTGTTAATAGAACGTTTTGCAAATATTGACGGGTTATTTTGTTTTTTTTTTTAATTTAAAAAAAGATAATAAGAATATATGAAGGCGGGTATGGGTACCCTTTACATTACAGGATAACCAACACCTCTGCCATAGGTCACCCCAAGTGATACGTTAGTTGACTTAGCAGGGGTGCTCGGGTTCTTGGGGTGAAGTTTGTCAAAGTCTTGGCGATGGATGTGTTTGCCCACTAACTGCATGGCGGATCAGGAGAGACTGGTTGGGGGAGATCTTTTTGATCTCTCAAGCCAGCCACCTAGACCCATCGCCTTGCATCGCAGTGGGAGGGATGGTTTCATACGTTCATCACTTGTAGACGCACGGAACCTCAGATTCCGACACACCCCTCATATCTATTCCTTTCCTGAACATTCTCTCTTAAATTTCTCTAAAAAGACCACCCACACATTACCCAAAGATGATACAGGACCTGAGGAAAAATCCCATAGAGTTTGGCTCCTGTGTGGAGCTAATGTAAAAAAAAATTAACTTACTCATTTAGGGTGTTCTCTATGAAGAAGTACACCTGCTCCGTTTTAATGTCATCGAATTGCTTAAGGGCGAGATCCCAGGCCGAATCGGAGTAGCTCGAATCGATTGGTGCATTCCTTTTGTCCCTGGACCTGGCGTCGATGACCGGGGGCACCCACAGAAAGCTGCTCGGTAGTTGGCTGGTGAGATTCGGAAGAAAGAAGTTCAACTGGAAGCCCTGGTTTACTGCGACGCCCATGTTATTTAAGTTCAGAGGTGCAGTGTAACAGAAAGACAGCTGGAAAACAGAAAATAATAACTCGTTAAAGCAATAAACTTTTAATTTTCAACCAATAATGGATAAAATAGGTGAATGAGAGGAATCTGGAAGGAGACAAATGTCTTGGCTGCGAAGTGCACGAAGAGGAGCTATTCCGGGCAGCGCAAGACATAGAAACATTTTTTAGAGTGATGCCAACGTCGCGCGTCGGGGGAACCTGATAGGGCACATCAAGAAGAGGATTGACTGAGAGCGGCGAAGTTCTGTTTTAACTCACCTATTTGTAAATTTGTTTGTTACGTTCCGATTCTGGTTTAATTTGGTGGCCGTTTTGGATACTACCTTGGTTGATTACTACCTTAGTACTAATAGGTTGAGTATCAATAGAGTAGCATTTAATTTTTGATAAAAAATGATTATTCAATTTTGCTGGGTATTTTGGCCTCAAATTCAAAATTAAATTATGCATGAAAAAGGCAACGGAACCATTCCTTGGTTACCTCAACCAATGAAGAATACAATAAAATTATTTAAATGTCCGTTATTTTCACGTTTGATAAAACTTGTTCTTCTATGTACATTAATAATATTAGGTCCTTACATATGAAATTGGCGTTTTGCCGTACTGGTAACTTTGATCTCAAATATCTTCTCTTTGGTTCGGAATTCCAAATTCAAATTTATACAGCTATTTACTCATGCATTTGTGTTTCGAAAATTATAATTGATTTGTTTTTTCCGTAATTGTTTTTTTTTCTATGTGTCACTTAGTTTACAAAATGGAAAACTTGAAATATCGCGTTATTTACGAGTACGAGTTCCACCGTGGCACCAGTGCTGCAGAAACGGCTCGAAGGATTAATGATGTGTATGGCGACGGTGCCGCAAAAAAAAAAACACAGTGCGTTTTTGGTTCCAACGTTTTCGTTCTGGAAATTTCGACCTGCAGAACAAGCCCCGTGGACGGCCGGAGCCCAAAGTGAAGAATTGAAGGCTATTGTGGAAGCGGATCCATCGCAAATCACGTCCGAGTTAGTTGTAGGCTGCGGTATTAGTGATAAAACTGTTTTAATCCACTTGAAGCAAATTGGGAAGGTGAAAAAGCTTGAAAGGTGGGTATCTCACGAATTGAGTGAAGCAAATAAACAAACGCTTGTTAGAACGCTAGACCACACACTGCACAACAAACGGCTATCAAATTAGAGGAGCTTCAATTGGAATGTCTAAGACATCCACCGTACTCTCCGGACCTTGCCCCAACAGATTATCATTTTTTTTTGAAATTTGAATAACTTCTTGCAAGGGAAAAAATTCAACTCCGATGGGGCAGTCCAAACCGCCTTCAAAGATTTTATTGATTCCCGTCCGAATGTTTTTTTTAGTAAAAGGATCGATGAACTACCTATGAGATGGCAAAAGTGCATATATAGCAATGGTACACACTTTGATTAAATAAATATATTATATTTAAAAAAAATCGACTTTATGTTCCTCCCATACAAAACGCCAATTTCATATGTAAGGACCTAATATATGTATATTTTTATTTTTAATTTTATTAGTAAAACCTCAAATTGTAATATTTAATTAAATGAAGACAATATTAGCGAAACTCAACAAAAAATCTGGAAACAGAAAAATCAGAAAAAAGATATTGGCACCTATGGGACCCGAACCCGAAGGTCCTGGGTTCGTGTCCCAGAGGTGTCAAAATATTTTACTGATTTTTCTCTTTTCAGATATTCGATAGAGTTTCGCTAATATTGTCTTAAACTAACTAACTAACCATCACGCCGTTTCCCAGCAGGGGTAGGCAGAGAGGACGGACCGCCAAACAACTCGGTCTTGGCACACACTCTTTGCCTCACTCACATTCATACATACTCTTCTATTATTCTGACTTTTGACATGGCCCGTCTCAAGTATCTGATTCATTTGATCGTGCCATGTCTTCCTCGGGCGTCCCCGACTTATTCTACCATTCACATTTGCATCATATATTCTTTTTACACTACTTTCTTCGCTCATTCGCTCTACGTGCCCAAACCATCTGAGGGTCCCTTTCTTAATTTTGCTCATTATACTTACATCAGCCTTACATTCTTTGCGGATATCCACATTTCTAACACGATCATACATGGTTTTACCACACATACGTCTCAGGGATCTCATTTCAACAGCATTCAGTGTACTTTCATCCTTCCTCTGCCAGTTCCATGCCTCACTGCCATACATCAAGGTAGGTACCAGGACTCCATTGTGGACTGCTAGCTTCGCTTTTTTTGACAGTTTTTTATTAGCGCCAACAGCATTCAGTCCTCCATTAATGGAGTTACCGGCATTTACCCTTTTTTCGATATCTCTATCAGCCTTCCCATCTCTCGTAAACATACTACCCAGATAAACAAACTCATCCACCTGCTCCAAGTATTCATCATTCACAAATATATCGCACACTGTTTTCGTACTCTCTCTTTCAAACACCATGACTTTAGACTTACTTACATTCATCATTAACTCATTCTTCATACATACTTCGATCATCCTAGATACTAGAGACTGTAGATCCATTTAAATAAACATTAATAATATACGAACATGCATGAATAACAATAAAATGTTTTCAAATTAAGTTTATATCATTTTACCCTTAAAAAGGAAATGAATCGACACTGGAGAGGTCATTGCTAAAACGCCATACTGCTAAATAACGCTTTATGATTTATCTATTCCAGCGTCGATATTGCGTGTTTAAATTGAAAAAAAAATTTGCTTTGTGAGATTTTTAGAGACACTTTTTTGTATATTACTTTTAACTTTTGGTTTTTTATTTTCATTTTAAATTATCCAGTATTTTTTAACTCTCCAATGTATCAAAACTTTCATTTAAAAAAAATAGTAAAACCGAACTAGCAAAATGTTCATGAAATACCAAGTGGTTAAAATAAAGCGTCAAATTTCGAGTTGTCCTAATTAAAGCCATATTGCCGAGGATTAATTATGGATCACCTTATATTTCTGGTCGCATATTTCCCGAATTTGTGAGATAACCGATGCATCCAGTTTTCCGATACCAGTACATATAATATGCACATTTTAGAATCGAGATATGGATATTGATCGAAGGGGTAGAATAAATAGAGAAAGAGTCAGATTTTTTAAAGAGTTGGTTTTATGCATTACCCTCGTCAATAGTAGTAATGTATTCAAAACATTACGAAATTATTGAGAAGGACTCCTCGCAAGAAGGACTAAGTGTAAGTTTCATATCTATATATATAAAAATGAATCCCTGTTTCCCTTGGTCACGCCATAACTTCAGAACCACTTAACTTATTTCATTCATCTTTTTTTTAAAGTTTTCTAATACTTAGTAGAAGGTTCTTTGGAAAGAAAAATTAAGAAAATAGGATAATTTCAGAAAACTTAACGACTATTTTAACTTCGCACGTTTGACAGTTCACGCGTTTGATGAAATTGGATTTAGCAGGCAGCTGTTTCTTTTGGAACAAATGAATTGTGTATGGATTTTTAAAATTATAGATATTTTAAATAGGTACCGATTTTAGCTATCGATTGTTCTCATAATACACAAAAATGAATATTTGTAATATATGAAAATTTTAATAAAAAAATTGTAATAGGTGGCACGCGAGTTGTTTGAAACCTGAATGTATTGGGACTGAATATATAGAACGCGGGAGGGGGCGTTGGCGAAAGGAAGAAGAGGAAGTTTTGGGAAGGAAAAGGGTATTAGGGGTGGGTAGTTATCTGGGGGTCAGTGTGTTCAGGAGTGACGGACGTATGAATCCCTCCCTCCCACTGTGGTGCAAGGCGATTTTCCGAGAGAGTATAGCTGGAGAAGTCGAAAGGACTCCATCGACTTTTCTCTCCAGATCCGTCTTGCCACGCAGTTGGTCTTCAGCTGCCAAGATCCGGAGAAACCTCACCCCACGAACCTTGAATTCCTGTTAAGTCACCAAACGTAGCTAATCACTTGGGGTGACCAGCGGCAGACGTGTTAATGGTTCAGGTTCCCGGGGCGGCGGTACCCGTACTATTCACCCAAATTGATTGAGACTTGTTGATCCCAAATCATCAAATGCTGATCATGTAATTTCTCGTGGTTCTGATAGTTCGCTATGTTTTACTACACAACATTAAAGTCAAGCAATATAAAAAATGATAAAATAATAATATTATCATACTTTTTCTTTAAAGATAAATAAACATTCCGGAGTTACAAATAACCTAACAATATTGGAAAATATCCAACTACCATCACAGTAAACGGAAATGTTGTTTGTATCGTGATGTAGGACTTGGTTCCGCGACATTTCATCCCGCGATAAAATATTCCGACCAAATAACCTCTGACAAAATAGCATACGAACAACACATGCCCAACAAAATATCTACTAAAACCTAACCTAACCTAGCCTAAGAAAAAAACGGGACAAAAATAATACAGGTATCCTGTAATGACAATACATGATAGTTATTTGTATTATTTTTGTCCCGTTTTATTATTTTTGAGCAGTAATTTGTTGTCTTTACAGGATGTCTTAATTATTTTTGTCCCATTTTTTGTTAGGTTAGGTTAGGTTAGGTTAGGTTTAGTAGATATTTTGTTAGGGGATGTTTTGTCCGTAGGATATTTTGTCGGAGGATATTTTGTTGGGGAAATTTTGTTGGAAGGGCTGACAGAGATATCGAAAGAAGGGTAAATGCAGGCAACTCTATTAATGGAGGACTGAACGCCGTTGGCGCCAACAAAAAACTATCCAAAGAAGCGAAGTTAGCCGTCCATAATGGAGTGCTAGTACCTACCCTGATGTATGGCAGTGAGGCATGGAACTGGCAGAGGAAGGATGAAAGTAGACTGAATGCTGTAATGAGTTCCCTGAGGCGTATGTGTGGTAAAACCATGTACGACAGTGTGAGAAATGTGGAGATCCGCGAAGAATGCAAGGCTGATATAAGCGTATTTCAATTTGGGAGGCGGGAATGGGTACCGCCGCCCCGGGAACCTTTATTGGATAACCAACATCTCTGCCATAGGTCACCCCAAGTGGTTCGCTACGTTTGGTGATTTAGCGGGGGTGCCCGGGTTCATGGGGTGAGGTTTGTCTAGGTCTTGGAGGCGGATGACCAGGACATACTGAACCCCAGATTCCTACCCACCCCTTAAACCCTTTTCCTTCCCAGAACTCTCCTCTTCCTTCCTTTCCTTAAAAAAAACCCTCCACAAAGCATCCTCAAAGATGACATAGGCCCTGAGGGAAATTATTTTCCTCTGGGCCTCCTGTGTGGGGCTCATGTAAAAAAAAGCGTGATGAGTAAGATTAAGAAAGGGACGATCAGATGGTTTGGGCATGTAGAGCGAATGAACGAGGAAAGGAGTGTAAGGAGAATATATGACGCAAATGTGAATGGAAGAAGAAGTCGGGGACGCCCGAGGAAGACATGGCACTACCAAGTGAATCAGATACTTGAATCGGGCCATATGAAGAGTCGGAATAATAGAAGAGCATGTAAGAGACGATGTATGAATGTGAACGAGGCAAGGAGTGTGTGCCAAGATCGAGTTTTTTGGCGGTCCGTCCTCTCTGCCTACCGCTGCGGGGAAACGGCGTGATGGTTAGTTAGTTAGTTGGACTTAGCCAGCCGAAGAATCGTACCCACAACGCCTAAGTGAGAACACTGGGACGCGTTGCCAACTCAGCCACTGACCGGGTTAATTTGATTTGAAACAGTTGCCGATAAAAAAGTTCTGCTGCATCCCCTCGCCTGTATAAGCGAATAACCAACAAGCGATGGCGGCAAACTTTAGAATTGATCGAAATTTAATTGTCGGTTGGCCAGGAGAGATATTGGGGGTGGGAAGGGGACAGGGAGAGTGTTAAATGAATTTGGCTGCGTCGTAGCACTGGTTGCCGGCTGCAATATCGAGACTTGCTAATTATGCATTATCAATATTGATCAAATGTTAAATATTGCAAACTGTCATTAAAATCCTACTAATATTATAAAAGCGAAAGTTTGTATGGATGTATGTTTGTTACTCTTTCACGCAAAAACTACTGAATGGATTAAAAAAAATTCTTTCACTAATAGAAAGTTAGATTATTTGCGAGATCTATAGGCTATATATATTGGTAAGCTCTGGCGTTATGAATAATCTCTGGCGTTATGAAATTAAAATCGATTTATTGCAAACGTCCGAAAAAAAGCAAACCATTTGTCGCCTTGGAAACGATGTTTTTTTTCTTCTAACACAGCAAACTTATTTTGTGGCATTGTAGTAACTAAACCAAAAATTATCTTCATATATAAATAGTCTCACTAAAGTTTGTATGGATGTATGTGTATTTGTTACTCTTTCACGCAAAAACTACTGAATGGATTTTAATGAAACCTTTAAATAATATAGCTCATACATCAGAATAACATATAGGCTATAATTTATAAAGCTAGCTAGGAAGGGGACGCGGGAGGGGAACGGGGACGCACGGGAAAGGTGATTCAGTAAGAAACAATGTATTTCTTTGAATATGGCATTGTAACGCATGCCGGGAACCAGCTAGTATTCAATAAAGTAAAAGAGTGACTTGCCTGAAAAACGGTTTGCGCAGTAAATATCAACTGCCTCTTATGTCGTTCCAGACTCGGCAAATGTCCTCCAACATTCTGCTTTTCATTTCCTGCCAGCATTTTATTATTTTCCTTCATATTTATTAGATTTTCCCAACCGAGCTCATCCCGACTCACTAAAGTACACTCCTTTGCAAATATCAGTACGAGAATAAGTGTACAAAATAGTTCATTTGTCGACATTGTGTCACGGGATTCGATTATATTATCTACGTACTACGATAAAATGTATTACTGCACAGAAGCTTTGCCAAGATTATGAGATTAAATTCAAAACCTCTTTCAACAAAGAAATTAAAAATAACACTGTAGAAATAAACAAAAAAGAACCCATTTGACTGTCTTTAATTAAAAGATGAGCTTCTTTGTGTTTAATGTGCATACAGATTAAATTGAACATTACCCGAACATAACAAAACGTTCCTTTAGTAGAATATTGAATTATTTACACTACTGCTCCAACAATATACCAAAAACACTTTTGTTTCTTCTTTTTGATTAAAAAGTGTATCGCAAGGTTTTTGTAATAATACACTAGGATTTAAATGATTTAACGCGAGTAAACTGAGGTAACGACACCACCGAAATGTCTTTGAAAATTTCTGAAGCTGAAGTCAAGGATAGCTGGTCTTTAGATATTTGGAGAATCAATTAACATACAATGTAACGGGATGAGCGACCAATGCATTACGGCATTATTTAGCAAATAATAAACCTGTGTTATATCTTTTTTTCCAATGGGTTTTTTATTGGTGTCGTAACGGACTGCACGATCATGATGTGTTGTGTGTCGAAGGAGTTTGGATGTAAGAAGAAATGTGTAGTTCAAGATAGAAACAATTTACCTGTAACACACTCAATGCTTCAAACAAAAAAACAAGAATTCTAATTTCATCTATCTTCAGGCTTGTACAGCTGTAGATAATAGTTTGAGAATATTCATTTGCATTTATCATAATTAAGACATAATTAATAATAAAAAATATTGGAGGTCCCTTATTCTCACAGGCTTACAGACGATTGGGAGAGGTTTGGACTCTTGTCGAAATTCACAGTATACGTTGTTAGAGTAGTTTCACCATTATGAGATCCTCGAGAATAGGATGGTTCGCATTAACTTTCTTCACAAACTGTCAAGTTTTCTAATATTTTTTGTTATTGCGTCGGCAAGAGATTTCAATTCAGTTTCTCCATGAGCGAAGGCCCTTATGTGACCGTTTGGACAAGATTTGAACCGTGATCGGACAACTCAGAATGAAACCAACTAAGAACCGCCTTTGAAAATCGTTTAAAGTGATGAAAAAAAGGTTAAATAGGTTAGGTTAAACTACCACACTATTTTATATGATACGAATATGCTCAAGTTGTCAGACAGAAGAATTTTCACTGATTTGGTATTTCTGTATAAAATTCTAAATAATTTAGTTGATAGTCCGGTATTGCTTGAATTGATAAGCTTCCGGATTCCACTACGTAATACCAAAAGTCAGGATTTATTTCAGTGCAGAAATTCTGGAACTAACTACCATATGTATTCCTCTTTGCCCAGAATACTAATGGAGGGAAATAATTACACCAAGTCAGTGGATATCTTCAATTTATCTCTAAACAAATACAAAATACTGTTGCTGAGGCAGTTCAGTTATGTACAATAAATACTATATATCTCGTTGCAAAATACCTATTATATTTCATTGTTAAAGACATATATAGTATTTATATATAATATAATCATAGTGTAATTTGTAAATTTCTTACTTACGTAAAAGACCCGTAAAAGGGCGTAAATAAATAAATATATTGAAGTACGCGGCTGAATCTTGGTGACTTAGGTGTGGGCGGTAGCTGCGGAAATCTAAGTATCGTAGAAAACGATTTTTTTTCGAAAGTTTTCCCTACTTACTACACTAGCTTGGTCCGTAGAATTATAGGTACAGAGTATTATTATAATGTTTTCCGTACGTGCTACGCTAGCTTGGGCCGTAGTATTGTAGAAAAAAGTCAACTCCAATTTGAAAAATATAACGTTTTTGTGTACGTAGGTAGTATATATATTAATTTTACACACTAAAAATTAAAAAAAAATACTTACTTCATTATGCACCGCCCAATGCGAATTTTTCAAAAATATTTTTTTTTCGTTTAATTTCCTGAAAGATGCATTTGCTATACAAATAAATGAAACAATATAATTATTATAGATAAACATGACATGAAACAATATAACTTTGCTAGAAATACTTATATATTTTATTAACGCCGACTGGTTTCGGAACGACCGTTCCTTCCTCAGGGCAAACATAATATAACGTATTATATGTTTGCCCTGAGGAAGGAACGGTCGTTCCGAAACTGGTCAGCGTTAATAAAATATATAAGTGGTTCTAACAATTAAGGAGATACAGCATTTTATGTGAAACCGTTTGAAACAGATTGTATGTTGAATTATCCTTCAGTAAAACTTTGCGTTTTTCTTAAAAAAAAACTATAATCCGATTTGCATGCAACAAGTCTTGAACTGTTCGAAAATCCAGTCTCTATGGCACCACTTAGGGATCTTTTTATAAAGGGCCCCAATCCATTTTTTTTATTTTTTATGAACATTTAAAATTTTTCTATAAATTCCGGAAATAAAATTTTCTGGTCCGCCATTTTTTTTACCATATTTTAATAATTTCTCTACGTGGTGTCATAAACCTATATTACTAGTTTCCGAATATATATTTATATTATTTTGCCGATGAACCGTATGGCTTAATCACTGTCAACCACCGAGTAGCAATTTCGTCGGAGTGTCCTGTTGAAAGCGGCGTGCACAGCAAACCATACCTTAGATTCGTATTTAAAAAATTGTTCAGTCTTCTATATGTATATATTAAGTATGAGTTTTAATAAAAAAAACATTCATTCATCGTTTGCTTGAACTCTTTTATGACACACGCGCAGGGGGCTACCCCCTTAAATTGACAATAAGATATACGAGTATAACATCTCAATAATTCCACAGCGTTCAAACTAGGGACACTCAAAAAATCGTCTCTCCCCGTAATGAAGTCAAGCACGAACTAGATTATAGACAAACATGACCTCTGATAGTGATAATTCTTTCGTTAACATCATTAATTCATTTAAAATAATATATAGTATATTTGCGGCATGTTCCAGAGTGGAAGATACTATCAGTATCGCCCTGGTGTAAGACCACCGTTCAGAATTGAAACGTTGCTTGAAAATGGCTTTAGCCGTGTTTAGTAACCAGATCTGAATAGCCAGGTACTTCCCAACCTTCCTCTTCCCCACCTCCTTCCCCTCCCCACTACCTTCAGCCTCACAACATACCCCAATTGGGGATGCCATAGTCTCACTGGCTCCAGACGGGAGAAGTTGAGATTCTTGTGCGGTATTCACAGTTAAAAAAAAAAAATTGAATTCATATTCCTAACTGTACGGGTACAATCACCACAGTATCAGATTTGCTGCATCTATACATGAACAATGAACAGTACGAACACCAAGGTTCCGCGACTTTTCATCCCGCGACAAAATATCCCCGACAAAATATCCTTCGGACAAAACATCCCCCGACAAAATAACCTAATCTAACCAAACCTAACAAAACCTAACCTAACCCGACAAGCTTTAGGCGCCAATTTTTAAATTTAAATCGAGACTGTATGTTCCTTGCTCTGTCTCCATCCTTCCTTGTCGGGGGATGTCTTGTTCGTAGGATATTTTTTCCTTGGGATATTATGTCGCAGGATATTTTGTCGGGGATATTTTGCGGCGGGATAAAAACGCGCAGTACCGAACACAAGTCCTATAATTTTTTGTAAAATTATATGTTTTTGAACACATTCTAGTTTTAACCAAATTTTAGTAAAACCTCTATTAGTTTTGGATACGACCACGACATATTCATAGGAGCATAACAACTGCTTACAATACTTGATATCAAGCTTAAAAAAAAAAAAAATTATGGGATATAATATTATAGTCATTTTTTTAAATCCTTTCACTTTCATCATAAAAGGTGCTAAACAGCCAAAGCAGTTTGTCGTGAATGTAGGTTAATTAAAGAAAATGAACTAATTAATTAAATGACACATTAAATACATAAACGATTTACAAATAAAAGATATAGAATACAGTTATAAATACACTTCTCATTTTGTAACCCAACGAAAAAACCTTGAAAATATTGAAAGAAAATAAACATTTATAAATGTCAGGAAAATTTCATATCTAGGCCACATACTTCGAGGGGAGAAATATCACTTGCTCCTATTAATATTGAAAGGCCTGGTAGGACACAAATGTCTTGGTTGCGAAATGTACGAGAGTGGACCGGCATTAGAAGTGTGGGGGAGCTATTCCGGGCAGCGCAAGACAGAGAGACATTTTCCAAAGTGATCGCCAACGTCGGGGGGACCTGATAGGACACACCAAGAAGAAGAAAATTGATCAACATTTTTATAAAAAAGTCAAAAGTATGTAACACTTCACAAGATAACATAATAAATTATAAACTAAGACACTAAAGACTGAAAGTGGTCAAAGAAGCACAGGCCGTGAGGGTATACACGTGTACAATCTCCTTACCTATTACCTGAAACCGAAGAATCGAAAAGACAAATTTAAAAATATTTAGATTTTCACGGCCAAAAATTATTTTGTTATTAGTTTTTGGGGTATTATGCCGTGTTACGCTACCTCCTTCTTTAGCCAACGTTTTGAACAGCGTTGCAGTGTCCATCATCAGAGCAGATGTTTGGACCACCAATTTTACAATTTCCTAAAGAAAATCTGACAGTACACTACAACGTAGTACGTTTAACATAAAAATGATTCCTACACAAAGGGGATATTTTACACGAGGTATTTTTGCAAGGTTCCGAATAAGGGCAATCAATAAGGCAAGGGTTTTGATAAGCCCTGTCAGTTATTGATGGCTACACTAACATTAAGTCGTCATTTTAATTCGTCAACTTCTGGGCTCGTGTTTTTTATGCAGCCTTTATACTAAGGGAAACTTTTTTATTACTCGGCCATCAATCCAACCTTACGGTGCCCAAATGGAATCTCGCGACGCTGTCGGTTCAATTGAACGTCGTTCTGCAGAAGGCGGCCAGGCCACCCAATGAAGAAATAAGTAACATGTCACTGTCAGGACATTTGTGGCAGGATTTCCAGCACGGAGGTCTAGGAATGTGACTTAAGTTTGTATGATACGGACTCGATTCCAGTAGCAGCGTAAAAATAATATGTTTTGGCCTTTTTAAGGATATTTACCTAAAAAAATTGCTTTGCTTTAAGGTCGCGGTAGAAGTAAAACCTTCAGAAAACTAAAGTCGACAAGAGTGGGGAGGCTACGAAGTACGTTTATTTATTTTATTTTAAGCCAAAAGAAAAGCCCCCTGGGCTTAAAAAAATAAAGGCAGTACAACATTCAACGTGAAGAATGATTTTTTCCATATGTTTTTTTTATTTTTATATGAATACCGCATGAGAGTCCCAACTGCTTCCGTCTGAAGCCAGTGAGACTATGACATCCCCAATTGGGCTATTTTGTGAGGCTGAAGGTAGTGGGGAGGGGACGGAGATATGGAAGAGGAAGGTGGGGAAGTACCTGGCTATTCAGATCTGGTCACCAAACACGGCTAATGCCATTTCATGTGTGCGTCGAATTTCAGTGCATCTTTTCCTTTACATTTGTATTTGTGTTTTCTTTTTCGGAGTCGCTTTCTTTTCCTTTGAAGAGTTTCTTTTAGAAGAGTTTCAATTGTCACCGTTAGTGTCTAATTTCCGAGCGGTTACGGAAATAGCCGATGACATCCGATCGACAACTGGGCACATCCAGTGCCGGGTTCCCTTGCTTCAGAATTACATACATAAGATAACGTAAATGAACAAGACTTGTAATCTCGACGCACCATGAGATTTATTGAAGATCCCCGAACAGGACTGAAGAACATAACGATCCCATTCTCTAACCCGCCTCACAACTTGACTTAACAGTGTGGCGATATTTTGAGTGGTTTCTCCGGTTGTAAGCTGATCAGACGGGAGTTCTTGTAAGATGTCATATCTCATCTCTGTTCCACTTTTGTGTGGTCTGGCTGCTTTCTGCAGGACAATCTTCAATTTGTCAAGGACAGAAAAGGCTTTATCACAGTCATCCCTTTCAATCTCTCAAGCACTCACCCCACCAGGATTCAGCTCATAAATTAAAAGAAAGATTTTTCCAAAAGAAAGGTCATCATATTTCATTCTGACTGACCAGGTTTTAATGCGCCTAAGTGATTGTCCCTTTATATTAAAAATAATATTACCTAATAGTTTAAATATTTTGGTTCAATTTTTGTGAAAAATTATAGGAATTTCCCCACCTCTGACATATTTTATTCCTCTCTCTACTCAGTTAAGACACAAAACACATCCAATTGGGATACCATAGTTGTATTTGATAAAGGCAGTTTGGATTCTGGTATGGTATTAAAAAAAATCTAAGTAAAAATCACATCAATTTTTATTTACTATTTTTATGAGATGTAGATTTCACAGATTCCTTGTACCACTAGTTCCGGATACCGTGTATAAGTACATAAGACAAATTTTCCAAAAGAGAGCCAGATTCTGTCTAGTTTGTACTAAATATATAAACGTTTATGTTTTTACATTAGCTCCACACAGGAGGCCCTGAGGAAAAATAATTTTAATCAGGACCTATTCCGTCTTAGGGGATGCTGTGTGGAGGGTTTTTGCTGCAATGTTTTGGCATTCATATAAACAATAATAAAATATTCTGAAGGTTGATTGTATTTTCAAATAGGCTTATAAAAGACTTCAACCATGTTTGAGAGATGCTTTGATATTCCGCCTATGGATAAATGTATCAAGGAAACGGCGCCACGAATAATGTTACCATTATTTAAAATGAATTGTACCAATTTATGAATACAAATTTGAAAGTGTGAATTTAAAAATAATAAATAAATAAATAAGTGTTTATTCCAGTATGTGGGGAGGAGAGTGCAATCCCACACATTCCATAAGGGTATAATATAAACATACATGTACAAAGTATTTGAAAAAAAAAAGAAAAAGAAGTTGGATATGAATGTACACGAAACAAAAAAAGATAATAAGCTAATAGTAGTAAATGGAAAACAAAAGAAATAATAATATTAAGCTTTCAGGATTCTGTGAGCACGTAAGGAGCCAGTATTTTTCTCCAGTGTGCATCAATACTGGATGATGGACTGAGGCGGGCTTCCATGACGAGGATGTTTCCAGAGCTGCTTATCCTTTCCCTCATTCCTGCCACCCTGGATCTAATAAGGGCTGCAAAGCCAGGAACTCGCCCCTCCGTGAACATCCGGGAAGCGCTGCAATATCTGGGGAGACCAAACATTATGCGGAAGGCGTTGTTATACTGAACCCGAAGTCTTTCTATACTACTCTTCTTGTAGTTTGCCCAGAGTTCAGACGTATACAGTGTTGCGCAGAAGGAAAGGAAGAGCGTCCTTTTTACAGCAGTACTGCAAAGGCGGAATCTTCTACTGAGCATGTTTGCTTTTACACTGAGAGCTCTTCTTTGCCTATCGATGTCGTCATCGTCAATTTAGTTTGAGTTATTATAGGCTTATTTTTACTAGTGCGACTTTAACTTTTGAAGTAAAACTTCTTTACGTACGCTTGACTTGGGGAGTAAGCTGGTGAATGCGTGACGAGAGCTTTACTAAAAGCGAGGCGAACGCTAGTTGAGAGGGAAATATAAGTTAGTGAAGATAGAAAGAGAGAGAGAGTTTCGTTTCGTGTATTACTGTAGGGGCAAGAGAGAGAGGTGCGAGCACACATTTTCTTTCTCTCTTTCTCTCATAGCCAGTTACGTTTCGTATATCTAAGACACAGTGCGGGCCTATTGTCTGTACCACACTGTAGGAGCAAGAGAGAGCAGTGCACGCGTACATTTTCTTTCTCTCTTCCTATAATATAGATGGAGCTAAAGAAGGTGTACTTCAGTCGTGTGGTCTAAAGCACACTCATTTTTTTACATGTATTGACGCATAGCTATTCGCACAGTGCCAGCCAGAGGCATTTCATAATCTGAAATTAGTTTATACATTATTAGCCAGTACCCGTCATGCATCGCAAAGCCACTCAAAGAAATAAAATGTTTGTGTTTTAAGTCTGTTTTGTATGCAGATTTTTTTTTTCGTCTGGTGTTTACACGAATAAATCAGTGGGTTTTCCGACGCGTGAGTAGGCCCCATACAGCTGTCCGTGTGAAAAGCATGGATTTAAAAATTTACCCTCTTCTATCCCCTACTGATCCTATGTCTCCTTTGCAATCCCACCCTCTGCCCCTCCCTTGCGTAACTTTTCCCACGCGTCCCTGTTCCCGCCTTCATTTCCTTCCCGTGGCCCCTTTCCCTCCCGCATACCCCTTTTTCACCTTCAATCCCTTCCCCCCTTACGTCTCACACACTTCTCACAGCTGTCCGTGTGAGAAGCATGGTTTCATAAATTTACCCCCGCTATCCTCTACCACTACTATGTTTCTCTTATGGGGGGAGAAAAAACTTATGGGTTAGAATTACACCGGTAGGGACGTCACATAATTACAAAATTAACCGCATTTTCTAACAGGCTTGTTATGTAATAAGTTTTTAAAGTAAAAATATAAATCTCCTCATGTAGCGAACACTGTGGGAATACATAATCACAATAAACACAATAAAATAACTTTGTTTCAATTCCAATTTATTATTTCTTAATCCAACCGGTTTCGGTTCATCCTGAACCTTCCTCAGGGGTGAATAAAAATAATTGTCCTGCCTTTTACATAGGTAAAACGGCTAGAAACATTCAAACAAGGGTGGTCGAACATTTGAGATGTCTAAACAGTGTAGGGTTTTCAGAATTCGCAACCCACCTAATAGATAAAAATCACTCATTTAATAAATCTTCCGGGATAGATGTTGTTATCATGGGCCCTAACATGTCCCAGGCCAGCTCACAGCAGAGACAAAAGTACCCTCTATTCCAGGGGCAGGTCGCACGAATGCTTCGGAACTCTCTCTCTCCCCCACGGTCGTCCGGGAAATACACTCTAGGAAATGCTCCTGCCGAGGCAGATTAACAACAGGATTGAGTTAAATAGATTCTCAGAATTCGCAACCCACCTAATAGATAAAAATCACTCATTTAATAAATCTTCCGGGATAGATGTTGTTATGATGGGCCCTAACATGTCCCAGGCCAGCTCACAGCAGAGACAAAAGTACCCTCTATTCCAGGGGCAGGTCGCACGAATGCTTCGGAACTCTCTCTCTCCCCCACGGTCGTCCGGGAAATACACTCTAGGAAATGCTCCTGCCGAGGCAGATTAACAACAGGATTGAGTTAAATAGATTCATGTATTGCAAATTCAAAACACAGTACATAGGTTATTACAGTACAATTCAATACAAGAAATGCATATTACACAAACCTAGCTATCGTGTTTATACCTCGTGATCTCTGAAACGAAACTCTCTGAGTGATGGCTTTTCGCGAGGGTTTACAGTCTATCGTTATAGGACACAAACAGAAGAGGGAATAATTGTACAGCTTACATGATGTTCGGGGATCTACGCCTTCCGGGTTCAGCAGGGGCACTTCCCGAGTCTAGGACAGGACCCGTTCACACAGGCATGGCAGAATACCAGCGCTAAAACCCGTATGTACTTCAATTAACATCGCAGATGTAATTGCGTTCAAATTGATCGACAGAAATTAGCCGCGAACTCGGTGTTCGATCCGAGGAGCGTAACGTGTTCCCGAAGCGGCTTGCAATTCTCGACTGCCCGGGAATGCAGAGGGGAGAGGAAGTAGGTAACAGGAAACAGGGGGGAGCGGGGTGTTGCTGTCTGCGGCGGTGTTCTTATGGACTCGAATTCTGTCGTTTAGGGCGTACCATAACACTTCCCCCCGCGCTTGGAAAAAAAGCGACGTGGCAATGGAGCTGTAGGAAAAAAAAAAATCCTCTTATGCTTCCATCGGGGTTTTTGAGAGATTCGTTGCTTGAGAGATTGCCTAGCTAGAACATACAGTTTATGCTATAGTTTAGGTCACAATGTTTGTAGGGAATGGATGGGGGTACATAGAATGTTTGGAAAAGACAACTTTGGGGAAAGTACATGGTGTAAAACAACATACAAGGTTATGCAATTGAAAATAATGACAATACACATGGTTATGCAATTGAAAAAATGACAATACACATGGTTATGCAATTGAAAGAATGACAATACACATGGTTATGCAATTGAAAGAATGACAATACATTTGTACAAGAGAAGAGAAAAAGTGTGATTCTAAGGTTTCATTGGTTTGGGAGCTAAGTTTGCGAAGCGTGGATTTGTTTGGTTTCGGAGAATTTCGAAGAAAAGGACGTGGTTTCACAGATTCTAAGGATTACATTATCACTGCAATCAGACCCATTTGAGATAACACTCAAGAGTACACTTAGGCCTTAGAAAACACCTGGTTTGGTCGAAGACGTTGAAGTTCACGAAGTGGAGACTGTGGTTGCTGTGCCGCGACTATGGTTACAGAGGCCATTGAAGAGAAGAATCCAGTATCTGCAGACATGCCAGTACGAATCCTAAGTGTTATTATGGTAAACACGGATCGTATATAATGGTTATTGAAGCATAATGTAGCTCAAGATAACTTGTATTGGTACGCATTCAGCGAATACTGGTGGGTCAAGGTAATGATGGTTTACACATGACGATATATGCGTCACTGCATGACAGAGCAAGAGACGGCAAGGTTGGCATTGGTAGCAAGAGTAAGAACAAACCTAGGAGCTAGCGTGCCCAAAAGGTAGTTTAGAGTGTCATAATGTATGGTGGGACAACTCAGCTTGCTGTGGCACGACAAGACAACATACATATGAGCGGTATGGTCTGTGCTTTCAGGAACAAATACGTAGAAAATGGCAGCAGGAGGGACCTTGTAACCACAGCGCGTGCTGTCAGGAAGTGAAGCTCAGCTTGGCTGTTGGTGATGACATCCGCCTGGGCTTCTTTTTAAATCCGGGAGAAATTATTATTAGAGCAAAATTCTTGAAGTTTACCTGCCTAGGGACCAATGAAGAAAAGGTTTGGAGAGAAACAAAATGTGTCCAGAAAATGAAATAAACGAAATTTTAACCACCGACTCAGAGAGTGACGAAGAGAGATTCCTAACTAAATTGTGATTACATGAACATTTTCCTTTTCCAGGATGACTTGGCGCTTGCCGAGTGACAATATGTCTTGGTTAAAAAAACAACCGGCCCTCTATGGCCTATGTTAACATAAGATGGTAACATTTTCGTAGAATTTCAAAGAACAAGACAAAGAATCGTGAACTAGTCACGGCAAAGGGAAACCAATTCATGAATAAAGGTTGTCAAAAAGGAGACAGACGTTACGCCAAGTGCATATCGTACATATCCAACATTCATGAATGTGTTTCGTAGAATTGAGAAAGAGAAAAAAGGTGAGACATATGCAGAGATTGAGGGGGAAAACCTGTAGATAACCGGACAGTTACCTATTCGAACTCCAAGTGAGGGCGAAATATGGTCAACGACAGATTTTTCACTTCATAACATAATCTGAGAACATGGGGGAATGGGGGGAGGAGGGGAGAAGGGAGACGAGTTACGAAATTTGCTAGAGACTGGACTAATTTCCAATTCAAACTCTATGTGAAAATGAAACATAATCAACCAGCAGATTTCCTGACTCTTTACATTTATCAGAAAAGGGTGAGGAGAAATTTGAATACACATTATAACAAAGAGGCTAATCTTTCGCGTGTATTGGGCAAAAGATTAGGGGTCATTTTTAAAACTTCTACATGATTGTGAGAAAAGACAGACCCTTGCTCCAATTTCACAAACCTGGGGGTTTTCTTATTCGTTCTCCAGACAACGAGTTAGGTGGTTTTGTGCTCAATCGATTAACTCCCACAGCACTATGCCCCATAATTGACAGTGAAGCTGAAAACTAGTCCTTTTGGGATAGTAGATATTCCTGGGCTTCTTTCCTTTTGCAAAGAAGTAAAAAAACAGGAAGTCCACGGGCATCGGCGCTGAATGACAACAAAGGGTTGTGGACTACATTTCGTAGATCGCACACAAAAGGTTTGATATTATTTCGTTCGCACGACTCATGGTAAGTGTTTTAACGTCTCCACGTATAGTGTACAAAATATGTAAGTACACACAAGATATAACTCAATTATAGACAGAAGTCAAAGAGTTTATACAATGCATCTTAAAGAAGATGGCAAAGCCGATATTATGTCGTTCACACGAATCACGGTAAGTGTTTTAACGTCTCCACGTGTAGTGCACAGAGTTTATACACAATTATACATAAAAGCGGTGCTCACGGCAAATAAATGACGCACGACCAGAACAGGTTATACAAAAGGGTGGTACTCATGGCAAATATGTCACACGACCAAAATAGAATGTACGAAACGGTACTCATGACAAATATGTCACACGACCAAAATAGAATGTACAAAACGGTACTCATGACAAATATGTCACACGACCAAAATAGAATGTACAAAACGGTACTCATGACAAATATGTCACACGACCAACTCAATAACATTTAGCTATGAGCAAAAGTGATTATGACGAACTTCTCGTATTGTGGCAGGTATTTTAAGGATCCCTCCTATAATGTAACAGGGTTGCGTTTAAATACAACACAATAAACGTTAACAATGCTTGTTTTAACACAGTATATGAAGATTTGTTAGATTAACTAACTCCGTAGCCCAGGAGCGTACGATAGAATAACAAGGAGGTAAACAATTTAATGTCACTTCGTATGTTATAAAGGCGGGGTGATGACAGAGTACATTTCTGTTTAAACAAAGACAGGCCTATATGGTTTTACATACTGTCTATTGTAGCAACTTCAGTGGGGGCAAACAAAAGGGACCAATTGTGGTTTTACATACCCTTTGTGCAGTTACAACATACCAGGTTATGTGCAATTTAGGTTGCAAATACTTGGTTAAATGGCGAAACAAGAGTTGAATGCCTATGTTTGCAAAACGATGATCAAACAAAACATTGATGATTTACGTTAAACTGCGGTTATTTATGTACGGAAAACAGGGCTGCCGTTAGGTTTTATTAACCCTTTCCGTCAGGGTTGAGGCATGTAATACAAGACATACATGTTGTGAAGAGGGACAAATCGAGGACTTCTTATAACAACAAAAGACCGAGTATTTGGTTTTACGTACTTTAGTTGAAACGGGCCCAAGAAGATTTGTATAAGGGTGGAAAGACCAATTTAAAGGCTTTTCCTTTATTTGTATACATATGATTTCAAAATGGACGTGTCAAAATCCAATTTGTTAGCAAAGAGCTCGGGTAGGACGCCATCAATTTTTTAACATTTGAGAAAAATTGAAAACTACTGTACACAAGGAATGTGATTATGTGAGTAACCACTTATTTTTACCATGATGAGTAAAATATGGAGCATGTTAAGATGGTTTACTAGTCCTGGGTCGTGATTTAACGCTTTGGAGTTTACCAAATCCGACTTTAGAACGACGCTCCAGTACTTACAGAACATAAAAGAAAAAAAAAATTTGAAGAGATTCCTTCCGATATGATGAAAAAACAACAAACAAAAATGGTGAAAATTACAATATTGCATTACATAGCAAAGCGTGCCATGGCATGAACGTTGCGTAGTGTGAGGGGGTGAGAGGCAATGATTTGGGTTCATGACTTCCCAAACATTGTGACTCGAGGGGTGTCTCTGCTCTAAAGTGATCAATTTTGGAACAGGTGAGAAAAAAAATAAAAAAATAAAAAAACGTGTGAAACAAAAATTGCGGTGGTTGCCAATTCACGAACATGAACGGGGCAAACTACACCGTGGAGTGTACATAAATTTACAAAAATGATTTTTTTAACAATATTCGTTTCATCAACGAAAGGGTGGACATGTAATTGACACTTTACACGCCAGTCATTGTAAGACTTGATGTGCTTACCAAAGGGTTGTGGTGATACACACTGGATCATTTTGAGTTTGCTGAGATAGTGGGGGCAGTTTTACTTGACTCCTCACTTCCAGTCTTTGCAATATCCTTAATATGGTAATTACCAATGTGCTTTCCAGAGGAGTCAGACAAAGAGTACACTAGATCTGATATCTTTCTTAGAACTTTGGCCTTCACGAAACGTGGTGCCAGCTTGGCAGAGA
Source organism: Limnephilus marmoratus (assembly GCA_917880885.1). Taxonomy (NCBI): domain Eukaryota; kingdom Metazoa; phylum Arthropoda; class Insecta; order Trichoptera; family Limnephilidae; genus Limnephilus; species Limnephilus marmoratus. Next base: position 20,562,934 of record OU862918.1, on the reverse strand, counting down.
AATACATGGCTCCTTGGGAAAGTGTGTTGTTCTTTCTCCAAACTATGTCTCCTGTATTGAAGGTGACATGTTTCCTACGTAGGTTGTATCTGTCCGCGCTCTTTTGATGAGCCAGGAGTAAAGCATCAGTGACTTCACTGTAGATGGCCAACAGTTCTTCCAGACGATGGGCATAGTCCGCGGTAGGGTTGCTTGTGGCGGCAATTGACGTAGGAAAGTTTGTGTCCCTATGTAGAGAACCGTGAACAACTTGTTCCATACCGTGTTTTAAGAAGAAAGGTGTGTAACCAGTGGCCAGGTTAACCGTGTTGTTCATAGCAGCCTGAATTTTATCCAGGTTTTTACACCAAGTACGTTGATCTTTATCAACTAGAATAGCTAGAGCTGTGTTGATTGTCTGGTTATAACGTTCGACAGTGTTATTTTGTGGAGTATACAAGGTATTATAGTAAATGTCCTTGATTCCGTATTTGGCAAGAAAATCTTTGAATTCTTGGGCAATAAATTGTTTTCCGTTATCAACTATTATGGTTCTGGGTGTTCCGTAAGGTATAAAAATGTGTTTTTCCAGGAGTTTGATGATGGCGGACGCGTTGGCTCTTTTTAAAGGGAAGATCCAACAGAATTTAGTGAAAACATCCACTACACTAAGTATGTGCATGTGTCCGGCATAACTTCGAGGAAAAGGTCCGACGAGGTCCATTGACAATGATTGTAGGGGTCTGTCGGCACGTTTGGGATTACCCATTAGGCCGGCAGGTGCTGCCGTGCTATGTTTATAAGCTTTACAAGTTTCACATTTAGAGATGTAATTGCGAATTTGCTTAAAGAGACCAGGCCAATAATACTTCAAGGCGATTTTTTTATACGTCTTGAAATTTCCTGGGTGTATGGAGTCGGGAGCACTATGATTGTCAATGATTATTTGTTCTCTACCTTCGAGGGGAACGACAAGTTTCCACGAGTAATCTTCGAGGATGGATAGTGGTGCCTTGCAATTACGGTATAGTTGTCCTTCTTTTATGATAAAATTAGGAAACTTTTGTTGGTTATTTTTGCAACCTTCGAAGATTTTCAAGTACCATTCATCTTTTGTAGATGGAGGGGGGGCAATTGTGTCAACATTTAATGAAGCTAGTTCAATTCTTGAAAGGGCGTCGGGAACAATATTGTCCGCGCCTTTACGGTGAACAACATCAAAATTGTATTGAGACAAACGGGAGGACCAGCGAGCGAGCCTACCGGAGGGATTACTTAAAGAGATCAACCATTTCAAACTACTATGGTCTGTGACTACAGTAAATTTGCTACCGTCTATGTAACCGCGGAAATGGTGAACAGAATCCAATACAGCCAATAATTCTTTCTCGGTAATTCCGTAGTTTTTCTCGTGTTTGTTTAGTGTACGGGAAAAATACGCTACGGGTGTTCGCCATCTGGGAATTCTTGAGTAAGGACTCCACCGATTCCTACATTGGAGGCATCCGTGTGGAGGGTAAAAGAGAGTGCAAAATCCGGGCAATTCAGAACGGGAGCTTTTTGAAGGGCATTTTTTAAAGTTGTGAACGCTTCTTCAGTTTCGACAGACCATCGGAAATTGCTGACACCTTTACGAATGCCGGTAATTTTATTTAAGGGGGCTGCAATAGTTGCAAAGTCTTTGATGAATCTCCTGTAGTAACCTGCAAGTCCAAGGAAACCTTTGACTTCCTTCGCGTTTTTGGGTCGGGGAAATTTGCCATGGCTTCCACCTTAGCGGGGTCTGTTCTTAGACCTTTTTCGTCGACAATGAATCCCAAATAACGTAGACGGGACTTACAGAATTCAGACTTCTTCAAGTTGATGGTTAAACCAGCGAACTTGAGTTGTTGGAAAACTTTTTCCAGCATTAATAGGTGTTTTTCAAAGGTATCGCTGACGATGATGAGGTCGTCAAGGTAACAAAACAGGCTATTATCGACTTCAGGACCGAAAAGTTTGTCCATCAGTCTTTGTAACTCGGCGGGGCTGTTTTTTAGACCAAAGGGTAATCTTTTAAAATGGAACATTCCCCTACCAGGTACAACGAAAGCAGTTTTTTCGCACGATTCTGCGTCCAAGGGTATTTGCCAAAACGCTTTGCTGAGATCGACAGAAGAGATGAACTTGGCGTTACGCAGCTTGTCTAAGGTTGCGTGAACGTGAGGTAAGGGATACGCATCAGCTTCCGTGCAAGAGTTTAAACGTCTACTGTCGAGGCAGAAACGTGCAGAGCCGTCTTTTTTAGAAACCAAAAGAGTTGGGTTGGTCCATGCACTTCTGCTGGGAACCACCACACCCATTTTTAACATTTCGTCAAGTTCGTTTTCTAAAAGTTTAAGTTTTTGGGGGGCTAAGTTGTAATAACGTTGCTTGATGGGTGGGCCATTGGTTTTGATATGGTGTTCCACCAAATTTGTCAAACCTAGTCCACATTTTTCGAAGGATATTGATTCGAATATATTGACCATTTCCTTTAGTTGGAGAGCCTGGTCCGTGCTTAAATTTTCGTGAGGTATTATTGTGCGGATCTCACTAATTTGAGCGGCAGTGGAGGTTTCGCCAAGAGTATTAAATACTTGGGGAGCAACATTGAATGCCTTCCAGAAGTCAACGCCAAGGATGAAATTCTGGGATATAGAGGGCACTATTAGAAAATTGATTGTAACTATTTTATTGTTACAATTAATTGGCAGGGCAAGGGCACCGATGACCGGCTGAGAAACATTATCTGCAGTCGTCAGGTGTGTCGATTGGGGCGAAATTCTAAAATCACTGTTAACAAAAGGCAAGTGAGCATTGTTGCCAAGACAGCTGATAGATGCCCCACTATCAAGTAATCCGGAAAAGGTCACATTGTTAACAGAGAAAGAAGCATAGGGTCTCCCATCTTTAGCTTGTTTGCAACAAACCGAAGAAACATTTAAGGTCTGGTTAAAATACTTAATGTGTGCTAACCAATCAGTCCATTCTTTAGACCTTGGTTCAGAATGGGTGCCTGAGAGGTTATTATTTAGTTTTTTGGCCTCTTCATGTAGAAATTTGGTGGGGGCTTGGAGAAATCCACCTGAGGTCTGACATCGCTTGGGTTTTGTAACCTTTCCATGTTGTGCCTTGATTTCTTGAAAATATTGCGCAGTTCGTCGCGTGGAGGAGAGCGGTCCCTAGAGTGATGCCTCTTGAAAGTTCGGGGTTCCTTGGATTCCAGAAACCTCGCTTGCTTGAAACAAGTAGTGGCCAGATGGCCTACTTTTTTGCAAAAAGAGCACACTTTTTTGTTGTCGAATTCTGGTTTTAAACCAGACGAACGGCTTGGCACAACTACATTATTTGACACATTCTTTATGTTCTTCCTATCCTGGTATGATTCCAGAAGGAGACAGACCTCGTTTAACTGGGCCAGGAATGCAATTTTCTGCGAGGTGATGATGTTCTCGTATCTGCTTAAAAGGCCATCAGTTATGACTGGTAATAGTTCAGCTTCCGAAACGGGATGTGAAAGCTTGATGTTAATGGATTCAGCCCTTTCTATGAATGTTGCTACAGGTTCATTTACCAGCTGTTTAATAGATAGTAAAGATAATTTGATCCTGTGCTGGGCTTCTGTTTTTCCGAAGCTCGAGATTAGGGCAGATCTGAGTTTATTCCAATCTTTGCATTTAGTTTTTTGAATGCGGTGCCAGGGTATCAATTCTGGGGAGATGAGTTCTATGAAGTTTTTTCGTAGAATCTCGAATGGGATATTTTTGATTGTAGCCGTTTCTTCGATACGGTCGATGAAATCCAGCACATCGGAGACGCCATTATATTTGACTTTCCAAGAGGATAAATCGTAAGTTTTATCTTATGTCAAGGTGGGTGCGATGTCCTGTTTTACCATTACTTGCGGCATAGGTTCTTTGTTAGGAACAAGATTATCCAAAACTTGCGTAGCCGAGCGTGAATTATTTTCGCTTGAGGGGGCGAGGTTTATTCTCTTAATGTACTTTTTGTTAAATAGGAGTGCATAAGCCTTTAATGTAGATTTAGATTTGCTTGATGGCGAGAGTCCTCTATCCCTTAAAGCAGTTTGTAAGTGAGTTTTGGATAAGTTGTGCACGTTGGGAATGATACCCAAATTGGATGATGCCATAGCTTGATTGTTTTCCATTGTGAGTTTTCCGGGTGGTGAAAAAAAATTTGCCAGGGGTTTCCTTTAGCAAACGCAAAATTAATTTTGTGAGGCACTTTTCACTTGGTAACCACTGGTTGGCACTTCTAAAATAGTTATAGAAAACTGTATTTTATACTACAATTTGGTATAAATGACACCAGAATCTTTGTCAAAGGAAGGCATACGAAAAAAAAAATTTGCGTGGAAAGACCTTAGTAGTAAAGGTTTCTGTGTTTCACTGACCACTTTTGAGAAAACTGTGAAATTCACAAGTATTTATTTATTTTCAAAAAAATTGCCAGGACTGACCTTTAGAAAACGGCTTTTTTTATTTTTTTTCACTTCACTTTGCACTGAGAAAGGCACTAAAATTCACAAAAGGCACTCTTCTGTCAAATAAGAACAAACTTCCGGATGAAAATAACTGAATATGGGATTCGTTACGACAACCACATTAAAATTATTTTATTTATTCATGGAATCAATCATTGGTTTTATTATTATTTCACTTTTCTTTAAGTAAGGAAAAAAACACAATTCACTTTACACTTATGCTGAAAAAAAAACGGTACCTATAATGTAGAATGGGAAAAAAAAGTCATTATTTTGTCCATTTGGTGAAATATAAGTTGTACTAATTTGACAGACACAAGTGGGCCAATTGGTATATTGTGCAGAAACAACAAAAAAACGTAAGTCCGAAATTTTTGATTAAGGAATTCGCAAAATAACTAGGGTTCCAGAATCAAATTTATAATAATTTCCGTTGCTATCCGGTTCAGTCATAAAAAGGCGATTTGATTATAAACGCTGCATAGCAACAGTTAATTATTTCGTTCCGACGGGTTTTTTCCGTTGGAATTTTGGCGCGAGACAAAGCACTTGCGCGCGCAATCCAGAGAATAGGTATTTACCGCGTGAACATTTGCCGTTGAGATTGGCGCGAAATTGACCGTAGCTTGGTGAACAAAAGGGTCACGCCTGCGCAGTCAAGTTCGCGGTTTAAATGTTGGCGTCCTTCTAGTAGCTTCCAAAATGGCCGTGTTTTCAATTGCGGCGTGATTCATGGTTACAATCAGATCTGTGTTATGGATCCAATTTACACATAGGTTTCTGTGGTTTTTTCACAGAATTCACTGTACACTGGGTGTAGAATATCAAGGTATAATTAATGTTCACAAAACAATTCCTGTACAGGGAGGATTTCGACAAGTTGCACTCCGCAAAGCGATTGTGATAGAGAGAAAAAAAATTCCGAGGCCCCACGCTATGGCGACAGTTGTTATGATGGGCCCTAACATGTCCCAGGCCAGCTCACAGCAGAGACAAAAGTACCCTCTATTCCAGGGGCAGGTCGCACGAATGCTTCGGAACTCTCTCTCTCCCCCACGGTCGTCCGGGAAATACACTCTAGGAAATGCTCCTGCCGAGGCAGATTAACAACAGGATTGAGTTAAATAGATTCATGTATTGCAAATTCAAAACACAGTACATAGGTTATTACAGTACAATTCAATACAAGAAATGCATATTACACAAACCTAGCTATCGTGTTTATACCTCGTGATCTCTGAAACGAAACTCTCTGAGTGATGGCTTTTCGCGAGGGTTTACAGTCTATCGTTATAGGACACAAACAGAAGAGGGAATAATTGTACAGCTTACATGATGTTCGGGGATCTACGCCTTCCGGGTTCAGCAGGGGCACTTCCCGAGTCTAGGACAGGACCCGAAGTTCACACAGGCATGGCAGAATACCAGCGCTAAAACCCGTATGTACTTCAATTAACATCGCACATTGATCGACAGAAATTAGCCGCGAACTCGGTGTTCGATCCGAGGAGCGTAACGTGTTCCCGAAGCGGCTTGCAATTCTCGACTGCCCGGGAATGCAGAGGGGAGAGGAAGTAGGTAACAGGAAACAGGGGGGAGCGGGGTGTTGCTGTCTGCGGCGGTGTTCTTATGGACTCGAATTCTGTCGTTTAGGGCGTACCATAACAATGTATTGCATAGAAATGGGATAGGTCTACGCCTTAATAATCTTGAAGCCCATGAAATAAATAAAAATTATTAAAAATAAATAAAACTAATTTATTTAATAAACAATTAGATTTGTCTAACACCCCCATTTTTTAAATATTTCCATTACCCCCGCCCACGTTCACCTCACTCATCGCTCCCACCTAAGTTCTGTCTCCCTCTTCTAATTTTCTTTTTAAATACCATGTGTATCTGTATTATGTTCAATATGTTTTTATTCATCACTGAGGAAGGTTCAGGATGAACCAAAACCTGTAGGATTAAGAAACAATGAAGAGGAATTGAAACAAAGTTATTTTATAGTGTTTATTAAAAAAATACAATTATTTCCGCTATAAAATTACACACTGTTTACAAGAAATCACAATCCCAAAACTTAAATTCAAATCACACATTACCCAGAGCAAGACCTGTACACGTCAGCTAGTCCACTTATATACCGTGTTCACCGCGAAACCTTAAGGGGGTGGTTTTGATGATATTCTAGGATTTTTAATTTATTTTTAATGGGTTTTCACCCCAAAGGAGTGTCCTGGTCAGTGTCAAATGAATGATTTTGTGAGTGTAATTTTGGGTTAATAACAAGAACAAATTTAGTTTTAATAACAATAACCTATCTACATTATATAATAATACTATACAATTAATAATAATAATACGCTAAATTCTTACAATACGAGATGATTTTAATTACATATAACAAGTGGAAGTAACGGGAAATTAATAAATATGTTGATATTCCCATCCTCGATAAGTCCACTCTAGTAAAATGTTGGCAAACCATTAGTTTTTTCTATTATAACTTTTTAAAACAAAAATCCAAAAAACTATTTACTTTTTTCTAATATATTTTTTTAAATAAAGCATTCTACCACCTCAATTTTTGGCTACAAATTGGCCAATGTAATTTTAGCTTTACTTTTGCGAGTAATGCACGTGTTTGGATAGAAAAGTTCACCCTCACACCTCAAATCTTAAATAGAACAGAAGACCGAGTGGAAGAAATTATTATTGTAATTATAAATGTGTTTTCATTCGAACGCTTCGTGAACCTCACAAAAAGGGAAATTTATAACTTTTTTCTTTAAAGTTTTTCGTCACCAAAATTCTGATATATAAGTTATTTTGTACAGAATACGTCAGGTTTATTTTTGTTTATTTCAGTGAATTTTGTACTCGGCAATTTTTTCTCTACTTTTATTTGATTTTATTTTGGTGATCAGATCTATATAACCAGGTATTTATACTCGTATACTTCGCCATTTAGTGCCCCTGCTTTCATACCCCAATTGGGGATGCCATAGGCACATTAAAATTCACGTTAAAAAGTCCATATTACATAATTCTCTACGATTCTTGCATCCTTGTTATTTTTTATGGAAACAGAGTAATAATTATAAAGGGAAGTTGAAAGTTTAACAGTTTGAGGCGGTGAAATAATGAACTCTTGACATAAACCAACTGACAATACGCCAATAATTATACAGGACTTCTTTTACCCGTAAAACAACCTGAGCGGACAGCGAGACTCCATCGGTTAGAGGTTAGGTTTTTTCTTGCTCGAGGCGAGAAACAGAAGGATGGGAAGGAATGTAGTCTCATAGAAATATTGGAGGAAGCTGACGTGAAATTTCAAGGCGTTTAAAAAACCATGTTGTTTTATCTGGTATATAAAAAAATATTTATAAAGTTTTAATAACCGATGGCTTTTTATCAAGTCAGCGCAAATTGATCAAAGCTTCAAAAAAATGTTGCGTATAATATTTTTAAAAATTTTAAAAATATTTGATGAATATCTGTGCGTTTTTAATAAAAGCTCTATAATGGTAAGCTTTTCACAAGAGACCAAACTTCTCCCAAGCGATTTTTTTTACGTTAGCTCCTCACAGAAGGTCTCGAGGAAAAAAATCCTTCAGGGTTTATGTTATCTTTGGGGTTTGCTATGTGGAGAGTCTTTTAAAAGAAATGAAGGGGTGGATGTTCTGGGAAGGAAAAAGGTATGAGGGTGTGTAGGAATCTGGGGTCAATGTTTTGACGATTGTATGAATCCATCCCTTCCATTGTGGTGCAAGGCAATGCGATGGGTCTAGAGCAGTGGTTCCCGCCTTTTTTTACCATGTACCATAATGACATTTATTAGTTCTCGCAGGGACCACAAGGTACAATAATGATAAACTGTTAATCACGTAATTAAACGCGGCCTTGCAGTTAATTTTTGCAATTCAATATGCTCTTCTTGGACTTCTTCAGCTACCTCTCTATCATTAACACCAAAAGGCTTACGAATCTGTCTTTGGATACCTGATATTTGGTTTTGTAGTAAATGAATAAATGTTTCGTGGACCACATTTTAGATCTCGCGAACCACTACTGGTTAGGAACCACTGGTCTAGAGAGACCAGCTGGAGAGGTCTAGGTTAGGTCTCCCTCAACCAATCTCTTCCGATCCGACCCGCCACGCTGTAGGTGGGTATATACATTCGCCGCCAAGACCTAGGCTAGTATGGAGCAAGTGAGACAATGGACTCCCTAATTGCGGTGTGTTTTGAGGCTGAGGGTAGTGGAGAGGAGAAGGAGGTGGGCAAGAGAAGAGGTGGCTATTCAGATTGGTTCACCAAACACGGCTAAAGCCGTATCCAGCGACATTTCGATTCTGAATGGCCGATATTGAAATTACCCATCAAACTGAAATTTTCCAAAAAATATTCCATTTTATTTATTTATTTATTTTATTTTTTAAATTTATTTCTTAATTTTTTTTCTTTAAAAAAAATATATATATACCGTTTTATATTTTTTTTAATTAATAAATTCGTAGTTAAGGATTGTAACCACTAAACTACGGAGGCAGTCAAACCTGATCTCTAGTCAAGAAATTTGATTACAGTAAGCCAATAAATCATAGGAGAAAACTAGATTTAAAATGTCATGGTTCTGGTCAACGGCTGTTTTAAAACTCTGTAGCTCGTCATGAAAATTATGTTGTCAACTGAAAAAAATGAGGTAGCCAAAAAAATCCACAGATAAAAAAAATCGAGTGCGCTTTAGACCACACGATTGAAGTAAAACTTCTTTAGGTCCATCTATGTGATACGAAGGGAGAAAGAAAATGTGCGCGCGCATTGCTCTCTCTTGCTCCTTCAGTGTGATACATACAATAGGTTTGCACTGTGTCATAGATATACGAAACGTAACTGGCTATATTATATCTCCTAACTAACTAACTTATATCTCCCTCTCAACTACCGTTCGCCTCGCTTTTTGTAACGCTCTCGTCACGCATTCAGCTTACTCCCCAAGTCAAGCATGCGTAAAGAAGTTTTACTTAAAAAAACTGTGCCGATATTTCAATACAAGAGCTTAATATCACGTGAGACGTTATCAATCGCAAAGAATCCGCAGATTTCTGATTTACATTTAATACGAAGATAAATTGTATATGTAATTTTTATCACCCACTGTTAGCGTATTGGCTGACACGTCCAACCGAATTACAAACCTCAAACAGCAGAATACGTGGTCCGTACACGCTTACGAACTACTATGACCGACGGCAGATGGTGATACAGTACGAGATTTACTTCACCAATTAGAGCCGCACCGTTGGGAGCAGTACGTTGGCATTTTTCTCTCCCTAAGTCTCCTTCGACTCTTTTATTTATTTCTTCCTGAGTACGAACCCTCAAAGTACCAACGTGCTCGCGAAATACGTACCCTCAAAGTAACTATTCGCTGAAAACGTACCCGCGAAATACGGATTCTTGAAGTAGGTACTCGTTGAAATGGTACCCAAGGAATAGGTATCAGAAATCGTATTCTTGTGGCAGGACGAACTCACACTGCAGGAGTAGTGTTGGAGCATACTAGAAGCCCAGGAGGTGTAGTGGTGTTATTGGTTTGAGATTCTATGTAAGTCCTTGGAGTCTAACTGAGTTATTAGCAGACGTATAGGAAGCAATATGCGGTGAGTACTTTTCTGTTATTTTTAGTTGGTTTTGTAGACCATAATAGTTTTTTATCATTTTTATTTGACAAAGGAGCGTGTGTATTTTTTAGGTGACCCGATACTTGATTCCCGAAAATTGATCCCCCGAAATGACATTTACTTTAAATTATAATTTTTTGTGCATTATTTACCAATTTCAAAGTAAATGATATTCAGTTCGATTTCAAAAAATGATATTCAGTTCGACTTCAAAACATGATATTCAGTCGGCGTGGCAGCCGTTCGCGATGGAGCTTCCACTCGCCGCACCTGCCAGGTGTGAGGGGATTTGGCGTAGGGGAACCAGGCTACACGTCAGTGTTGCTGGAACTCGCGTAAAATTATTCCTCGCGATCGCAGCACCTTGGAGACCTTATTTTACGGACAGCCCTCTTAGTAAATTTGCGGCAAGTTCCAGAGTGCAAGATACTCTCAGCATCGCCCTGGTGTAAGACCACCATTCAGAATTGAAACGTTGCTTGAAATGGCTTTAACTTGTTTGGTAACAATATCTGAATAGCCAGGTATTTGCCCACCTACCTCTTCCCCGTCTTCTTTCCCTTCCTACTATCTGCAGCCTCACAACATACCCCAATTGGAGATGTCATAGCCTCACTGGCTCCAGACGGGAGCGGTTCGGACTCTTCTGCGGTACATAAAAAAGGGCGATGCTGTGATAATCTCCTACTCTGGAACATGCCGCAAATATAGTATATATTATTTTTGATTAATAAAATGTGAAATAACACAAATCAATTGCACACGCCGAAATTCAAACCCGCGACCATCCGTTTGCTAGTCGAGAGCTTTACTCCTCGTCCACTGAGGCCATCTGGCGTCCGTTGAGGCGCATAGTAATCGGCTACAATAATCGAAATTATGGTGATATTTTTATGCAACATTAAAACAAAATTTCTCTATGACATTCATAATTTTTTTATTTCATTTATCAAATACAAATCGAAAAATCATCTGTTTTCAAAAGCACTTAACTTATGTATACACATTTTGGAAGAGCGGAACGGCCGAAGATGTTTAACAAGGCGGTTAAATATTTCTCCAAGATGTTAGCACAACAAATTTATATTTTACGAATGAAACACGTTTTAGACAGTCTCATAATGTATTGATTCAATATTTTGATGTCGTGCTGTGCAAGTTTGGGGTTCTGGCGTAAAGGGTCGTTAACCTATGTTATTTAGTTCATTGGGCGATTGAAGAAAAAAAAATTTACGCGAAACCTAAAGAAAAAAATCTTTTGATAATATTTTATATATCTAATCATCAAACAGTTTTAATAGGCTTCCGTCTGCGTGGGTGAATTTCAGAACCCAGCTGCGAGTGCATGTCGGACGCCACCCATACGCACTGCGCCACAAATAACATCTGTGTACGTGGAATTTCACACGTAACTGCAGTCATAATTCGGTTTCGTATTCAAGAATTCGACACAAGATGTCGCTACTTCCGTCAGCAGCTCGCATGTGTACGTTTCTTTCCTAGGTATAAGTACTACGGATGTATAGAATTTAAGAATCTTTCTGAATATGGAGAGATAACGTATGGCGGCATTGCCTGTCACGGTTAGTTTCACTCGGTGACTGTCCTGACCTGTCACTCACTCAGTCAACTCAGTGGATTACAGTTCACAGTAGATCCGAGGAACTGGCTATTTTTGGATCCAGTTTTGTCTATTCTGTGTATTCGGAAATGCGCAAAGTTTAAAACAAGTTAGAACAATTTTCTGTTCCGAATGAAAGAAGAATAAGGAACTCCAGTAAAAAATATTATGACTTTAAAAAAATATGTTCATACAGACCAATAAATGCTGATTCTGAATATATAAGTTTTTTTTTAATAATATTAAACGTAGTGTTCGTAAAAAAATATTAACGTATAATATAAACGTCTCGTTAAAATACACTGTAAAGTTGGTACGATTGAATGGTTAGTGCTGACGTCACGCGTCACCAGTCATTGTATCACATTGTATTGAAATCAATTGACATGTAGGTTTGGCACAAGCCATCAGTATTAACAACATTTCATGTTATTCTTTATTTCGTACTGTTTATAGAGATTTAGTTGTAGTGTTTATTGAAACAATATTTAAGCCTAAATAATTCAGTATCAAAAATAGAGGTATCTCTATTAGTTTATCTCTATTATTTAAAATATTGAAAAACTACTGCACAAAAAAAATAATGAATGAAAAAAGTAATGCTTCTTTTAGGGAGAATACTTCGAACAACGGAACAACGGATTTCAAAATGGCGGCAGTAGATCAGCTGATTGCCCAATTCCATACTAATTTTTCGGGAGTGATGACGTCACACGATTTACCATATTTCCGGGGGGTCTCGAAAAATTAAAACTTTGACAATTATTTTAACTATTAAAACTAACTCTAAAAATAAAAACAAAAACGCAGTTATTTAAGTTAGAAGGTCATTATTCATAAAAACGATAAAAAAATTGGACTGGAGTTCTCAATTCCTGCATTTCTCATGGTCTACTAAGGATTCTAATAAGGAAAGCCCTAGACCCCCATGTTTGTGACTGTGTTATCGCTTTGAATTGTGATTGTTTTTGTTCGTGATTGGAAATGTTGCAGACTGACAAAAATAAACCTAGGTCCATTAGGACGAATTACCCCTTCCAATTATTTGGAAAGTACCGGCGACCCCCAATCTTTGACAATGGAACTGAAATTATCAGTGTCCATGTTCAACGGCTGGAGTTTTAATACTTCTGTTTCTTCTCCGTTTAAAACATTTTAATGATTTGAGTAAACGTAGTAAGTAAGTAAGAACGCAAGGGAGGCCTCCATACGGTGGTTGATGCAGATAATCATGAATGTAGATGAAATAAAATGTTGTAGAAAACCTCCAACGAGCGATTCTCTCTTGGTATTTTGTACAACAACGCGAATCTGGAAAGGAATTCATTAAATTGATCCGGCCTCTTCAAGACCCACACTGATAAATCCCTTCGTATATTTACACGCATACTACTTTTGGTCAACGAAATTTCAGATACCTTGCAACAAGACTTTACAACATTCTTCCAGATAGAATAAAAAAAATGTGATTCCCAAAAAAATTTCAAAAATAACATAAAAATTTGGATCAAAAATAATGATAGGGCCTTTACCGGTGCACTCACCCAAATTCGAAATTATTAATGATTTGGTATTATACAGTGGAAATATACAAGCAATGTATTGGTTGCTTTTATTTAAAATTATTATTAATGTAACCAATCTATTATGTGATTACTTTTTTAATAAAAGTGTAGGTATGTCTATAAGTCTTATAAATTGATTTAAAAATTACTGCCTCAACACAGGCTAGCCTAGTGAGGCAGATTACTGAAAAACCAAAATTTATAACTATTTTCTATTTTTCATTTATCTACTGTTCATATTTATATTTTTTTTCTGTTGATATCCTTTTGTACTTATGTAATTTTAAACCACTGTAAACATAACACTGAATATGTACTTTTTAGTTATAATCTTGCAAATTTCATTCAATAAAGATATATAATTTATTTTTATATACGCACCAGATTTAAATGTCCGGGTTAAATTTTCCCCCCCAAAAAAAAAAAAAAAAAAAGAAGGAAAAACTAAACCCTTTCATACACTTCCCCAAATGATCATCTAGTGAATCCATGTTATGCAATTGCACTATATAAGTATTATAAAAACAAAACAATACAAGAACAACATGTCAACCTACTAGAGACCAAATGGGAATATAATTCACCGACTCCAGATATTTTCATATCAGAGGGTTCGGCTCTGTGGCATTTCTAATTGAACCTATAAATCCTACTGATCCCTCAATATAAATATTTAAAAAATCTTTTGTAATCCTACATGTATTAAAAATTACTGCTTTTTGCTTTTTTATATACAAATTCTTTGACAAATCTAATATGCTTAAATTTTGAATCAGATTCCTAGGTATTATGCCAGTGGCCGAAATAACAAATGGTAATATTTTTATAGTCCGAGAATGCCAAATTCTTTTAATCTCATTTCCTAACTCTGTGTATTTTCAAATTTTTTCAGAAACAGTTTTTTGAATATTACAGGAATTTGGAATAGCTACATCAATGATATAAGTTATTTTTTTAATTTTGTCATGTAAAACTATATCAGGTCTATTATGACTAATTGTTCTGTCTGTTAGTATAGTTTTATCATAATATATTTTATAAAATTCATTTTCTATAAATGAATTTGGTTCATATTCATAATATGGTACTACATTACGGCAATCAATCAAGTTATGTTTAATTACCAAACTTTGGTGAATTATTTTTAAAACCTGATTGTGCCTAAATGTATACTCGGACGGCGCTAATATAGAACATCCCGATATAATATGTTCTATAGTTTCCGGAAAAGCCAAACATTTTCTACATAAATCATCAATTTGATTTATATCTTTGATTATATGCTTCCTATAATTTTTAGTATTAATGACTCTATCTTGAATGGCAAGCATAAATCCTTCTATTTCTGCGCTCAACTCTCCAATACTCAACCATTTGTTTGACGAAAGTTTGTCAACATACGTTTGGTTGAGATAATTGAAGTGTTTTGCATGAATAATTTTATTTGACCAGGAATCTAATAATTCCTGGTTAGTATTTATAAGAATGTTGGCATTCTCGTCATATAAATTTAAAGGTGTAATATTTCTATCTGCCTTACAAATTATTTTGTGCATTTCTGAGCTATTAGCTTTATTATTATTATTATTATTATTATTATATAAATTAGACTAATTACGTCTCAAAACGTCAAGATAATTTTATTTTCCCTTTAACTTGATATCAATTAATAATTAAAATTTGAAGTACTTAACATAAAACAATTACGCGTATGTACTATTACTTCAGGAGGCGTCTACTAATATCTACAGGAATTCCAAAAACTGAAAAATTCGAACTAATATCTATGAGAATCAAAGTGTTGACGAATATCTACAGCTCAAACTGTTGACTAATATCTATGAGAACCAAAGTGTTGACGAATATCAACAGCACTGGCAAAGGTTGGATTTGTAATTATGTATAGCATATTGGAATAACGTAATATTGCGTATGCAGTTTAAAAAACTTAATTTATGTAAGTATTTATGTAAAAATCCCTAATATCGGACTATTGGACACATTTAGCTGATTCGTCCAACCTACGCTCTGTAGATATTAGTTCAACCTACGCTCTGTAGATATTAGTCAACACTCTGAAGTTCGTGGATATTAGTTCAACATATGAGCTGTAGATATTCGTCAGACATACAGGCTATAGATATTAGTATCTGGAGTCTTACTTAATACTCATAAACATAAACCACACAAATCCTCACAAACAAAACGAATAAGCAGAACTATGTACTCACATAATATGTATCAATTCCCGCAACGAACATCTATTTTAGACAACTTCAACATCACTACCTCGTGCTAAAATTATATTTTATTATTTCAGTCATAATTAAAACACAATACAAACAATCTAGCTTTAAAAACCAATAAAAAACTGGATCAAGTCAAACAGGAAAAGATTTCATAAAAAAACAAACCGGAAAATGAAAAAAAAAAATATCACATACACGAACCATAAAAACAAAACCATTAATAGAAGCAAAAGCAATTAGCAAAATCTACCCTTTACTTACTTTATATTATTATAGGATCAAGTCACCATAGAAGAATAATTTAAAATAATCATATGTAACGATATGTAGAACGCAGAAAAGGAATAACCCTGTGAGGTTAATATTACAAAAAATAATTATTTTTTATTTTAGAGGATTCAATCAAAAAATACTCACGAAAGTTATTAAGAAGACGCCTCGTATTATCAACTTAATCAGGAAACCAATATTTTTTCGAAAAATACACGCATGATAATGTATGATCTTAGTTAACATATTCATTACAACAATGAAAACTTTTGTAACGAATGTGTTCAATAAAATCTGACATGAAAAATCTTTAAACTTCAAGGTGGAAAATATGAGATTAAAATGAAAAAACTTCCATTTTATAATCTTATGAAACCAAATTAGAGCTATTATTTTGATGTCTAGGAACAAACTTCTCAAATGAGAGTAGCGAGACCCATTCTCCTCTAGTTTTATTGGAAGCATTCTCGGAGTAGAATCAAAACTTTCCCAAAGAATTTGCAAGTCAATGTAATGGTAGGTCCAATTTTCGCTTTTCCATTTTCCAGAGCAGTGCATAAAATGAAGGAATATTTCAGAGCATGAAATTAAGGAATATTTCACTGATGAGTTTTAAACATTACAGTCATTGTTCGGAAATATGTTAAGTAAAAATTGTTTTTAAAATTTCCAAATTCGGACACAGGATGAAGTTGGTAGTGATATACATTGAAAAATAGTTAAATATTCCTAAAGTCGGTTTCTCATTAGTAAGGATCGTGCCCTCTACTCCAATTTCCATGGTGGACGAGCCGGCTCCTTCCACTCCTTGCGGTTCTGCGGTTTGTGCAAAGCCGCGGACACCGATATACCTTCCAGTGCTTCTCCTGTCTTCCACTTTGTCATTGACTATGAGTTTATTTGTTGCAATCCTAAGTTTGGCGACTATCATGTCCAAAGTATCTTTAAATACGCTGTAGGCAGACAATTGACAGCCTGCTGTGGATGACCAGCTCTTCAAGAATGGATATATTAGTTCACCTGGCTAACCATGATATCCTGAGAATTTTGCATCACATTTAACATCTACTCGCTTTTTTTTTGCTGGCTCCAAGTGACCATTTTTCCATACAGTCTAGAAATATGGGGAAAATCAGTGCCCGGACGATTCTCGTCTTTGTGGTCTAATTGTCTGTCAATTTGCATCTTGGCATTTTGTTCATGACGTCTTTTATCATGCAAATTCTTCTTTTTACTTCTTCAAACTTATGAAATTCACTTTGTGGAGTCATTTTTAATTAAATGAAAACAAATTACTTTATATAACACCACTGTATAATCTATATTATCGACATCTTCTTTTACTTTTGTTTCACAGCAACTTTCCTCATTCATTGGTGAGCTAAGCCATATGAAGTTGTTCACCATTTCTAAATATGTGAGATAATGAGATATGTTCTTTCAAAAATGTTCGCTTTGTCGATAACAATTAGTTTTGTTTGGGTCTTGTTGATTAGTAGATCTAGATTACGGCTTTTCCTCTATTTCCACAAAGAGGTAATTCGTTTCATCTCCAGAAGTCGCGATGGAGACAATAAAAATAATTAATAATAAGTCATTATTTAAATTTTTTATTTGATTATTAATAATATCACTCATTTAGAAGTAGGCATGTTGAATTTATATTAAATAACATCAACCCAAATAAAACCAGATATCGGAACTCCTCACCACACTAAGCAAACATTATAGTGATACTTGCATGAAACTACAATAATTTTGAAAACTGCACTCTCTTGATAACACCAGAGGGGCAATAAAACAAAACTATCCAAATGATAATAATGGGTATAATGTTGGAAGACGTTTAGAAATACGCTGCATTTATTGACTGGTAAGAGTGTAATTCCGGACTGTATTAGAATGTTATCATCACTAGAGGAAGAATAGCTAGATAAAAAATGTTTAATTATACAAATAACAGAGGATTTTGTTTTCAGTTTTCCCGTTGCAAACTTCTTCATTGCAGCTGCATGGATCGTGTGCATCTGGTGGACTTGCGGCCCTGAGGCTGTAGAGGCTACTACCTACGGTCTTCGGGACAACTCCACAGAAGTCCTCTCTAGGCACAAGAGATATTTGATGTTTCCAGAAGGCGGAATATCTAAGGTATTCATCGTCATCAATATTCTCCAACGGCTCTGTTCCTAAGCCATTCTTTTACGGTTCTCAAGCCTTCTCACCCTTTTCAAATCTCCTTCTAAGCACTCATTCTGCCTACCACATCCAATTTATCACTTCCAATGGGATGTAAGATTCGGGTAAGGAAAAAAGTATGAGGGGTGGGTAGAAATATGGGGGTCAGTGTGTTACAGACGTACGAATTTTCCAACTGCGGTGCAAGGCGATGGATTGAGACTCCGGCTGGGGACGTCAAAAGGCCTCTCTCAACCGGTCTCTCGCGATCCGGCCCGTCACGCAGTGGATGGGCAGACGCATCCGCTGCCAAGAACCTGCTGAGTCACCAAACGTGGGAAACCTTGTGAGGTATGGCAGACGTGTTGATTATCCAATAAATGGTTCCCGGGGCGGCGGTACCCATACCCACCTCCCAAATTGAAAGTATTGTAACATATTATGTGATATTAGCGCAGACCACGAGAAATCACGGGACATTATAATTGTAGGATCTGTGACTTACTATCAAAAATAGACTCCTAAATAAAACCCAAGATTGCGATCTCTCGGTGCATAGATAGGTCCCAATGATAGCAGAGAACATAGATATCTTGTAGACAGACTATCACTCTTGTAGACAGTAATTTTATTTTTCAAAGAAAAAATAACACATTCCTCTATTAAATTCATAGACAACACGTACATATAATATTGGTGATATCTAGGTTTTCGACATATATACGGATTATGTTCCAAGTCATGCTAAGCTCGTCATTTCAAATAAGCCGAGCTTAAAATCAATTGATATACCGGGCCTATGTAGATCAGTGAAACCACGTGCGTTATTTCAGTAACGTATCTTCTAATACTCTATTAAAATTCATCTGAACACCCCTGGGAGGCCATGGGGAGTCTGGGGTGTCCCCTATGAAATTTCAAAAATAAAAACTGTTTGTATGCGATTTTGACCCTTATGTTTTTTTTTTTTTTTTTAATGTTCTTTATTCAGTAAAGTTTATACATTACAGTAAATGGATAATTTTTTGGCCATCACACTAGGCACATGCCCGTGTTGTAGTGGCCAATTTTATGTAAAGTATAATAATACAAATTCACATTCACATTCACAGAAGAAAATTAATAATTCACATTCACAGAAGAAAAAAGATGATACCATAAAAAATCTACTCATTGATGATGAAGAACTCCACTTCCACGACAATCCTACACGCATCCTCAATCACATCAACAAATACTACACAAATATTGGAGTTAGCCTAGCTGAAAATATCAAAACTACGCAGCCTCCCCAAGATATTCAGGAACCTCAAAACAATACATCTAACATCAATAATGAACATTTTTATAGACACTTCAAATTACGAAATATTACACTAGAAGATACCAATAAAATAATTCATTCACTAAAGAATAATAATACTACGGGTTCTGATGGTATAGACTCTAAAACTATCTTAACTCTAAGCCAACAACTACTTATACCACTCACATATTTAATTAATCGTAGTATAAAAGAAGGAATTTTTCCTAGCTTATTAAAAAAAGGCCTTATTATTCCAATTTTCAAATCAGGACAAAAAAACAATGTTAACAACTACAGACCCATTACGCTACTAAATACCATTTCGAAAATTTTGGAAAAAACTATTAAAAAACAGCTTCAGCACTATCTAGAAACAAAACAAATACTCTCGGTGAACCAACATGGCTTCAGGAAAAACAGGAGCACAGAACATGCAATAGCTACTGTAACAGACTTCATAACACATAATTTAGACGCTAAGAAAAAAGTTATTTCCATTTACTTAGATCTTTGTAAAGCCTTCGACACAATCTCACACGAAAAACTTTTCAAGAAGTTACAAAACATGGGCATTAATGGAGTAGAACTCAATTTAATTAAAAGCTTCATGTCTGACAGAACGCAACAAGTAAAAATTGGCAACAAGACAAGTGAACCACTTTTAATTACTTACGGAGTCCCACAGGGGAGTGTACTTGGCCCTTTACTATTCCTCATATATATAAACGACCTGTGCGATATTGAAATTGAAGGTAAAATCGTGACCTTCGCCGACGATACAGTTCTTCTCTGTCAAGCAGCCACATGGAAAGATGTATTCATAACAGCCGAAAAAAGTTTATCAATTGTCAAAAAATGGCTAAACAGTAATACTCTTACCGTTAATACAATCAAAACAAAATATATCACACATAGTATTACACAAAGAGGTCAACCTCCACCAAACCTAGACTTGCTTATACATGACTGTACTTCATCCAACTGCCAATGCGAACTTATAGAAAGGGTAAAACAAACAAAATACCTGGGGGTAATTATTGATTCACACTTACGCTGGACTGAACACATTAATTTCATCACAAATAAACTCAAACGAGTCATGCACCTATTAAAGTACATTAAAAACATCTTCCCACTTACAATACTAAGATCAATTTATTTTGCACTTTGTCAATCCATTGCCACATATGGAATACTAGCTTGGGGAAGTGCGACAAACATAGCAATTGACCCAATTAAAAAAATACAAAAAGCAATAATTAAACTCATCCTGCAAGTACCATTTCAAACAGATTCTAGCGAAATCTATAAAACATTAGAAGTCATGTCAATCAGACAACTTTATGCCAAATCTGTTATACTCCACCTACTCCAAAACAAACTGCATATTCCCATTCAACCAAAAACCACAATAAAAACCAGGTCCACAACAAATAAAATACTAAACATACCGATAACACACACCACACATGGACAAAGACACTTTGAGTATTATGCTACCAAACTTTTTAATTGTATGCCCACTACTTTGAAACAAATACTATCTGCTAATACATCTACAAATATTCACAAAAAACATATCACTGCCTGGATTAAAAATCAAGATATTAACTTTATAGAAAACATTATAATCCCCAACCAAACATAACAAAACTACCAAAATTATAAAATGAAATAAACTAAATAATTAAATAGTTTTCAAGTATTCACCAACTATACATAGACTTACAACTTGTATATGTGTGTATTGTAATGTATGTATATATATATCTATATGTATATATGCATGTACGTGTATGTATATGTATGTTTATGTATATACATATTTTTCTTATTTTTTCAAATATATATATATATATAAATATATATATATCTTAATATTATCTCTCTTAAAGTTTAAAACAAAAATTAAAAACTTTCTACTACAACACATAAATACTTGTCACACTTAATCACAAACACGTAAACACCTCAGCACAGGTTCTCCTAGTGAGGTGTTCACGAAACATACAAAATTACCCATCCACAGTTTCACCTTCTCAAACCTACCTTACACCCAACATAATTAAATTTCAAAATATATTATGTAAAAATGTTTTCAAAATATATTATGTAAAAATTATAATAAACAGGTAAATACTGTAATATATAGAAATAAATAAATAAAAATAAATAAACAAATTAAAAATAAGTTGAATGAAAAACAAAATAATATAAAAATAAAAAATAAAAATTTATACATCTAAAACAAGTATGATGTATAAAGAATTAAAAATAATGCAAAATATCTACATAAGTTTAAGATATATGAATATAAAAAATAAGTATGGAAAAACAGAAAAATTAAAAATAATATGAAAAGTATATGAAAGAAAATACGTATTATTGAATTAAAAATAACACAAGGAGCATGTATCAAAAAAATAAAAAAATACAAGTACATGTATAAATAAACTGTATGAAAACAAGGTCAAAGTCGCTTGCGCCAAATATCCCTATAGGTAGGGAAAAAGATTTCATTCATGTGGCAACTCTAGTTTTTTTGTAATTAAATTTATCTGTGACTTCAGACCGCTGTCAAAACCGAAAAGTATTTATTTATATAAAGGTATTTATTTATTATCAATCACCTTTAACCTTTCAAAGGCCAGGAACGCGCCCGCGCGCGAGATTGGAATTTCAAAAAAGAATATTAATTCAAATAATTTGGATGCGATTTTAAATTTTATTCCATTAATTTATAACATAAAATAAAGCTTAAAATAGCTTCCTCCATTCTTGTTATTAAGGTAATTTAAAAAAGGTAAGGTAAAAAACCCTGGCCCTTGACAGGTTAAAATATGTTTTTTCACGTAGGATGTCTATTCAGGTTTATGTAAAAATAACAACATCAGTTCATTTTCGTATTTATACGGATATGTAAAACAAAATTCGGGAAGAAAAATTTTCGCGCCTTTTTTTCAAATTAGGCTGTGCCCTTGGCTTCCAAGGGGCATTTCAACAAACAAATGCGGATATCGAAAAAAAATTGTACCTACCTACTTTATCGCTTGTCTGGTACGATAAGCAATTTTGAAAATTAAAAGTTCATTGATCTTGAATAATATTACGAAATGATTTGGAATATTTTATATTACTTACTTACCCAAGCAAACATACGTTTATGTCGATGTCAAGAATGTGAACGTGTATTTCTGTTGGATATCCAAAAATATTTGTTTGAAGAAATACGAAGATCTGATCGGGATATTTCGCCGAATGAAATTTTCTGCCTAACTTTCTTGTATTATGCTCAAATATATTCTGAACTAATTTACAAAGTTGATGGATTTGAATGGAAAAGTTTGAAGGATTTTATGTTAAATTTGCGCTAGAAGAAATATATTATGTACCAACGAATGAAATGTTTAGAGCTTCGATAATAATAATAATAATAACGAAAAAAAAATGATGTCGCTATTCTAAATTCCAGTAATATTTAAAAATCCGTTTCTGATAAAATAAGAAAATAGACAGATTTAGGAAATGAGATTAAAAGAATTTGGCATTCTTAGACCATAAAAATATTACCATTTGTTATTTCGGCTAATGGCATTATACCTAGCCCTCTCATTAAAAATTTAGGTTTATTAGATTTATCAAAGAATTTACGTGTAAAAATGCAAAAATCAGTCATTTTAAATACATGTAAGATTACGAAAGATTTTTTAAATGTTTATATTGAGGGATCAGAAGAATTTATCGGTCCAGCTAGGAGTTCTACCGAGCCGAACCCTCTGATATGAAAATATCTGGAGTCGGTGAATTATTTTCCCATTTGGTCTCTGGTAGGTTGACATGTTGTTCTTTTAATATTTCGTATTTATTATACTTATATGGTGAACTTACATAGCGTGGATTGACTAAATGATTATTTGTGGAAAAGTGTGTGGAAGGGTTTAGTTTTTTCCTGTGGGGAAAATTTAGCTGATAAAGTCGTAAAAAAAAAATAATGCGATAATAATCATTTATTCCATAATGTATGCGGGGATAGTATAATGCAATATATTCTATATTTCGAAATGGCTTTGAGTTTCATAGAGAATTGATGTGAAATTTTAACGACATATTTCATATTATTAATAAGTAGATCTCTGTGGAAAGGTACAAGATGTTTGACTTCTTAAACAAATATTTATAAATAACTAGTGAGTTCCCGGGCATGCGATACTATGCCACTTAATAAATATATTGTTTCTCACTGCGTGTCCTTTCCAATTCTTCCCGTACCCCTTCCGGCTCCCCTTCCTCTCTTGCGTCGCCTTCCCCTCACGCGTTCCCTCTCCGCCTTCTCTGCCTTCCCTCTTCCCACGTTCTCTCTCGCTTCCCCCGTCCCGTGAACCCCCCTCCCGCATTCCTTGCATTCAGTCCCGGCATTCCTGAATATTTGTTCATCATCTTATAGCTAATAATAACATGGTTTGACCAAGAAAAAATATTTTTAGAACAAATATGGCTCACGATGTTAATTAAGAGTGTTATTAAATAATTATTGTGTGGAGTTAGTTACAGTCTTAATATTATTAATTCATGTTAATTTTTTTTCCAGTTACTACTCGGTTTCGCTACCCCCATAAAGAACCCAGCCAACATAAACCTGGTGTATGCTGCGAATTTCCAATATCAGTACAATGTCCCCGCGGATATAAAGTTCTTCACCAAATACTACCCATTTTCGGAGGCCGGAAGGAGAAAGAGGAACGTGGAAGACGATGGCAGAAATATTTTTTACGCATCTGTGGAGGGAGCTATGGCCAGGTAAGGAATGGTAATTTAAATAGTGGCAAATCATTGTTTAAAAAATGATATTGTTTTTCCTTGGCTGTGTTTCAGCGTGTTACAATGACATATTATGTCGCAGGTTCAAAACCCAACGTTGAGAAATACTACTAATTCCACATACCTATAATTTAACCCTCCGTCGGGTGCAGCCGGCCTCAGAGGCCAACAAAAGACATTGTCTCCCTCTCCAATTCTCAAAGGTGGCCCACCGCACCTTCCCTCCTTTCACTCGCCTAACTTTAGGGCCTTCACTCGGCGCGGCGCCCGCCTCAGTCGGTCGTCGGCCTTTACACAGCTCACGTATAACTTCCCTGGCTTCACAGGCCGCCTTTGCCTGATTGGATTTTCGCCCAGTTCTCATCTTTTCAGGCATTTTATACATAAATTTTTCTGCCGAAATGGCTAGAAAATATGCTCTCCATCAACCCATTGATGTTGACGATATGTCAAAGTTTCTCCTCGACGATAATGCTTCTGAAGATCCAGCTTTGGGTGAAGATTTAGAAAAAAATGTTTATGGTTAGGTAATGTTTAATAAACTGATTCTTTGTTTTACATTTGGTATATTTCATTTCTGTAGATCCTAGTAAAGTCTACCCGACAAGTATTTTGTATTAGAATTAATATAGTGGAAGGTGGGGAGTAAAATATTTGGGTGGCCTCTCTGGCCGGGTGCGCCTAATTTCGGATCGCCCATAGGTGCGCCCGACGGAGGGTTAAATAAAATAATATGGGTAAGATAATATGTTAGCACCACGTATCACAGATAGATATTTCACAGATAGATATTTCACAGATAGATATGGTAGATACTCTCAGTATAATCCAATATATAATCTCCCTAGTAAAACATCACTATTAAGAATCGAACCTCGCTTTGACCATGTTCAGGGACCACATCTGAATAGCAAAGCACTTACCAACCTTCTTCTAACCTCTTCTTTAAACCTCACATCACATTATGATTTATTGGGATCTCATAATCCC
This sequence comes from Limnephilus marmoratus, assembly GCA_917880885.1. Taxonomy (NCBI): domain Eukaryota; kingdom Metazoa; phylum Arthropoda; class Insecta; order Trichoptera; family Limnephilidae; genus Limnephilus; species Limnephilus marmoratus. The sequence goes on along the minus strand of OU862918.1, from coordinate 20,537,744 downwards.
ATCGGTTTCTGGCAGTTGGAACTCTCGGTAATAATGGTGCCCGACAGTTGATCTTGAAAATTATAATTTTTTAAGCATCGTTTACCAATTTAAAACCTCAAATCGACTTCAAAAACACGTTTAATAATAAGTTGTTTTGGATGCCAAATAAATTTATTTATTGTGTAGATTTTTTTGGACTTAAGCGCTGGTATTTACAGTATATAGAAAAGCAGTTTATTCCATGATGCATTTGAATGAAAACATGTGTTTACTTTTGATATTCGGCGGTACTTCCTCTTTGCACTCACAATTAGTTAATGTTTGTCTAAGTAGGTAGGCTTTTTCCCTAAACCGACTGTACATTATATATAAGTATGCCAGGGGCCAACTGCTGGTGGATCAACTGGGATGGAATCAGTAATCACTCACCAATATTTACATTACATTGCAGAACGAGGTTCATTTAGAGATTCGTTTATTTGTTTTTACCAGTTTAACCATTTGTACCATTATTAGCAGTACAACCATTTTTACCAGTTCAACTGTTTCCTAAGTATTCGTCCAAACTAGCTGACCGGCAATTTCAACAAATAAAACAATAACAAAAAATTGCCACGTGGTATTTAATAAAAAAGAATTATTTACATTTTTCATGGCCTAGTTTTCGATTTTCCAAACTCTCAACGGTGTTTGTTTGAAATTAAAGAGTTCCGCTTTCGTTAAGGTTGTGTTTGCCAAGCCTGCCTATTCGGAAAATTGCCGGGAATGTAAATTTTGAGAATTTTCCTTGTTGACACAACCCGGGCGGTGAATTTTTCCCGGGAAATTCCAAAACAGTTTTCACGGCGGCACACCACCAGCCGCGGCAAATGAAGCGGAAATCATTTGCAAAGCTCAGCAGGAATTGATACAAAAACTAGCGCAAATGGGTTTATTGATTCGTGACAGATTTTTATTTAAGTGGCTGAACGGGTTGTGTAAAAAGTATTGTTGGTTGCCGAAAGCTCCATGTTTAAATACATTTTTTGTGTGAATTTTGAACCAAAGCTCGGCCAATATATCACACAATTATTTCGAGATTTTTGGGGGCGGCAGAGTATTATAGCGTTAGAGCGAGGTATTTTTAATAATTGTCTCACTGAATTATTGTATACAGAGCTGTAAAACACTTTTATAGTTTAGGCACATTTTTCATGTTACATAAAAGAGTATAACTCTACGTTATGGTCTCCCTTTTCGATATTCATTCCGACAACATAGAAAAGATTCAACATGAGTTCCTGAGGTATATAAACCATAAATTGCATATTGCCGTACAAAACATTGATCATAATTACCACATGGAGAAAATGTCTCTTTTGAAATTTTAAGAAAAAAGAATAAGCACAGATTTAATACTGTTACATAAAATACTGCGTTATAAAATTGACTGTACTGAATTGTTTCAATTAATCAACATCCATATACCCAAAAGATCTGGCCGACATTTATTACCCTTTTATTTTAACAACACCAGGACACTCTCTTACGAAAATTCCCAGTTTCCGAGACTTCAAAGTCTTAGAAATAAATATTCTGATCTGGGAGAAATATGTCATCTTAAAACAATCAATATAAATGTCATTTATTGAACTAGACACACATAGACTTATATGTTTGTTACATTAGGTGAGGATTCTTAGCCTCCGTTCAATTTTTACAGATGTATTTTATTTTATGCTTTTGTCTTTATCTTTTTCTGATATTTCTGTTTTTAGAATTTTGATTGGGCTTCGCTAATATTGTCTTCATTTTATATTATAATTTTAGGTTTTACTCATAAAGGTAAAAATAAAAATTCTAGGGTGGACTTGCAGAAAAGCCAATAGATGTCACGTATTAAAAATAAAATGGTAAAAATTTATCCAGACACTATCTGACGACCGGCGTAGAGTCCAGCGGTAAAACTCTTGACTCGAACACCGAAGGTCGCGGGATCGAATCCCGGCATGGCAAATAAATTTTATGTGATTAATTTTGTGTTATTTCACAATTAATTAATTAAAAGTAATATATAGTATCTTTGCGGCACGTTCCAGGGTGGAAGATACTCTTAGTATCGCCCTGGTGTAAGACCACCATTCAGAATTGAAACGTTGCTTGAAATGGCATTAGCCATGTTTGGTGACCAGATCTGAATAGACAGGTACTTCCCCACCTTCCTATCTCCTTCCCTTTCCCACTACCTTCAGCCTCACAACATACCCCAATTGGAGATGCTATAGTCTCTCTGGCTTCACATAAAAAGATAGCATTTAGTTCGAGATGAATCTTGCAATCATATATAAAGATAGCAGCCACAATATGTGCAGAAAATGAAGATGAAGATAATAGTGTTAAGAAAATGAAGATAATAGTGGTCGAAGATAACTCAGTCGAAGATGATACAGTTAAAACTGACCGATTTAAATATCAATACCTTAGCTCAATTGGTAGAGCACTTGCCATGTAAGCAAAGGGTTCTGGGTTCGAGTCCCAGAGGTGCCAATATATTTTTCTGATTTTTCTGTCTCCACATTTTCGATTGTCTTTATTTAATTAAACATATAATATATTTATTTACGCCCTCGGGGCTCTTCCATCAATCACATAACATAATTATAACAGAATAATAATTGAAATAGAAACAATAATATACCAAATTATTATGAATCAATATTTTTTTCCATTTTATAGTTATGGAGTCAACGGCAGAGAATGCCTACTGAGGACGATCTGTGAAGCTGCAGAAGCTCCGGTGGATCACAATGGACTGATCGGAGAACTGTTTCACCTGCTCCTCACGTAAATACCTTTCACACATATTATTAGGGGCGTTATGCCGTGTTGCGCTACTCCTTATTTAGCCAACGTTTCCGACAGCGATACAGTGTCCATCATCAGAGCAGATGTGTACTTAATAGTGGTGAAGTGCGTGCTTGTGTACGTAGATGTGTACCGTGTATACTTATGTACCATGTTAAACCAAAGGAAAACCCAGAAAACTATTTTGAATTATACTGCAATACCAACTCGTAGAGAAGTGGAACTGTCAACACGGTATCGCATCTACGTACGTAAGCACACACTTCACCACTAACAATAACACATCTGTCCTGATGATGGACACTGTATCGCTGTCCGAAACGTTGGCTAAAGAAGGAGGTAGCGCAACACGGCATAACACCCCAAAATAAATAACGATAAAAACCATTACCTTTTTATTTCTATTCATTTTTCATTTACATCATGCATGTACATAGATTGTACATATTGTTATGAAATATAGAGAAATAATGGTGTGTACTGTACATGATTTATATATTACTAGCGAGTTTCCGGCATGCGTTGCTATGCCACTCAATAAAGAAATTGTTTCTCTCTGCGTGTCCTTTTCCATTTGTCCCGTTCCCTTCCGCCCCCCCTTCCTGTCCTGCAGCCCCTTCCCCTCTCGCGTTCCCACTCCGCTTCCTCCATCTTCCCTTTCCTCACATCACTCCCCCTTTTCCTTCCCCACTCCCAGATTCCGCTCACCCCTCCCGCATTCCGTACATTCAGTTTTCTAACAGCTCGCGTGCCACCTATTGCAATTTTTTTTAGCTCACCAGTAGTTTTATACAAACCCTGTCCTAACAATAACGAACACAAAAAAAAAGTTATCCAATTTGGTGCAGTCGTTCGGAAGTTATGCGGGAACGTACATTTCGGCGAATCATTTTTATTGATATAGATAGATAGATAGATACTCGTAGAATATAGATAGATGATAGATGATGTTTCGTCAACATCTCAATAGGAGATTATGTGCTGACTGCTGAAGTGTTCACTTTTTTTTAGACCATAAAAATTATGCAAAGGAATACAAAACAGATTTGTGATGTGTTAGAATAAAGAAGTGCAGTCTGTGCAAATGATTTATAATATTTCGAACACCTCACCAGTAGAACCAGTGCTAAGGTGTTCACAACTTTTTTTAAATGCAGTTACACAGTAATTATTAAAATATGGTGTTTTGTGTTTTCTAAACGTCGGTGGCTGAGTCATGTAGAGAGAATGACCGAGCATCAAGCACCAAAGTCCCTGCTGAACCCAAGACCGACAGGGCGAAGGAGCCTGGGAAGACCAAGTTTAAGATGTTCAAATTCAAGTATAAGACGTCTTCAAAGATATATCCACCTTAGAGATTGTAAACTGGAGAGAGCTGGTACAAAACCGTGATGAGTGAAGGAAGACTCTTGAGGAGACCCACCAGGGGTTATAGAGCCACGAGTGATGACGATGGTGTTTTGTGAAAACCTTCAAAGAGAAGAAGATACACTTTAATAGGATTTAAGTCGTTTAGTTGCAAAGTACATTGTACATGAAATTCTTCATCGTGCCCTGTCTCCATCGGGCGTGACCTATTTCTGCTGCCATTCAAATTTGAATTATTAAGCGGTTCCATACAAATGAAAAAAGAATAGGGGTAAATAAAATCGTATAAATAAGTCACCTCAATGTGGCCTAACCGCAGTTTCATAATGGCCTTGGACACTAAAACAGCTGTCATAGTAGTGAACACAAAAATTCTTAACAAACGTAATAATTACACAATAATTTTTTTAAAATTTGATTTCCGTACAAGAGTCACAACTGCTCCCAATCGTCTGGAGCCAGAGAGAGACTATGACTTCCCCTATGGTATGTCATGAGGCTGAAAATAGTAGGGAGATGAAGAAAATCGGGAAGAGGAAGGTGGAGAAGTGCTATTCAGATCTTGTAAGCAAATAGGGCTGAAGCCATTTCAAGCAGCGTTTCAATTCACTTCTTTCACATACTCAGATAGTGATATAAATGTATCATTTATTCTTTTTTTATTTTATTTAAAACCAAGACGTGCAAACATAGCATAACTTTATAACACAGACATATGTATGTATAAATATCATGCAGTAGTATCCAGCCTCCTTTAGATATTCTTGTTTTTGTCACTATTTGCTGACGCTTGTTTCTGCCATCAAATTCAAGTGAATATATGTATTTGTATGTATATGTATACATGTGTATGAATATACATGTATGTGTGGGTATGCATAAATACATGTTTATGTAAGTATATATATATGTATGTATGTATATTTATGTACATACATAACAGCTGACTTACTTATTTGTGTTTATTTTCCAGGCAACTTTGGCAATTTGTGAGCTATTGGAAACATTTCTACAAATTATTTTCTTTTTATTTTTATAATTTTACTTAAACACTTACTAGACTTCATTTCAAAATAACTATCCTCCATTGGTCACAATGATACAGGCAGCTGCCTAGTATGGTGACCTGATGTATCTTCTCAAGTAAATGTATTAATCATGTAACATGTACTTATAAATACACAAACACACAACACTTATTAAAAATATCGTTTTTAACCTTATATAATATTATTTATTTTTAAATTTAAGTTAATTTTAAATCTCCACTTTTTAAGCTTAATTTATCTTACTCGTATGTTTTTTTATTTACTTTTTTCCGTTTTTTCACCAATATTATATATGTATATATTTATATGTATTATGTATAATTTTGTATACGAAATGGAGGCCTCAGCACGGGTAAACCACCCAGTGAGGCCAACATCGTTGAATTGTGTATAAAATGTAAATATATTGCATCAAATAAATAAATAAATAAATACAAATAAATTCTGAAAGCAGGCCTTTCTCCAGGTCGATACCTAGAGTATCTTCCACTCTCGTGCTGCAAACGTAGTAAAAATAATTTAAAAATAATTGGATATTTAAAAGACAATCATCCTTACAAAAAAAACCGCTTCCCAACCGTTAAACAGCGGTGTTTTATTTACCAATTGAATATGGACTGGACGTGTAAGAGCACAAGCTCTGTTTTGAATTCTTATTGAAAAAGTGAGGTTATTTCTGACAAATTATTTCTGAAATGAAACTCCTTTACGACCGATGTGATTTGAAGTTCTGATGAAACTTTAAAATTTATTATTTGGCGGGTCCTCGGCTCTAATATAATGCGGTAAATTAACGACCCCGCGCGAGCCTCAGATAGCGCAGCGGCCTAAAGCGCCTGACAAATCTGATCGACCAGAGAGACATCCAGCGAACGGAGGTTCGAATCTCACGAAATCCAAAAAAAAACATTTTTATTTTTGTAAAATCAATACCCAATCTTCAAACCATTTTAAAATAAACAGACAAATAAACAAAAATTTTAACAAAACAAAAAAACGACTTCAAAAAATGCACTAAAAAGTCAAAAAATAATTTCGTATTCTTCTACAACTTAATAATCAACTTTCTTTTTCTACTCATCAATATTTAGGTACGATTGTTATTTTTGTAGTAGGTGTCAGCCAAGGTAGGTTTGTAACTACATACATAGTTATAGGTGAGATGTGCTTGTGTCGCACGAGCGACTTGACGAGGCGAGAGGCGGGAGGGGAGCTGTCAACTGAACACTCCAAAAATAACAATCGTACTTACATATTGATGAGTAGAAAAAGAAAGTTGATTATTAAGTTGTAGAAGAATACGAAATTATTTTTTTACTTTTTAGTGCATCTTTTGAAGTCGTTTTTTTGTTTTGTTAAATTTTTTGTTTATTTTTTGATTTTTAGTGAATCTGAAGTACACTAATTTGTCTGAATATGGGTAGACCTACTAAACGTGCTGCTCATTGAGACAGACAAAATTTGACCACAACGATGTCACAATCAAATTAAGAGATTCGGCCCAGTATCGTTAATTTGCTCCTAAGAATTGAAGAGTTCCGTTACTTTGTCATGGATCCCATAATCAAAATCTAACCAAATTCTCATCAAACTACCTTTGAAGTACACCCTTTCCAATAAAAAAAGAATCTTCGAAATTGGTTGGCGTGATATTAAGTTTAATTAACGACTTTCTCGTTTCACTTCTACCGCGTGTGAGTTGCACACTCTGATTTTTTATTGACCGTTACCGCGTGAACACACGTGCTCGTCATAATAATATTATTCTGAAACACTTTTCATGATTCAACAGATTTTAAAATTATAAAGGAAAACTATTTATAATTAACCATCCAACCATTCAGCTGCAAATCAACCAAGAAAGTACCGCAAGCAGCCTGCGACGGTTAAATTCTCTATTAGACGTAATGAGATATTGTCTGTTTCTGTTGGCATGAAGCGAATACGGTGAATAAAAGATGGGAGATTATTCCTCGTAATTCAGTCGTAAGTGATCATCGTTTAATAATGTAAAAGATCCACACAGCGTCGCCCCAGGGAGCTTAATTTGCAGATGCGTTATCTCTGCTTCAAGGCGATTAAATTTAAATTATTTGCTAGGCCGCGCCGTGGACTTAATAATTTTCGTTCTCAAATATAATTTAAACTTTAAAGTTTTCCTTATAAATTAACTCAAAACCTTTTTAAACGCAAAGTATTATTATAAATGTGTACAATTTGGATTCTTGTTTATCTTTATTACAATGTTATGGCAGCACCGAAGTTTGTAATATCCATGAAGTCCATCATTTCGTGTAAGCCTAATACATAATGTAATCATTGTTATAAACAAGTTTATTTTTATTAAATGAAGACCATTTTAGCGAAACTCAAACGAAAATCTGAAAACTGAAAACTCAGAAAAAGATACATTCACATCTAGACCATCTCAGATGTGACCGTATCTTTTTCCGATTTTTCCATAGACATCAGAATGAATAGACCAAAAGATACAGGTGAGGTGTAAAACCAATCTATGGGGGGCGAAGAGAGGAAAGATACTGTGATTCGTTGAAAAATCAATCTGACAGTATACAGGCATCTCGCATTATAATATCACCATTTAGTTCTTAAAAGCAAAATCTGCTTTGAATGAATAGACCTTTTTACATGGGAGCGCGAATTGCTTGCCACGTTAATAACATATTTGCTAAGGCCAAATGCTTGCCCCAAAAACATTCGCCCCAATTCACATAGCAATATTTTGTTGCCGTGTTTAGTTAAGACACTTTTACAAATGTTATAAATAATTTACTTACCCCTGTAACCAGCGACGAGGACACTGGAGAACCGCCCACATTCGCTATGTCTATATAATATGTACCTATATATAATATAGCGCAAGCTGCCGTTTTTTGGCGTGTTATTTCGTAAAACGTATGGACGTTAGTTTCGCGCTGGTCACTACAAAAATGATGACGTCACATATTTTAGACTCAAGCGTGGATCTCTCCCCTCCCCAAGGCGGAGCTAAAGCCGGTTCCATGGGGAGGGGGAAATATTACGTTTTTATCACTTAGGGCAGGTCCAGATATATTCATATGTCCGTGGATTTTTCTGTTTTTAGATTTTCGATTGAGTTTCGCTGATATTGTCTTCATTTAATTAAATATTACAATTTCAGATTTTAATCATAAGTTAAAAATAAAAATAAATAAGTTTATTTTAATTCAAATAACTTTTTTTTTATTAATTTTTAAAAAATTATTTATTAACGAGATATTACAATGTATACATAAAACAATATACATTTTTTTTGTATATTCCACCTCACTAGGCTGAACCTGTTCCGAGGTGGCAGGACTAAGTACTAAACTTTTGTTATGTACCTATCTCTACGTAAACCCAGAGAGCCCTGAAATTTTTGAAGTATTTTTAATTTTTTTTTTTGGTTTCAAAAAAAAAATACAAAGTATCATAAAAATATTTTTAAAATATTCTTTTTACATTGTCGGAGGGGGGAGGTGTTCCAATTTTTGTTTCGTTGAATTCTTTTTCAGTTGCTTGTAAGTGCATCCCAAACCTCTTCTGGAAGAAAGTGATGATGAATGCGACCAAATATGCAAAATTCGCATACAACCTCCAGTAAAGGCCAATTTTGATCTTACTTATCTAGATTTTGTTGATGAAAATTTACCGCTGCCACATTTCCAAAATGAAGCACTTGGGGAATATTTTGATGATGACCAGAGGTCAACTGATGACGATATTCCATTGTCAGACGTTGCAAATCCCGAGAGGATTTTTTCATTGATACCTGTTAAAAGATTTCCAAGATACAAAACAGATGGTATATAAATGTCCAATAACCCCATGATACGAGGTTATATTTTTTCTTGTAACGCCTGACAAATGGAATATCGTCATTAGAGGTTGATTATTGAAATAATCGTCAAATACTTCATTTTGAAACTCTGGCCCCGGTAAATTTTAAAATCGTACATCATTTTCATCACCGAAAACTAGACCAGTGAGGTCAGAATCGGCCTTTGCTGGTGGTTGTATGCAAATTTTGCTTATTTGGTCGCATTTGTAATTATCTTCTTCCAGAAGAAAGTTTTTGGTGCACTAACAAGCAACTGAAAAAGAATTCAAAGGAAACATGTTGGACGTCCATAACCCTACCGTACTAAAATTGGAAAACAAAATTTTGTTAACACAAAAAGTATTGTTAAATTACGTTACCTGTTATTTTTGTTAAAATATTTAAAAAAAATACAGTTTACATATTGATGTAAAATATATTTTTTATAAACTTTTGCAGTATTGTAATGCGCAATGCTTTCGCTCCATGGCCTGTTTTTCGATTTGCTTATGTGTTAACTTCGATATATATTTTTTATCAAATTACGACAAGTATGCTGTTTGATTTTAAAATCGTAAATGCTAGTATAACTACACTAACACAAGCCACAGATAAAATTATTTTTTTTAACTTAATGCCAGCTTATATTATTTTTCGTTCAGAACCGAAATCGGTACGGTAGGACTATGCGGTTTAATAAATAAATTTCAATCTTTAGAGGCGTGAGCTGTCCTTATTCTATCGACATTTTAATGGAAGATACCCCGAGGAACTCTACGTCATTGATCCCTTCGGCACTGGTGCATAGTTGGGAAACACGCCAAAAGCGCGCCCAACGTTTGTACACCTTTGATTTTTTTTCACATTTCTTTGACTCGTACTTGTATTCAATAGTTAGGTTATGAAATTATTTGCTAGCCTCTCCGTTTCCTTTCTTCTACAAAATTGGTCTCGTCAAGACCCGGGTTCCCTCCTTCCCCACAACTTGAATTATCTCGAGGGCATTACCAGAGAAAGCCGGAAATACGTCATTTTCAAAAAAGTTTTTAGACGTATTGACTCATTTCCACCAAAAATTATAAATGGATTTCGAAAGATTGTTCTTTTATCTAGCATAGTTATGTAATAAATTTTTAGAATTTTTTTAAATTTTTAGTATAATAAGGTTATTCCATAGGTCGTTGGCAGATTTGTTAAATTTTCAAAAAAGTTTTTGTATTATACCACACCCATTTCAAATAATGTAATCATGCAGTAAAATAAATCAATACATTATCTAGCAAAGTTATGTATTAGAATTTTAATTTTAGTTTCAATAAAATCATTAAAAAATATGTACGTACATGTGTTTCTTGACGAAAATTGGTCAATTTGTGTATTTATTTGCGCACTTACAAACTAATATATTTCAGATTTTTTTAACATTCTTATTAAATTTAAACATTTTTGAAAAATGATAAATACTTATAATGAAAAAATTACTACAAAAAGTACACTATTTTAATAGTTTTATCATCACGCCTTTCAGCATTTTTGGATGAAGGTATAAATTAAAGCTAACTTGGATTGAAATAAATTCGATATTGAGTTATAATTTAAAAAAGCTGGTACGGAGAAAAATCAATCTTTCTCATTGTAACCACCCTGCACGATCGGAAGAACAACTTTCGACGAAATGTGGATTTTCGTCCGCTGGCTGGTTAAACGCTCTTAAAGCGCATACGGCATAAATAATACACATGCATTAATAATTTAACTAACTAATCCAACTCGTATAAATAATTTACGATTGATAATTCCATGTTCATCCCGCGTGTTTGTATAAAACATAAAATGGGCTCTCTAGGCGATCGCGAGTTTACAAACTCCGATTTCGCGGTGGGTAACTATTTATCGGTTCGCATAAATACATCACGAACTCCCGTAGACCTTGAAGGTCTTTTTGATCACAATTTAAACAATTAACACGGTTTGCGTTATTTGTTTTTGGGGTGCTATGCCGTGTTGCGCTACCTCCTTCTTTAGCCGACGTTTCGGACAGCTTTGCAGTGTCAAATTAACACGGTAATTAAAAAAAAAAATGACTTCCTGGAAGTTAACGTGACGCCAATTGCAAAAGCCAACCGGTCTTCAACACTCGCACAATATCCGATGTTCTTGTTGTTAAAAACCAAAAACAATTAATATTAATAAATTTACCGGTATTTACCTTGCATTAAGCATTAATTTAAAAACAATGCAGGTACCAGTTTGTTTCATAACATCCGTTACTCAAAAATACCCATCTCCAAAAATGACATTGGCCTCAAGGGAAATTATTTTGTTGAGGGTCTTCGTGTAAAGTTAATATTAAATAAAATGACGATAAAATGATAAGCCACAAACATCAGTCCTAAAATGCCCTATTTGATTCGATCACAATCTTTATCTCCCATCGAAACTGCTCCATATCTTCTAACCTTGATTCATATGCCAAATTTATTTGTTGTCATAAAATTCACTGAAATTTTGTCAAAGACACCAATTTGTTAAATTTGATTCAACAGAGTAATGTTAGGTACATCCGAAGTATTTGAATGGAGAAATAAAAAAAATATTTCTTCCGTTCCGTTAGTCAAGTGGGAACATTTCCACCCTTGAACGCTCCGATGGTTCTAACAGTGAGTTTGTTCTTATGAAAATGAAATAAAAGATTTATTCGTAGAAAGGAAAAAACAGGGGTTCGTAAAGTGGAGGTATTTTTCTTGATTTTTGAATTATATTCACGTGGAAACTGTGGATAAATAAGGAGAACGTGTTTTTTCTTAGTGAATGCTTCAAACATTAAATTAAAGTAATATTTTATATGGGCAACAAATTTAGAAGGCCTGGGATAATTTCAAAATTACTCTCTTAAAAAATGGGTTTGCGAAAAAAAAATCGATTGCTTTGTTTGATTACAATTTAAAAAATGGATTCTACATTTTAGAAGGAAAAACATTCCCGGGTTATGAATTACCTGGCAATATTTGAAAATCTCCAACAACCACCACAATAAGCGGATCATGTTGCTTATGTCGTGATGGAGGACTTAGCAGGCCGAGGAATTGAACTCGTGGCCCAAAGGCGATGCCTGCTGTCACTGACCGATCTAATACAAGTATTGAAAAATCTACAAAAAAGTGTCCAAACACCCACCCCTCCCATCATTACACACAATGATGAAAGTTTAGCTTTTTTCCTCATTCACATTATATTTATTTATTAATCTTTCAGGCCACCCAAGAGAGAAGACAACGACTTAGGAGATGACTGTTATGGGAACGGGGTTGAAAGCGACTACAGTGCTGCCAGAAAAGCTGGGGAGCAACTATATGATTGCAAAGAGCTTTACCCAAAGTGCCCCCTTGGACATGGACTATTCGACATCATATCTTCTTTCACCACATCTTAAATAAAACACTTATTTTCGAGAAAATTATAATAAAATAGTATAAATATGAATGCTCTAATAAACGTAATACTCCCATGTTAAAAGAGGTTAACGTGTAATTTCCTAACAAGTAATAAACCTGCTCGTTGGAGATCCCATGCACTTTTTATGCACCGAAAGGAAGAACTCATCAGAACGCGCTAATCAACATGGGTACTCGCTGCTTGACCATCGACATTTTCAACGTCATTTACATCTTTAGACATGTCAAAAAATGGTAAAACTGCCTCCATGACCTCTTCATATTTCTACTTTCCTGTATTTTGCATTTTTTTTAGTTGCACCATCGTAATGTAACACCTTTTGCATGTTTGTTTGATTCAAATTATCTTGCGTATTTACTATTTTTTGTTGTTACTACCACATGTTCATGTACATAAGGGTGTTTTTTGAGAGGTTTGGTTTTTAAAGTGAAAACATTGTTTCTACAGACTGTCAATTTGACAGTTGACAGTTGATTTGTAGTCAGTACGTTTTGCCATTTAACCATGAATAGACTAACGTCAGAACAGCACTTGCAAATTGTGCAAATTAATTTTATTGCGTTTATTTATTTTATTTCATTTAGTTTATTGCAGGATACATTTGGTGAGCGCATTATTTCACGTAATGGGCCTGTAAACTGGCCTCCACGATCGTGTGATCTCACACCATTAGATTACTTTCTTTGGGGGTATGTGAAGTCTCTAGTCTATGCTGATAAACCAGAGAGGTTGTTGGACCATTTGGAAATCAACATTCGGCGTGTTATTGCCGACACACAGCCTCAGTTGCTTGATAAAGTTGTTGAAAATTGGACTTCACGATTTCGCTTCATTCGAGTTAGCCGTGGCGCTCATATGCCCGAAATCATATGTAAACAATAATGGAATAAAATGATCTATTTAATAAAGCCAATATCGTATGCGTTAACATTATTTTAATGTGTTTTTTTTTTTCATTTTGAATTTGTGTACCTCTAAAAAAAACGCCATTTTTTTGTATAATTTCTCATTTAGTGTACTTTTATATTATCCGGCCTATTACGGCCTCTGTGGTCGAGGGATATTAAAAAATTATTTGATTCATTTGTTTTATTAAAATAATGAATAACAAACTTGTGACAAATTCCGGAGTCGGAGATTCTCTCAGTGTCGCCTTGGTTTAAGACCCCCATTCAGAATTGAAACAATTGTTTGAAATGGCTTAAGTCGTGTTTACTAAACTACCTTTCTCCTCCAAAAACACAAAAATGGTCTTATTAAATTTTAATTTTGTTATAAGGTTTAACTTTTTATTCAGATTGGTGTTATAATGTTTTTCGTACCCTTTCATATCCAACACTCTGGCAAAAAGAAATTGCAATTTACGTACACATTGAGGTGAGAAAACAAATATATAAGTATATTGTTTGGTTTTGTATAAATTCAGATACGTATATAAAATATCTTTGTATAATTGGAATGACTATTAATAAAAAATCAATAATTAAAAAACAAAGTTTTTTTACCACAATACGTCTATTTTCAAACGTCTTTCAAAACTATAATTTTTATTTTATTGGATTGGTTGCTTTGGTTCGACTTTCCTACCCAGGGATTGGAGTAAATAACGCTACCAACTAAGCCAAATCCCAATAGTATCGATATTTATTTCCAATTTGAGAGCAGGGTATGGGTACCACGCTCCGGGAACAATTTATTGGATTACTCTACCATTGGTCACCCCAAGTGAATCGCTACGTTTGGTGACATAGCAGTGGTTACCTAGTTCATGGAGTGCAATTAGTCTGCCCACCTGCTGCATATCGGGCCGGATCTTGCCGTTGAAGTAAATCACGCTTAGTTTCATAGTGCTTTCACACAAACGTATTGAATTCCGTAAGTCTCAACTTAAGTTTAGGTCACACAGTTTACACCTGCGCTGTGCAAGCCCTGCAGAAGCCGGACAATCCCGAGAGAATGCCCTGTAGTCTCCTACCTACGTTCGTAACAATAAAGGGCATCCCTGATTAAATAGGTAAAAACGCAGGTAAAAAACCTTTATTATTAATAATAAACTTAATAAATCACATAACTTAATAGATTACCTAAATATCTTAAATTAATTTCTAATCGTCAGTAAATCTGGCCAGATTTAATATTGAAAAAGGGCAGTGTCCATCCAATATTTCGCATTCTTCGGATTTCAAATAGGGGTAGTTTTCACCGTCCCCTTCAGTAATACTGAAAGAAAAAAAAAACCTTTAATTTTGACATCTAGAAACAGGTAAAAAGAGGACAAGGTAAATACAATCAAAAAAATAAATAAAAAACATTTGGAGGCGGTCGAAGGAGGAACCAAATTTGACATGCTTGATATAAAAGAATAACGGATGAAAAGAGATGTACTTGATGCTATTCTCAAGGTCTTGGAATTCATGGACTTGAAAAAAACCCATAGAAAATCTGTAAATTTAGTTTAACTGAAGACGACATTGAAACAATATCGTCCATAAACTTATATTTTCGGCTTCGGCGTAAATAAATAGGTAAGTGCCCATGAGAGGGGATATATTTTTTTCATTACAATAACTTTTGAAGGTTATTCCCACCAATGTAGTATATCATCGAAGAAGAAAATGATACTAGCAAATCTAACAGAAATTTCAAAAATAACAAGACAGTAAAATTGATGGGAAACCCTTCGAAAGTTATTATTAATTAGGGTTATTCTGATACAAAAATAGAATATTCAGAAAACTAAGTAAAATCGGATTATTTATCCAGGTTCCAAATCAGTTCTTCGAACAATTGTTTTCTTTAAAAAGGTAGCCTGCAAAAATTTGGATAAAAATTAGAAGAGGAAAATATTATCAATTACACCGCTCTTGAGGTTATTTTTCACGAAAACGGCGCTCTACAAATTATCCAATTATTATTATTAATTCTAAATTCGAAATATGAGATTGACAAAAATTTTATTAAAGGCGTTCGTCCCGGTGAGATAAGAGATCCTGGGTTAGAGTCCCAATTGCGACCGTTACCTTTTTTTTCTGTATCTTGTTAGTATTATCTTCTTCTTTAATGATATTTATTTAATCATTAATTTAGTGGTTGATGACATGTAACGAATGCCACTTAATTTTTCATTATATTTAATAATATATACAAACTAGCTGACCCGACAACGCGTTGCTGTGGCTAACTAAACACAAGGCCATCTACTGGATGGTTATCCAACCTTTATAACCACCGCCATCTATGAGTTTATCGCGAAGAGACAGACAGACAGACGCGGTGGAGGACTTTCATTTATAATATGTAGAGATGTAGAGAAGATAGAGATGGGTGTAGTAAGCTATCAGTAAAAGATAGATATATGCCATCGCAGACTTTTTCGAACATCTATAAAAGAGGAATATCCCACCATGCATTGTTTTGTTATATCTCAAAGGGATTAGGCAGTGTTTTCGATGAAAGCCACCTGGCGGCTTGACTTTTAATTAACAATTATCTTTATGTTTCAACCAATTTACACAAATCCTAACCTAAACCTTCCTCACGAAACACTCTATATATTGGTGAAAACCGTATGAAAATCTGTTCAGTAGTTTTTGAGTTTATCGCGAACAGACTTTAATTTATAATATGTAGAGATTACCATTTATAGTAAAAATTAATTTTGAAACTCTACATTACATAGTTTCCGTTTTTTGTATCAACTCTCCATTACTTAGTTTCCATTTTTGTGTTAACTCTACATTACTTGGTTTTTGTTTTTTGTGTCAACTCTACAATGCTTGGTTTCCGGTTTATGTGTCAACTCTACATTACTTGTTTCTTGGTGTCGAATCTCAATTACTTGTTTTCCTTTTTTTTGTGTCAACTCTCCATTACTTGGTTTCCATTTTTCGTGCCAACTCTACATTACTTGGTTTCTGTTATTTGGGTCAACTTTACATTTCCTGGTTTCCGTTTTTTGTGTCAACTCTACATTACTCATTACTCAACATTGGTTTCCGCTTTTCGTGTCAACTCTACATTACTTGGTTTGCATTTTTGTGTCAACTCTACATTAGGGTGTGTCAATTATTTCAACTTTTGAATTCAGAAACGCCCGGGGTCTCAAAAGTTGCGTCTTGCAAAGAAAATAAGAACTGCATTTAAATTTATTTAAAAAAAAAATGGTTTTTAGCCCGCTAAAATGCTTTGAAAATCAGAAAACAAACCATTTTTGTTTGAATTTTAATAGAAAAAAATTTCAGAAATTTATCCTTTTAACGTTTATTATTAAAAAATGGGAATAACTGACAAAAATGAAAAAAAATGTTCAAGTTTGCGAATACAAGTAAGTCAACAAGAATTCTGATTTTATCCAGGAAAAGTGTTATTTTCCCCTTTTATATTTTTCACCAACACATCACATATGTTTAAAAAAATTTTTTTTTTTGGGTTCTTTGTACTGCAGTTATGGAATGAAAAATAAGTTTTGTACAAAATATAAAATTTGAAACCTTTGTTTTATTTTTTTTCCAAATCACGAAATCTATTTTTGTTCAAAACTTCCGGCCATTTTAGCGGGCTAATATTAAACAATAATTTCATTTGTTTTTATGTTTTCGAATAGCTACAGATCATACGAAACTTTTGAGACCCCGGGCGTTTAAATATAATGCAATTTTTTTTTCTCTCTATGGAGAGCGACACAAGCTACTCTACATTACTTGGTTTTCATTTTTTATATCAACTCTACATTATTTGGTTTCAATTTTTGGTGTCAACTCTACTTTACTTGGTTTCCGTTTTTGGTATCAACTCTACCTTACATGGTTTGGTTTTTTTACGTCATTTGGTTTCGGTTTCTTATTTCTTTCTCTTTTCTTATAATTTATTATTTTAACTTCAATTTACCTTAATCCCTACCATTTAAATAATGTTCGTTTCTTTTAATTGATTTTTTAATTTTATTTAAATAATGTGTCTCTGTATCATACACAATTCAAATAAAAACCCAACGGGGCTTTGAAAATGGTTAAATTTCTTAAAAAAACTCTGATATTATTAATAGTCGCATTGTTTATTCATTATGCATTTATTTTGCACTGTCATCTTCAATATCTGAATGGGAATGGGTACCGCCACCCGGGAACCTTTATTGGATAACCAACACCTCTGCCATAGGTCACCCCAAGTGGTTCGCTACGTTTGGTAATTTAGCAGGGGTGCCCGGGTTCATGGGGTGAGGTTTGTCCAGGTCTTGGAGGCGGATGACCAGGACATACTGAACCCCAGATTCCTACCCACCCCTTAAACCCTTTTCCTTCCCAGAACTCTCCTCTCCTTCCTTTCCTTAAAAAAACCCTCCACACAGCATCCTCAAAGATGACATAGGCCCTGAGGGAAATTATTTTCCTCAGGGCCTCCTGTGTGGAGCTCATGTAAAAAAATATATATATATATATATATCTGCAAGTGGCAATACACCAACTGCATAGTTAAGTGTATCATTCTGCAGTCGAAACTCACGTAGAGATCGTTGAACCCGTCAGCTGTAAACCGCAGCGCGCTTTAAAGCACTTTTTTAATCCAACTTTCCTGAAGTTTGAAAGTTGCAAGCGACACGAATGAAAAATAGATGATTCTAATCGTTATCCCATTGAATGAAGTAAAATAGAATATCCCGACAAGAATAAAGTCTTAAGCCTCGTTAAAAAGTTTTGAATATTTAAACTTTAAATCGGTAGCCGTTACACATTTAATGGATTCGAGAAAAAATAAAGAAAAAAGTAACGAAAAAATATTCTCTCTTGTAGCAAACACTTTGTAGGTACACACAATAATAATAATTCGAATAAAAAACTTAGTTTGAATACCGCTCTAAGTAATAAATTTATTATTTTGTTATTTTAATTTTGTTTTAATTTGCTCCCCACAGGAGGCCCTGAGGAAATAAAAATCCTTAAGGACCTATGTCATCTTTGGGGATGCTGCGTGGAGGGTCTTTATAGGGAAAGGTTGGAGAGGAAGCTCTGTGAAGAAAAAGGTATGAGGGGAGGGTAGGAATCGGGGGTCAATGTGTTTTTATTTATTTATTTTTTTTAAGTTTCTTTATATTTAAATGGTTCGTTACATAAATTGGGGATTTTTCGACCACCATACTAGGCACATGCCCGTGTTGTGGTGGTCGATTTTCGTATTTAGTATATTAACAGCCGCAATATAAAGAAATGTGCGAGAATTGTATAAAATAATATTAAAGAAATTTAAAGAATACAAATGAATATAAAATAATGTAAATGACTAAAGAGTATGGAAACAATAAATGACCATAGAGTATAAAAGAGTATGGAAGAATATAGTTGAATATAAAAATAATATAAAAAAGTATAGAACATAGAAAGCAGTACATGAAAGAATATAAAAATGTTATAATTATAAAATATATAAAGTTTAAGTAAGTACTTTATAGAGTATGTAAATAAGAAAGGATAACGATAATTAACGGTTATATTGGTAGGTACATTATTACAAACAAATTTTTGTACAAATAAATTTTGAAATAAATTTATGTTTCGAGTCCGGCGAATTTTACTGGTCACTAGAGTAAATTATTATTGTTACAGTGATTTTCTGATGGCACTGGGCTCTGAGTACATGAACATATAGATGTAGGCACTAGTACACAGTGGTGCCAAACAGTTTTAAAGCATTAGTTTTTAAAAGTATTTAAACTTTTGGCTATTTATATTATAGTGATTACAAACCAAAAAAAAATTATTAGCGATATATAAACCGATATCAAATTTATTTACAAAAAATAACTAAAAACTTAAAAAAAAGAAAAACGCAATTTCGCTTAACTAAAGTGCTGGTGTAATAAAAACAAAGAATACTTAGAATGGAAAGAGTTAAGCAATGATTTTCTTCTCCCACATTTTATAAAAAAAGTTGAAAGCTTTATTATATTTTCACAATGAAAATAAAATAAAATGATGAGCTAAATAAAATAAAAAGTTTAAAATTAATTTAAGAGTGACGGACGTACGAATCCATTCTTCCCATTGCGGTGTATGGCGATGAGACCAGAGAGTCCGGATGGAGAGGAAAAAAAGGTCCTCCTCAACCAGTCTCTCCGATCCGCCCCGCCATGCAGTGCCGCACCCGATGTACCCGGGCACTCTTGCTAAGTCACCAAACCACTTGGCTGACCCATGGCAGGAGTGTTGGATAAATGTTCAATAAATGGTTCCTGGGGCAGCGGTACCCATACCCGCATCCCAAACTTTAAAGTGATATTCGAACTAAGTTATTTTATTCTAATTATTATGACAAAAAATTCATCCATAATTCATTCAACAAAAATCTAAAACAGGGATATCCAATTTTTTTTCTTCTTTCCACAAACATCTTTATTAATAATTAATTTTAAGGGCCCGCAACCCCAATCTCTACCGATTTCTTACATATCTCCCTTAAATACGTTAAGTTTTAAAGCTCTTAAAATATATGTTTTTCTAGTAGATAAAATCTAGACATTGCCCGCGCCAAAACGCAAGTTATATAAAATTCCCTCGGTGGAAAAAAATCGCAAAGTATGCTCCAAAATTATTATTACAAACACATTTTTTTCAAATTATTATTTTTAATTGTTAAACTAACATTTAAGACAAGATTTTTATGCATAGCACAAAGGGTAACAATTATTATACGCAATAATTATCAGCCTGAAACACTTATCCACATTGAAAAATCTTCCGAGAAAAGACACATGCCGCCAACGGGACATGGAAAAAAATATAATAAGCAGTAATTGTTGAATGAAACACTAGTATATATTGAATCATTTGGCGGGTATAAGATAAGCCGCCATAGCTCAATTGGGAGAGCAGCTGACCGGCAATCAGAAGGGCACGGGTTCATGTCCCGTTGGCGTCATGTATCTTTTCTCGGAAGATTTTTCAATGTGGATGAGTGTTTCAGGCTGATAATTATTGCTTATAATAATTGTTACATTTTTTTCAGTTATTTTACAAGTTATATCTAAGAAAAAAATCACAGTCTTTTTTAAATGCTGTTTAAGACAATGCCCTCGAGATTTTTGCTCTATTTTAAACGAGTCGTGTTTTATTAAACATTTTCGCAATTTTCGCATCAATTTTGTCGCTGTAAAAGTTAGCGCTTTCCTCTGACATTCGTAATTTCGTATCTCTCCATCTTCTTCTTTTCTAGCCCAGTTGCAGAGCCTTAAATGTCGGTTAAACGTTGGTGTATTAAAAATGCCGGTTTTGGAAGGCCATTTTAATCATACAAACGCGCGCCGTGGTAATAAGTCATGGTGTTCACTGCTTTGTCTTTACGTGCTGCGCCATATTTACACCGCGTTTATAAGTAAGGGGGTAAGATTTCTTGGTCCAATTTGCACAGGGGTTTACGTTCATTTCACCAGACATTATGAAATATATATATTTTTTAAAGAAAGACAAACATTTCCGGGCTACGAATAACCCAACAAAGTTTGAAAATCTCCTACTACCACCAGAGAAAGCCGAAAATTTTGCTTGTGTTGTGATAGAGGACTTAGCCAGCCGAGGAATCGAACACGCGACGCCCAGATGGGACCCAAGCGCTATGCCTACTCAACCACTGACCGCTGTATACAATCACCCAGCGCTTGCCACCTCGTGGACTTTCACCAACCTGTCCCATTGTCTTGTCTATATTTTGTCATACTAACACATATTGTATCTGTATTGTACACTTGCATACTGCTTACTAACAACGTATGCAGGGACATTGGAGGTCTAGTTTCGTTATCAAATGTAGAGTCGTTTTTACCCAAAAAATTAGAGTCCTTGCAAGAGCCTTGAAGGGGTAACCATCTGTTAGGGGTATAGGGGTAACCAGGGCGGGTAAGTGGTGGGTCCTTCAATGACCAGTCAATCAGGAGAAAGAGATGTCTGGTCGCTTCAATAAATCTGAATGTTAATTTGAACGTCTGCCCAATCAATAAACAAGTGCAAGTTTGGTTTGGAATTTTCATTTCAAAACAAAAATTAAGTTTTGTATGACATCCGTTCCTGTTAATTGGCTCTTAAAAATAATTCTTATTATTTGATATTAAAAAAAAAAAATTAAACTCTCACCTAAAAATTTTGTTGAAAAGTTTCAGCAAAATACCACTCTTAGGATTTATTATTTTGTACGCTTCGCACATTGTTTTCAGGATGCAAGCTCGCCCGTCCAATCCGTGCCTGAAAACAAAAAAAAGCAAAATAAAATTTCAGGAAATCGCGTTGCGTAAGCATGGGCTACATAACAGTATTGGTATTAAATTAGATAAGTTAGAAGCTTCAGATATTATGAAATCATTAATAAACAAATTAATTTATCCAATCAAAAAATACATCCTATAGCCCTATCTTTAATAGGGCATTACCAGAGAAAACCAGAAATATGTCACTTTCAAATCAGATTTTAGATGTATTGACTCTTTTCCACAAATAATTATAAATGGATTTCGAAAGATTGTTCTTTTATCTAGCATTCGCATGTAATAAATTTAGAGATTTTTTTTAAATTTTTAGTATAATAAGGTTATTCCATAGGTCGTTGGCAGATTTGTTACATTTTCAAAAAAGCTTTTGTATTATACCACACAGATTTCAAATAATATAATCATGCAGTAAAATAAATCAATACATCTAGCAAACGCATGTTTTAGAATTTTAATTTTAGTTTCAATAAAATCATTAAAAAATAGGTACGTACATGTGTTTCTGGACGAAAATTGGTCCATTTGTGTATTTATTTGCGTACTTACAAACTAATATTTTTTTTTTTTTTTTTTTTTTTTTTTTTTTTTTTTTTTTTTATTTCATACAATTTTTGAAAATACACTTTTATGTTTTTTTCTTGATTACCATACTAGGCTAATGCCCGTGTTAAGGTAATCAAAATATATTTCAGATTTTTTTAACATTCTTATTAAATTTAGACATTATTGAAAAATGATAAATACTTATAATCAAAAAATAACTAGGTACAAAAAGTACATTATTTTAATAGTTTTATCATCACGCCTTTCAGCATTTTTGGATGAAGGTATAAATTAAAGCTAATTTGAATTGAAATAAATTCGATACTGAGTTATAATTTAAAAAAGCTGGTACGGAGAATAATTAATCTTTCTCATTTTACCCGCCCTGCACGATCGTAAGAACAACTTTCGACGAAATGTGGATTTTCGTCCGCTGGCTGGTTAAACGCTCTTAACATCCGTGTGTCGCCGATATTGTTTACCAATTAACAAATAAACTAAATGAACGAATAATTAACGAAAAAACCAAACTAATGTTAAATTAAATGAACGAATTCTTTCCGTATTCAAACTATTTTGTTAACCAATACTAATGCACACCTTCAAAAAATCAACGAAATGAACAAATTCTTTTCGTATGCAAACTACCCTGATTACAGTGGGTTGCCATATTAATAGGGACAGTACCAATATTTTGTTATTTTTGAGTTTACATTGCCTGTACTTCTAAATAACTTGCATTTGGTGGCCATTACATCGTTATTTTTGCTGCTGATATCACCACTGACTCTTTTAACAAGTGGAAACACTAGTAAAGTATCATATCTCTCAAAAATTTTATGTTATTTCCACGTTGCCAGCATTTTTCTGAAAACACGTAATCGAGGGTCTCATTAATAAATATTCGTAATAATTATTTTAACGAGTTTTGACAGTTCAGCTATACGAAAACTTAAATCATTATTGATTATCTATCACTTTTGTAAAGTTTTTATTCATTCCTTATTTCAATTAATAGTTTTTTGCCATGTTGAACCCAATATTGGGTTTTTTCGAGTGACTTGGTTTTCAAACACGTCTCTAAGGAAATTTGCGGATGTGAAGACACTATTATTAGACACGAAATATTCCCAAAGGGAATTAGCAGCCATAACAGGTATTTCAAATTCTGTGGTTAACAGGATAAAGAAAAAAAAATTCAAAACCTGCCCATTGAAGTGGATCGCGATGGGAAATGTGGCAGAAAACGAATCACCACGCCCCATACTGGCCGTAAAATCAGAGACATCCGTCTTCAAATTCGAAAAAAAAGTTTGGCTCGTCTGACCCTGATGATCAACAAGATCAACAATCGAAGGTATCGAGGTCTCCAAAAGTACAGTCCAGAGGTGATTGGCTGAGGAGAACCTCATTGAAAATCGTCCAGATAAAAAAACCTCGCCTTACGGTAGCTATGCGGAAAAATCTACTAAAATGGGCCAAGGCACACCAAATTTGACCGTTGAGGACTGGAGGGTAGGAAATTAATATGTTTGTAGTTTTCAAGCTTTTGAAAAATCCCAGTCATCTGATTGTGTTTTTTTAGGTATGCTTCTCTGTAGAGTTCATATTCCAAATTTTGGTGGACAAATCTTCTTTCTCCCGTCCCGTCCGGCCCGTCCCAGTGGAGAAATTCCATCCAGACTGTCTTGTGGAGATGATCAAATAGCCTACCGCTATTCACGGGATGGTCTGTCATCTCTTTCAATAAGATGGGGCGCCTCCACATTATGCAAGGGACCATAAGGCATGACCAGTACAGATAAATACTGGAAAATCCGTTGCTGCCTCAAGTCGGAGAATGGTTCCCTGGTGGCCAGGAGTACGTATTTATGCACGATTCTGCATCCGGCCATAAAGTCATGACTGTCACTGCATTCCTAGCTGAAAAAAACGTGCAGGTTTTACCTTGTCAATGGAATTCCCCTGACATGAACCCCATTGAAAGCCTGTGAGAGCTCAAGATGAGGGAGATTGCCAAGGAGGTGATCACAACCAAGGAGCAGCTCATTGAAATCCTCATCCGAGAGTGGCATTACTCTCCTGAGCTAAAGCGCAATGCAAAAATTTGCATTAAGAGTATGCCACGGCTTGTACAAGCTGTGGTTGCGGCTAAAGGTGAAATAACAAAATATTAACTTTCCGTGCGATAAAGTTTCAAAATTATTTAACAAAAAAAATAAATGCAGATATGGACAAAAATGGTGTTCAAATAATTCAATCTAAATGTTCTTCGTAATAAATAATAATAACTGTAACTAAAATCAGAAATACCTTTGTTGTACGAATACAAAAGTGAGAAAACACATTTTTCGAAGGTGTCCCTATTAATATGGCAACCCACTGTAGGTCGTAGTCCGCCGACAGTTGCGCGGACATCATAGCATATCTCTTTTGTATTTGAAGTTTTTGATCCCAGCCCATGATGTGTATATATTTGTTATATTGTTATTCTAAGGTTCTTAATTATTATTATTAAATTAGTATTGCTCTAAATATTCTCCTTTATATTATAAATGTAGAATACATCAACCTTTTATTATTTAATTGAATCCCGTTAACTGTTGGTTACTTGTAATTAGATGTGTATTGTTGTCTCCCTCCCTCTAATTGATTGTCTATTGTATCGCTTTCAAATACTTTGTCTCTGTCTATGTTCTTTTATCATATTCTTTCTCCCTCTGTCGCTCAACTTATATATAACTGATAACTCTGCCTTAATATTTAGTTATTATTATATCCAGAGGAAGCTTGGTCGAAGCGAAACCGGTCGAGATATAAAAAAATAAATTCGTGTTTAAATAAAAAGTAGTTTATTTTATTTTTTATAAGATATTGTCTAAACACAAAGTAATTGCATCTTATGAAAAAAAACAACTTTTTTAATTAAATTAACAAACTACTACCCTGTTATGAAGATAGGTTAAACTGCCACCAAACACTGTCTTGGTACACACTCTTTGCTTCATTCATATTCATATACCATCTCAAATATACTGTGTTAGTATTCTGAGTCTACACGAAGAAAAATCGATTTTGGTTCTCACGATAAATTAATAGGCCTTATTAATCAAACATCAATTCTAGGATGTTTTGTCAATTTTCTTTGATATGAGTAATATAATCATGACGATAAAAAGAAAAATATAATATAATAACATCGTATTTGTAATATTTGAACTACTGATTCACAAAAACAGTGCTATATAAACTGTCCAACAGTAGGTTAGGTTAGTTACTGATAAAATATCACGAAGGCATATAAAATGTTAGTTGTGTATCTTGGAATTAACAGGAAGATTCGTATTGTAATGCAAAAATGGGGGGGTGTTTGGTCGTCATGATAAAAAGTTTCGTAATTTAATGATGTTAAAATTATTGTTTTAAAGCGCCTCACAAATTATAAGTCTAGAATTAATAAAAACGAACAATAAAAAGTTTATCAGAAAATCCTGATAATTCGCGTGTTTTAGGCCACCTCTTTTTATTAATTCATTCATGAGGTCTACAATCCCGTTTTTAACCGAAATTATGAATAATTTGAAAAGAATCCTACTAATATTATAAAGGCGAAAGTTTGTATGGATATTTGTTTGTTACACTTTCACGCAAAAACTACTAAATGGATTTTAAAAATTCTTTCACTAATAGAAAGCTACAGTATTTGATAGATCTATAGGCTATATGTATTGGTAAGCTCTATGAATATTATAATTGGCATTATGAATAATCTCGGGTGTTATGAAATTATTTATCATACGTATTCTGTCCCTAACAAAATCGATTTATTGCAAACGTCATAAAAAAACAAACCAATTGTCGCCTTGGAAACGATGTTTTTTTTTTTTTTTTTAATTAGGCAATTCACCCTAAAAAGAGTGCTTTGTTGGCGTAGTACTTAATAACAGTCTCTGAAAATGAAGCACCGAAATGTATGAATAAACCCGAACGACTGCACCAAATTGGATAATTCTTTTTTTTTGTTCGTTATTTTGTATAAAACTACCGTTGAGTTCTGGCATTATGAAATTTGTATAATTTATAATAGGTGGCAGGCACACGAGCAGTTGCAAAACTGAATGTATCAAGAATGAATGTGTGGAATGCAAGAGGTGAGAGGGGGGAGTGGGGAGGGGGGAGGGGGTTAGGGGAGGGAGAGGGGGGAGGGAAGGAAGGGGAAAGGGGATGATGGAGGAGGGTGTGTGGAGGGGTAGGGGGTGGGGGGAAGGGGATTGATGGGGGAGTGGTGTGGGGAGAGGGAAGGTGGAGGAGGCTGAGTCGGGTGGGAAAGGGGGGAGGGAAGGAAGGGGAAGGGGGAGGGGTGGAGGAAGGTGGGAGGAGGTGGAATGGGGAGGTGTTTGGGGGAGGGAGGGAGGAGGGGGAGGGATAGGGGGGTTGATGGATGAGTGGAGTTTTGTTTTTGTTTTTGAATTTTTTATTTAGATGTATGTAAATATTTTCATACATCTAGTAGGAAAATATAAAAAATACAATTTACGAAGTAGGTACAGGAATATTCACAACTACATTTAAAAAAAGAATACTAAATAAAAAAGATAATTATACAAAAATACATTATAAAAGAACAAGACCTGAGAATAACATTGGTGAGTAATCAAAAAATATTTTTTACATATAATGCACACATCCTACGAAAATTGCTGAGACTTGAGGCTTCCTTTACTGCATTTGGCAGACTGTTATAGAGTTTTTGCCCTTTATAAAATGCGCTATTTTGTGTGCACGAAAGTTTAGTTTTGGGAAGCCTAAAGTCTCCGCGTCTTCTCGTAGGATAATTGTGAACATTTTCTTGAAACATAATAGTACTCTTCAGATAATTTGGGAGCATATTATTTTTAAGTTTATAAATCATTGTTAATGTATTATATACTATATGTTGTTTGGTTGTCATCATATTTAAATTTTGTAACATAATTTTAACTCTTGTAAAAATGTTGCATTTTAAAATCATCCTCATCCCCCTATTTTGTATAACCTGTAGTTTATTATTTTGGGTTTCGTTACATAGGAATAATACACTAGAACAATAATTTAAATGCGGAGTTACAATAGAATTGTAGACAAGGCGCGTTGTCTTGAGATCCAAGTTATTTCTGATCCTTTTTAGGAATCCAACTTTTTTAGCAATTTTTTTTGTTATGTATTCTAAGTGTTCGTCGAATTTTAATTTATCATCCAATATCACACCCAGATATTTAATACTGCTAACCCTTTCTATGCTTTCGTTATCAATTTTTAGTGTTGCCTGCTCGTTTCCACCTAAGTTATCCACAATTAAAAACTTAGTTTTCGTAACATTCAATTTGAGTTTGTTTTGGTTTAGCCACAGCGTTACATTATTTAAATCAATTTGCATTTTTTCAATGGCGTCCTGTAAATTTTTACTGGCTATGTATAACAATGTATCATCAGCAAATAGTTTAATTGCACAATGTTTTAACACTTTGATAATATCATTCATGTATATAATGAACAGCAATGGACCTAAGACAGAACCCTGCGGAACGCCTTTGTTAGTACTATGTGGTTCAGATGTTATACCCCCATATTTTGTTACTTGTGTTCTTTCTGATAGGTAATCAACAAACCACTTATTTTCTTTACCATTAAATGTAAGGAGGAGGAGGAGTGGTGAGAGGGAAGGTGGAGGGGTGGGTGGTTTGAGTGGAGTGGGGAGAGGGAAGGTGGAGGAGGCGGAGTGGGAATCCCCTAATAACATGCGAACGAAGCCGCGGGAAAAAGCTAGTTCTTAATAAATTAGCAATACATTTTTCTCCGTGTAGACATGGTAAGACCCGACATCTTCTACTCTTCATTTTCACGTCGATTATTCTCTTTACATTCAATTCTTTTTTCTTCCGCTCCATCTAATCTCATCAAGTACGCTTACATCACCCTTGTATTCGCGATCTCCATACTTTTAAAAGTCATTCTAATGTTTATTTTAAATTAAATTCACACAGGAAGCCCTGCGGAAAATAATTTCCTTCAGGGTCTGTCATCTTTGGGGATACAGCGGGGAAGATCTTTTAAAGGAAATGAAGAAGAAGAAGTTCTGAAAAGAAAAAAGGTATGATGGATTTGGGGGTCAATGAGTATCCAGGACTGATGGACGTATCGATCCTTCATCTTCACTGTGGTGCAAGGTAATGGACCGAGAAAGTCAGGTTGGAGAGGTCAAAGGTCACATAAGGTCTTACCACATGTAGGTCAATTATTTATATATTATTGATTTATTTTATGATAAGATATTAGGTTTCCTGCATATCTAACTTGACCCAAGAAATAGATTTTCATGTGTATGTTCGTTTTCTTACTGCTTTACAACGACTTCCAAATTCTGATACAAATCCCGTCTTGTAATTTTGTGGCGCGTTCCTCTAAGTTTCTCGGGAGCCGCATAATTTACTCGGAATCCAATGGCATGAGCGAAAATTCTGAACTCAGGTACCATATTGTGTTTAATGTTTAGACGAATCTGGAAACAAAGGAAAAAAGTTTTTAATCATTGAAGATAATATTCTCTCTCATATCGAACCTTGGCCTCCCGCAACATTCACCTCCAACTCCTCCTGTTCTCAGTGACTGTCTTCCAGTTTGTTACCTGGAGAAGCTGTGCTGCATCACCTCTTACCTCGTCCTCCCACCTCAGTCTGGGTCTTCCCACTTTCTCCCCGCTTGGGTGTCCAGTCCTAATACTTTATTGGGACGCGTGTGTCCGGCCATGCTCTGTGGCCTGTCTCTGGACGTGCCCAGCCCATCTCAAACTGAGGAGTCTCATATGGGCTGAGATGTTAGGGCTCCAGTCTGACAGAGAACAATGAGGATCCAGCAGAAATCAGAAGTAGAATCGCAGCAGCCAAAAAAACATACTTTCCTTTACGGCCAGTGTTTAAGTCACTTAGTGTCCATAGGAAAACCAAAATAACCGTATTCAATACCATTGAAAACAATATTAGCGACTCTAAAACGAAAATTTGAAAGAGAAAAATCGGAAAAAGATTCGGTCGCATAAATTTACCCAGGACCCTAGCCTTGCCGAATCTCTGCTCAAATTACTGATTTTATTCGACCTTATCCCCATCGGTAATATTTAACTGTATCATACTTCGACTAAGAATCGCCAACATTGTCTGCAATTTCATTAGCTGCTATCTGTAAGTACTATTGCAAAAATCTTCCCGAACGGATTAAATATTAAAATTTGAAGTTTTATTCTTTGAGTCATTACAAAAAAAAACAAAAATTATTGTTCAATCTTAAAAAGCGTCTTTATACATATCTACTCCTCTCAGAGCAGAAATTATCTGGAAAGGTCGGTATGACATGGTAAAATACATGTGGGAAAATATTTGAAATATAAATAAAGGATTGCCAGGAATGCATTGCTCACGTTCCGTCTGCGCAACCGAAGGGATGGCGATGTGATGGATATCGAGTCTCATCGGCACCTATGTCGGCCATTCCCTTCCACGGACTACTTATGCAATCTACTTAAGCTCAGATGGTTTGGGCATGTAGAGCGAATGAACGAGGAAAGGAGTGTAAGGAGAATATATGACGCAAATGTGAATGGAAGAAGAAGTCGTGGACGCCCGAGGAAGACATGGCACGACCAAGTGAATCAGATACTTGAGTCGGGCCATGTGAAGAGTCGGAATAATAGAAGAGCATGCATGAGACGATGTATGAATGTGAACGAGGCAAGGAGTGTGTGCCAAGATCGAGTTGTTTGGCGGTCCGTCCTCTCTGCCTACCCCTGCGAGGAAACGGCGTGATGGTTAGTTAGTTAGTATAGCCAGCAATGAAATGAAAAACGGGATGAAAAATGATTGAATCACTTTTGACTAGACTAATTTAGATGTCCGAAGCCAGCCAGATCACGAGAGCCTTAAATTGGAAATATTCGGAAGCGAAAAGAAAAGTAAAGATGGCGAAGTAGATGAAGAAAGAGTCATCCCTAAAAGATTCTTATATCTTCGAAATAAAAGTGCTAATTTTTAATTTTCATTTGATTAATGCGTGAAAACCGTTAAATTAAAACGTCACAGGAGTGTGTAGTACGCGTGTTTTATAATTTACCATCATTCACAGACGTGGATAATACCAATGACGTTACAATATACATAGACGCGTGGTAGAAATCTCAAAGTGGCAAGCCAAAACAAGGAAATTGCACTGTCTTCGATTTCGTAGTTTTAGTACTAAACATCCACGTATTAGGTCGTATCAAAGATATTGAAATATAAGTAGATGTGCTATCTGCTGTTTTTACTATGGGTGTCGCCGATATTGTTTACCAATTAACAAATAAACTAAAAGAACAAATAATTAACGAATAAACCAAACGAACGTTAAACTAAATGAATGAATTCTTTCCTTATTCAAAATATATTGTTAACCAATATTAATGCACATTTTCAAAAAATCTACGAAATGAACAAATTCTTTTTGTATGAAAACTACGCTAATTAGCGCGTAGTCCGGCGACAGTTGCGCGGACACCATAGCATATCTTTCTTATTTGAATATCTTTGGGTCGTATCCTACCCTTAAGTAAATTGAAGAAAAGTTCCAAAATGCCCTCGCCTGTGAAGAGAGAACGTTTTCATTACTCGGAAAAAACTATTAAAAGCGAAGGAATAACATTTCATTTAAATACATGCAAATTACTTATTTTATTGTCGTTTATCATAAATAATACAATTGTTTTCCGCCCGAAGATTTTGTGTCAGATAATGCAAGGCCTACTACTAGGATCTGGGCGCTCAACAGCCAAATTAAGAAGTCAGTCCTGTCGCTAAGTAAACTTTACTGTTTAAAATAGTCTAATCACTCTGTTTATTTATATGTTTGCAGTAAAATAACATACAAATCAGCAGTTACAACGAGTACAATAACAGTTTTTTTTTTTTTTTTTTTTTTTTTTTTTTTTTTTTTTTTTTTTTTACAGTGAATACCGCACAAGAATCTCAACTGCTCCCGTCTGGAGCCAGTGAGACTATGGCATCCCCAATTGGGGTATGTTGTGAGGCTGAAGGTAGTGGGGAGGGGAAGGAGGTGGGGAAGAGGAAGGTTGGGAAGTACCTGGCTATTCAGATCTGGTCACTAAACACGGCTAAAGCCATTTTCAAGCAACGTTTCAATTCTGAATGGTGGTCTTACACCAGGGCGATACTAATAGTATCTTCCACTCTGGAACATGCCGCAAATATACTATATATTATTTTAAATGAATTAATTGTGAAATAACACAAATTAATCAAATAAAATTTATTTGCGCATGCCGGGTTCGAACCCGCGACCTCCGGAATGTGAGTTGACACCATCTGCAAACTGTCGTTATTCTATTATAGCGGGATCGCTTGACACCTCAAAATCTATTGTGCCCAGGGTCTTTTAAATACGAAAACGCCACCTGCGATCTATCGTTTATTCATGAACAACATTTGAATTACCAATTTACTGGAAACATAAGAGTTTTCTTTATTTGCCACATTTCATTTTGATTTTGTGAGACAATAGCAAGTCTAGATCAAGTACTCCATTGGATAATAAGGCAGTCCTGGATTTGTCAATAGGCCTTATAGGCCGCGGCCTAGGGGCGGCAGAGTTCAGGGGGCGGCGCTCGCTCGCTTTGGTAAGCCGTTAAGTTTGTGTACGATTTAAAAAAAAATCACTGTGGATAGATAGAGTTTTATATCTATAAACCTTTAGACGACCAGTGGTCCCGTACGGGACCGCGGATTTGTATCGTTCAATGCCCAACCGTTCAATACGGGACGGGCGATTGTAGTGCGAATATTTCACAAAAATGCTTTGGCAGTGGTCTATCTTTATTGCACTCGGCGAACGAGCGTTTAAGGGGGGAAATAGGTGTAGGACGGCGTATTTTTAGTGATTTTCATGAATTTTTTTAAGACATAAGGAATGTATATATATTTTACTTATACTTTGGGGTCATTTAACACATACATTCAACAGTATATTTTAAAATTTTCAAATATTTTCCTAAAAAAATAACGGAGATATCAGCTGCCGCGCATTGTAAGTCGTCATCCGTCTGGACAATTTGTGGAACTCCTGGAGGTCACAATTTTCATCCGAACTCAATCTTTAGTTTTTTTATAAGTGTTTCTTCTATTTGAACCTCTTTCATCCAAAAAAATCGAAAATTAATATTTTTTTGAGAAATGTGAAAATTTGGCATGATTTTTTACTATTCTTTTGTACGTTTTATATGCCATAAAAAAGAGTAAAAATAAAGATATTATTTAGGATTTATATAATGAAACTATGTGCTGAGTTTGGTAACGATTGATCAAAAACTGTACGAGCTAGAGGTTTCACAAATTCGAAAAAAATAATTTCGAGAAAAATGCGTTTGAAAATAAGAGTGGCAGTAAAATAGTGGTAGTTCGACCGAGGGACACCCACTAGAACGTATATAACTTTTAAATGGCGTGGTATATTGGTTTGAAATTTTCAGAATATATTTTTGAATAGTTCTATCGATTTACGAAAAAAAAATTTTTTAAGCCTCTAAACCTATTTCCCCCCAAAGGAACCTTTAGACGCCCTGTGATCCCGTACGGGACCACGGATTGCGTCGTGCGATTATGGTGCGAATATTTCACAAAAAAAATTCATCAACAGTGGGCTCCCTTTATTTAGTTACTAATCGTATTTTGGAATGCCATTTTGGAAAGACCAAATAAAGAGAGTGCTGGGATACAGAGCTCATCTGTTGATGTACTGACGGTATCTGATATTTATGGATCTCTTCTCGAGTTTATTAAACCAGAATAAGAAAACTATGATAATTTCGAAGAAAGTGTAATTGAAATGAGCGCACTTTAGCAATAACAGGGCGAAATTAAGAGTAAGATGACCCTCAGAGAAAAAAATGTGTATATGAAAGATCAAATGAGGATATTGAAACAACCTCCTGACTGAGAGCTGAATTCGAGAGAATGCAAAATGCGTACATAAACTTCAAAGAAAAAAATTCATTTAAAAAAAGGGTGAACTTTCAACACAAAGAGTCCCAGAAAAAGCTCCACTCTCTTATTCAATATTATGCAACGATTTAGAAAAAGATTAAGTTCAGGATGTGTACACTTTCAAGGTCACATTTCCTTTAATAAGACGACAGAGAAACCCGAATCTACATCATTCCTGAATCTTTTTAAGGAAACTATTTGAGGAAACAATCTCTGTGCAACGTTGAATATAGCTCTATATACCCAATATACCCAAATTTGAATATAGCTCTCCGCGTCGCACTTTGCACTCCAGCCACAAACTGTTCTGGAGAAAGGAGTTAGCGAGTAAAGATATACCAAATATCTTCATTATTGCAAGAAAAACTTTACACTTTGTCTCTTCTATGATCAGAAGCAGACTGAATACTATAAACTATGAAGCTATTATAGATGATTTAATCAAATAAAAAATCCCGTAAAAAATTGTAATTCTTGTTTCGTGTTACTTTTACTTTGTGAATAATTCATTCGTTTATTTTTACCTACTTAACCCATATTTGAATATCTTTTTTTAAAATTTTTGTCACCTAATAAAAGCCTACAAGTGAATGATTATGATTGGTGGCAACTTCTAAAAAGGAGGAAGGGGCGGCGAAAATGAAGTGGCCTATACTCATAAAAAGTGTAAATACGGCCCTGTAATAAGGGTTTAATAGTTAATTATTATTTCTACGATTATTAATGCCAAATTATTTCTACGATTATTAATCCAATTACCCCCCCACCCCCCCGATCCTAGCTTCGCAGATTACCGGGTGTTGATTTTTCTAATGTTAGCCTACCTTCAATATGCAAGACTCTAAATTAAAAGAAGAATACTCCTTCAATAGCTGTTTTGTGTTTTGTTGGCTGTCCCCGTGTCTTCACTTTCCTATTGCGGGCGTGAATTTCTCATTCATGAGTAATTCCGTTCATAGGTAATTCTGGCAGTGTAACTTTGTCCTGACAGTCTTATTGCGCTGTCTTGAAAGCTTTGAAGACCTCCGTGATAAACGGTAGGCTTCTAGGCGCTTCACAGTTCACTTTCACAGATTACAAATTTGGAGGTGGGTATGGGCACCGCCGCCCCGGGTACCATTTATTGGATAACCAACCCCTCTGCCATAGGTCACCCCAATTGGTTCGCTACGTTTGGTGAATTAGCAGGGATGCCTGGGTTAATGGGGTTAGGTTTGTCCAGGTCTTGGCGCAGATTCTTGGTGATTGGTGAGATGATTGGCCGGATCAAGAGAGACTGGTTGAGGGAGACCTTTTGACCTGTCACTCCTGGACATACTTATCCCCAGATTCCTACACACCCCTCATACCTTTTTCCTTCCCGGAACTCCCTATCTTTCCTTCCTTAAAAAAAATCCACTCAGCATCCCCTAAGATAACATAAGCCCTTAGCGAAATTATTATCCTCAGTGTCTCCTGTGTGGAGATAATGAAAAAAAACATTCGGTGAAGGCTTAAATTTTTTTTAATAAAAATACTATTAACGCCTCGTCAAAGTATACCAATAATCAATATCAAGTAATTTTAAACAATAAGGTAATCCCTGTATATATTTTCTGCCTGGAGAAAATGTTTCTAGAGGCGAAATATTATATAATATATTAACCATAATATATTTATTAAAAGAAAATAACTTAGTTTACATCACTTTATTTTTTATATTTTATACTATCAACATGTTTCGTGAACCATGTTCACTTCTTCAGGAATAAAAGTATACTAAAGTTAAAAAATTAATTATAGATTACATATGGAGAGAAGAAATTGAAGGAGGGGGAAGGGTTGGCAATGGTGGGAGTTTCGAAAAATTGGGGATTACCAAGCTATTAGAAAGGCCGGTTAAGTGGGAAGATATTTAAAACAGGGTTAACAAAAATTTTTTGCTTATTAATTATGTCAGCTTTGGAATTTACATTTTTTCTTATTTCTAAAATTTCTAAATTATTGATTTGCGATGTTTTATATCCTGTATGTAATATTTGAAGACCTGAATTTATGTCAAAGCTATGATCATATTTTAATAAATGGTCTGCGAACTCAGAATCGCTATTGCCATTTAGTGCTCTGAGGTGCTCTTTAACCCTAATCTCAAAGTTTCTATAAGTTCTACCTATATAAAACGAACTACAATCATTACAATTGAGTTTGTAAACCCCTGATTTTTTGGTTTTAATTTTTAAGAAGTGAACATGGTTCACGAAACATGTTGATAGTATAAAATATAAAAAATAAAGTGATGTAAACTAAGTTATTTTCTTTTAATAAATAAATAATGACATCCCAAAGTAACAACCTTTTAGAAGAAGTTTTCTTCGAAAAATTAACCATAATATATTACCAAAAATATATATTAACATAAATATAACGTCACTTTCACCATTGGATAATTAACATATTATGTAGATTTTGATTTTTGGCAAGCCTACTCTAGATTTGTGGTAAAACATAATATATTGAGTTTCACGTCGTATTGTATACTTATCAAATAACGATCACGGTTGCGTACGTACCAAATGCTATAAGTTATAAACCTAAATACAAAAATCTGTTCGTTATAAGCATAAACAACCTTATTTGGAATGCACATTCACCACTGTGGGAGTTTTACACATTTTAAGTGAGTAAAACCTGCCTTATTTAATTATCTAGTCGAGGTAAGTATGGATAAATTATAGATTAGACAATTTTTAGATTACAGTTATTATCGTTATTGGAAATAAGCTTATTTAAAAAAATCTTGTAAAGTTAAACTATTTTTGTATTATTTATTAACGCCCTAGTGACCTTCTACATTAAAATTACAATTAATTACAGTATTTGAGTATAACATGTTATATGATGTAGGCAGTTATACTTAAACTTAAAATTTAGAAAATAAGACTTATCGTGATGAAAGAAAGATAATTGAAAGATGTGATTACTCGTAAGGTATCAAATAATAAAAGAGAAGATAATATAATCGAATATAAAAAAGAAAAATAATAGAAGTAAAATATTAGAAGATACAATCGAAGTAAGTTGCCCTTTAAAACTTGCATAATTGTGAACACATAAATTAAACTAGAAAAATTACATATCTAAACTAAATGTTAAAAATAAAATTTAAACTAAAATAAATTTATTTTAATTTTTTATTATAAATTACACCAGTTAAGCTACTGTTCTTAGCTTTAGATAAAAGTGTCTAATATATATTTATTATTTTAAGTTTCGCAAAACCTACTGCATTTTTGGGTATAATTTATATAACTTACTTAATTAATAGTTAGACATAAAATAAATAAATAAACTTGAACTCACAAAATATTTTGATCCTTCAATAAATCGAAGATATCGTTTTTGCCTCCTTTTCGGTTCATCCCCCAAAGAGAGGGACGTAAATACACAAAGAACAAAACAAAAAACTATCGCACCATACACAGTGTTCATTTTTACTTGTCACTAATTACTATTACTAAGACATGATTGAGAAGGAACGTCTTGACTTCATGACAAGAAGGAAATGATCGGAAACAGAGTAATTTAGAATTCATAAATTAACCTGTGTAGGGCGATCGTGATATCACCTTCCTGAACAGTTATGTGGCCCACAGAACATGTACTTGGTACCATTGTATAAAAAATGTTTACAAACCTAATTTGTTGGTCACTAATCAATGTATTCACGCTGTCATATTTTCAAAGTCACACCGTTATGTCACATGCTGCAATTTGTAAATACTTATTTATTTAAGTGATTTTCATAAAGTTATTTAAAAAAAGTAAGACTTTAACAAAAAATTACTTAACGGAATTCACATAGTGAACATGTATGTAACTTATGTTCACTATGTGAATAAAATGTCGATGAAACACAAAGCAATGCTAGAACAATTTCATTTTCTAGCCAGAAAATGAAATTGGTGAGGAGTCTAGTTCTAAGATGTTTCAAGGCTCAAATTTTTATATGGTGTTCCTAATATAAGGAACCCCAGTCCAATTTTTTAATTTTTTTTAATATGAATAATGACCTTCTAACTTAAATAACTGCATATTTTATTTTATTTTTAGAGTTCGAATTAATAGTTAAAATAATTGTCAAAATTTTAATTTTTCAAGATCTCCCGAAAACCAGCGTATATGTAGTGAATCGTGTGACATCGTCACTCCCGAAAAGTTACTATAAGATCGGGCTATCAGCTGTTCAACTGGCGCCATTTTGAAATTCAGAGTTCGAAGTATTCTCCCTAGAGTAGCTTTACTATTTTTTTTCATGCAGTAGTTTTTGAATATTTTCAATAATGGAGATAAACTAATAAGAGATACCTTTATTTTTTAAACTGAATTATTTAGGCCTAAATAATGTTTCAATAAACACAACAACTAAATCTCTATAAACAGTATGTAAGTAAACAAATAAGATGAAACGTTGTTAATACGATGGCTTTTGTCATACCTACATTCCCGTACAATGATTTTATGGTGTACAGTGACGTCACCACTAAACATTTCAATAATACCAACTTGACGGCGTGTTTTTACGACCCGATTAAAAATGGACTTTTAAATATTTTTTTTTAAAACTCTGCGTTTAATGTTATTAAATAAAACTTTCGTATACAGAATCAGCGTTTATTGGTCTATATCATAGGTTCCCAACCTTTTTTTGCCCACCGCCCACTTTGAGAATATTTTTTTTCTAGCGCCCCCCAACTCGTAAATCTGAAAGAGCAATTGTCGTCACGATTATATTTACCAACGGGGGCGGGGGGGGGGGGGGGGGGGGGGGGGGAGATAGAATGGGGCAAGATGCGTTTTTTTATTTTTTAATGTATATTTTATTTGGTGCCCGGCCAACTCAGAATGAAACCAACTCAGAAGCACCTCATAAAGGTCATTAAAGAGTGATGATAAAAAAAATATTGATTAAGTTAGGTTAGGATTACCGGCAATTTTAAATGTTTTTTTTATAGCTTTTAATGACCTTTCTGAGGTGTTTCTGAGATGGTTTAATTCTGAGTTGGCATGGAACCGTTCTGAATTATTTTTATTTTTTTACTTGGGTTTTATTGCTCAGAAAGATTACACTTGTGCAGTAATTCACGTTACACGCTACAGTGGTATTGTAGACCAATTTCCGTGTTTTGACGTCTAACTTTCCCTTTATCCTAGTTTTCTTTTTCATTTTAATCTTTTCTGCAATTTTTTAATTTAACATTTCAAAGTCAGTGTTAAGTTTTAATTTGTTATAGATTATGAATCCTGAGTATTTAATTTCTTCTACTTCTTCAATATTTTGATTTTCTATATTAAGAGTAGTAATTTCGTAGAGTTTCTTCTCTAATACCATGAATTTACTTTTAGTTACATTTATTTTCAGTTTATTCGAAGAAAAGAAACTTTAATATATAATATAGAAGTGTTCTTTAAAAAAAAGCTTTTTGTGACAATGCATCTTCGATATTATTTGGTATAATAAATAAAAGTGTGAACTCCGAGGTTTACTTGTTGTTCTTCAGATATAGCATCTCGAATTTTGTTTCTTTGTTTTCTATTTTTAATTTTATTATTAGCATTTCTCTGTCTATCGTTTCATAAACACGTCTAAAATCCAAGAATACTACTATTGTATTTTTCTTCTGATCCATACTGGTTTTCCATTATGAATATTTGTTTCTAAACCCTGCTGTTTTACAAAAATGTTATTTTTTTTCAATAAATTTTCTCATCAGATGAGATTCTCTTCTTTAACTATGGATTCTAGTATTTGTTCATATGTAGGTTATCCATTTATTTTTCTGAGGTCTTCGAAATTTTTAGAATTTATTATTTTGGGCACTGGTATTATGGAAGTTTTCCACGACTGCGGAAAAATTCCCTTTAACACAGATAAATTTATTAGTGAACCTACTTAGATTTAATTATGCCTATAGTAATTCCAGACGTCGATGATTTTTGCGTCATTGTATTAAAATTTTTCATTAAATACTCACTGTTACCTGAAAATATTATTATTCTCTCTTCTTTCCGATGATTGAGAAGAAGTATCTGTGAATAATGAAATACTCTAATTTATGTTTTCGACACTTAGTATTAAATTTGGCTATTTTAGTTTTATCATCTTCAACTCCATCGGGAACCGAACTTCCTTAATGTTTTCCCTCTTTTTGCCACTTATAATTTCTTTAAGTGTAGTCCACATTTTTCTTGAATCTCTTTGGGAGGTAATAATTTTTAGCCTCGAAAAGGAATTTTGGTATGTTTTATTTCTGTACCTATACATGTTTCTAAGTTTCTTACAGGTTTCCCACCTTTCTTCTGGAAATTGTATTTTACAGGCTTTATAAGCTGTATCCCTTTGTTTTTTTAGAAGATGTAGGGATTTCGTAGGTATACTATTTATTTGTATCTTTTAATATACTACTAGCTGGTTCCCGGCATGCGTTGATATACCATTTTTAAAGAAATAAATTGTTTCCCTGTTCCCCTCCCGCATTTCCTTCCCCTCCCGCGTTCCCTTTCCACCTTCCCCACCTACCCCCTCCCCTCTTCCACTTCCCCGTCCCGCCAATCCCCCTACCGAGTTCCATATAACAGTCCCAGTACATTCAGTTTTCAAACATTTCGCGTGCCTCCTATTACAATTTTTTTATTCAAATTTTCGCTTTTCATTCAAAACAAATATTCATTTTTATATATTATAAGAACAATCAATCAAATTTGGTAGGTATCTATTTAAAACATCTATAATTTAAATAACTTTTTTTACAAAAATAAACGTTCGAAAACACAATTCAATTTCGTCAAAGGCGCGAACTGTCAAACGTGTGAAGTTAAAATAGTCGTTAAGTTTTCTGAAATTATCCAATTTTCTGAGCAATTTTCTTAAATTTTCTCCCCGTAAGAACCTTCTACAAAGTATTGGGAAACTTTAAAAAAAAGTAAAATGAAGGCGTGACCAAGGGAAACAGGAATTCATTTTATATATAAATACTATCTGGTCCCGGCATGCGTTGCTATGCCATTTAATAAAGAAATTGTTTCTCCCTAAGTGTCCTTTTCCATTCGTCCCGTTTCCCTTCCACCTCCCCTTCTTCTCCTGCGTCCTTTTCCCTTCTAGCGTTCCCACTCCATCATTTGGAGGTTTGTAGATGTTAAATATTGCTAGTTTTCCAACCTGAATACCGATTGCGTGAAATCCATCCGTGATTTTTCGCCGTCGCCGTCATCCGTGATGTAGGTCGCAAGGCCATGTTTTGGGTGTCCCCGCACTGCCACTAGGAGATATCCGGGGATATCCAAACGTGGTGAGTCGTTTTCTGCGATATGGGTCTCCTGGAGAAGCAGGATGTTTTTGTCGTTGAGTATTTTTACTAAAAAGTCCACCTTTGAGAGAGATGTTCCCTCAATATTCAGGGACAATATTTTCAATTGTTCCCCGATATTTGTCAGTGAGTGCTGTGAGTGAGGCGGCAACCAAATATTAAGAGGGCCTCCGACTACGAATAATTATGCCGCCACGTAAGGGGCCGAAGACCGAAAGGTCTCCCGGCCAAGGGGAAACATTAAATATCGGATTCTAGAATGATGATGTGATAAATATGGTATTTGATATTTAATGATTGCCACCGAATATGTTTTATTTTAAATTATAATGCCGCATCACAAATTATTTATCTGCTTTTTGAACGATTTTTTTACATTAGCACACAGGGGGCCCTGAGGAACATAATTCCCATCAGGGCCGATGTCATCTTTGGGGATGCTGTTTGTTTTGGGGTGTTTTTAGGAAAGGAAAGAGTGGAAGTTCTGGAAAGAAAAGGGGTGTGAGGGGTGGGTAGGAATCTGAGGGTTAGTATGTCCAGGAGTGACGGACGTATGAATCTATCTCTCCCACTGCGGCGCAAGGCGATATTCCGAGAGAGTCCGGCTGGAGAAGTTAAAGGAGGTCCCTCAATAATTTTCTTCCGATCCGGCCTGCATGCTCTTGGGCAGACTACGCTCTTGCATCCGCCTTCCCTCTCCCCACTCCACTCCCCCCCCCCCCCCCCCCCCTTCCCCCGTCCCGCAAACCCTTCTCCCGAGTTCTCCTCCCTCTCCCACGTTCCCCTCCCCCTCCCAGGTTCCCCTCCCCCTCTCGTCTTCGCCTTTCACCTTCCCCGCCTTCCCTCTTCCCTTTACCGCTCCCTCGTACCGCCAACCCTCCTCCTCGTCCCTAACATAGGTAACTACTTAAAATATCTAAAATTCTTGATTCGATTCAAACTATTGGGGAGTAACTACTTTAAATAAATTTATCAACTAAAAGATTTTCAAAAATAGAATTTTATTTAACAATCATTGTTTTGCAAAATATCCTTCTCAAACACGCGTACTGTCAAACGTGCGATAGTCGTTTAGGTTAGTAATAGGTTTTCTAAAATTATCCAATTTTCTGCGCAATCTTAATTTTTCTCTCCGTAAGAACCATCCTCGTACTTCAAGGAATATTCGAAAAAAAAAGAATTAGCGAAATCGGTTCAGCTGATCTCGAGATTTGCGCTTAGCAACACATTAAGCGATTCATTTTTATATATAAGAGAAGATATATTCGTTGTAGGCATTAGTTCATTTACTACTGTTTTCAGGTGTCCTATTAGTTCATCAGCTTTTATGTCTAAATTTCCTTGGTTATCGCAGATCCACTTTTTGTTTTGTAATGCCGTACACAATTTATCCTTACTTTAGTTCTTTTTATTCCTGTATATATATATTATACTTCGTGTTCCCTGAGGCTTCAGACTATTATATTTTATTTTTGTAATAATTGTTTCGTGA
The DNA here is from genome assembly GCA_917880885.1 of Limnephilus marmoratus. Taxonomy (NCBI): domain Eukaryota; kingdom Metazoa; phylum Arthropoda; class Insecta; order Trichoptera; family Limnephilidae; genus Limnephilus; species Limnephilus marmoratus. Next base: position 20,495,510 of record OU862918.1, on the reverse strand, counting down.
TCAGATTGATTTTGAATTCTTCCGCAGCATTAACTTCCGCGTAAAAGTAATTTGAAATTACCAAATTAATCATGGCTTTAGAGTTTTTTCATATTCTTGTATAATTTTTGACAAGTTGCTTCCTACCCAGGCAATTTATGATGATTTGTAATCATGTGCTTTTTATATTGAATATTAAAATCTCCACAGATGATTTTCAAGTCTCTTGTATTTAATTGCTAACGGCACCATTCTTCAAAAAAATCTAAGAATTTTGTATCATTTTGATTTGGGGAATGATAAATAGCTGCATAGGTTCCCAGCTTAAAATCCTTCAATAGCCAGTAGGTATCCAGATTCCAGGTATTATTGTTATCTAGTACCGCATTTGTTGTGACTTTGTAAGAGATGTTGTTTACACACTCACACACATACACTACAGAATTAATGTGATAACTCCACCTGTATGCCTGCTGCTAAATGAAATGTTGTTTCATTTTGGTTAATTTCTTCGGTAATACAGGTTTCGCTCATCATCCCCATGTGCAGTTCGTATTCTTTTAGCATGTCTTCGACTTCTTCGATATGTGCTAGCAAACTAGCTATGGGTTTCTCTGGTTCTCCTACCGCCCCCCTGAAAGTCTGAAACGCCCCCCAATTTTCTCTTTGCCTTCTACCGCCCCCCTGAAGGTCTGAAACGCCCCCAAGGGGGCGTTATCGCCCACGTTGGGAACCTATGGTCTATATGAACATATTTTTTTAAAGCCATAATATTTTTCACTGGAGTTCCTTATTGTGGTAATGTTGGAGTATTGAAGAAGTTGTGAGATCAGAAGGAAAAGAGATAGAGAGAGATGTTAATAATTATATTTCTTCAAACACAGCAAACTTATTTTGTGGAACCATTTTTATTCAAAATCAATGAAATATTAGTTTGAAGAATTTTCATTGTTTAAAAAACCAACATTTTTCTTTCTTTTCACGTTTCTTTTATTCTTAAGCAATTACTTACATCATCAGGGTTTAAAAACTTCAAAGGCGTGTTAATTAACTAATTCATTAAGTTTGAAGTTAATTTTAATATTCTGTGAAAGTTCTGTGATTGTTTCAATTTTACGAATTATATGGACTGTTATTCATGGCCTATAAAGATATAATAACAGAACTTGAACAGAACTTGCACAGAACGTGAAAATTATGAACGTGATAAATTGTTCTAATTTTTTTAAACAACCCGTCCTAAGTAAGTCCTGATGAAGATGCATTGCTGACGATATAGGTTTTTTTTTCATTAGCTCCACACAGGAGGCCCTGAGAAAAATAATTTCGCTTGGGGGCCCATGTCATCTTAGGGGATGCTGTGTGGAGGGTCTTATTAAGGAAGGAAAGATAGAAAGTTAGGGGAAGGAAAAAGGTATGAGGGGTGTGTAGGAATCTGGGGGTAAGTGTGTCCAGGAGTGACGGACATCACTCCTGGATACATTCATTATGGATTCACTGGACGGAATCCATTCCTCCAACTGCAGTGCGAGGAGAAAGGTCAAAAGGCCTCTCTCAACCAGTCTCTCTTGATCCAGCCCGCCACGCAGCGGATGGGCAGACGCATCTGTCACCAAGACCTGGACAAACCTCACCTCATTCACCAAACATAGCGAACCACTTGGGGTGACCTATGGCAGAGGGGTTGGTAATTCAATAAATGCTTCCCGGGACGGCGGTACCCATACGCGCCTCCCAAATTGTAAACAGTGAAATGTGAACTGTGAAGTGCCTAGAAGCCTACCGTTTATCACGGGGTCTTTCAAGGCAGCGCAATTAGGGTGTCAGGACGAAGTTACACTGCCAGAATTACCTACGAACGGAATTACACATGGACGAGAAATTCACGCCCGCAATAGGAAAGTGAAGACACGGGGACAGCCAAGAAAACACAAAACAGCTATTGAAGGAGTATTCTTCTTTTACTTTAGAGTCTTGCATATTGAAGGTAGGCTAACATTAGGAAAATCAACACCCGGTTATCTGCGAAGGGGGGGGGGGGGGGGGGGGGGGGAATTGGAGCCTACTAAGAAAAAAGTTCAATAAAAAGCAAATTTATAGATACTTTAGGAACTTTTTATTAGAAACTAATTTAATCACAGCGTGAACGTTACATTGTTAGGCATTCGGCCACAGATAAACTTAAAAAAAAGGATCGGTCCCATTACCCGACTTTGCGGGACCTATAAATTCCCATATGTGTAATGGAAGCCACTTAGTACTAGCCTAATAAGCTCTTACTTACTGCCTAATAAGCTCTGATTACCTGAATACCACCATCATGAAATTGAATATAATGATATCCTCAATCTAACGTGTAATGAAATTATATGCACAGATACTCAAAATTGGTAACATTAGCTATAAAATGAAACAGGGTTGATTGTAACAACTACATAACTTCACAATTACCTGGCCGTTGAAATTTCGTATTTTTTATAAGCGCGGGGCAAAAAATCGACAAGTGTCCGTGGTCACATAATGCGTGGCACTGGCGAGCCTAGCGCGGCAGGGAACACGGCCGCAGTGAACAAAGGCGCCAGAGTTGCAACCGAGTGAATACGAACTATAGTTTTGTCTCTAGTCGCACCGCTCCCATAACCCGCTGGCTCCCATTACCCTCTGCTCCCCTACTCGAGGAAAGAATATTATTACTTGTAAAACCATATAACAAAATGCGAATCACTGAAGAGCGCTAAAGAGTCGACGAGGAATAAATCAGACATTTAAAAATCGGCGTTTTAAAATTACGAGTATAATCCCCCTAAGCTCTTTTCAATAAGAGTTTACAAACAACCTGAGTGATTCTGAAGAAATTCGCTCCTTCGGGTTTAATTTCATTCAGATCAATTTATGACAACATAAAAACCTTTGTCAACTTCCACGAGGAGCTTGTTACAAGGAGCACTTCATTACGGAAGGTGGGGATTTTATTTAGCTGAAGAAGTCTTGCCAATGAGGACTGAAGAACTACAGTGAATTGAATACTGGTGATATAAAATGGTGTTAGTTGTGTTACTCAAAGTCGGTAGAATAGGTTGGCTTATAACAAAATAATTAAATATTGTATCAGAAGTTTTCGCAGAAATTGATATTAAACCTAGATTCATAACCTTATCCAAGAGGAACATTATTCATAAACATTCATCTCACAGACGACTAAATTTAAGTGACGAATTTTGGGGTACTTGTAAATAAAATAAATAAATTAAGTATGGCACTTTAATATGTTTAATTAGGTAACAAAAAAAATAATAAACAAGTTAAAATTAAATTTCATCGGTACATTCCACACACATGAGGCCGCGATGGTCCATGCACATATACTTTTTGCATTGCTTGCATTGGAACCTTGTCATATGCCGTTTTTTATAATCACAATAACCACAAACCTTTTTTGGAGTACCACTTGGACCAGGTGTGGCAATGGTAGGCGTTTCACCTAAAACTTCGGCGATTTTCCTTTTTAGGCATCTCTTCAAAGTTGGCATTTGGTGTCTTTTATGTAATCTGATTGGTTGGATGTCATTATCACTGTCGGAATCTGTCGGGACCATTTCATCTAATTCCGCATGATCTTCGGCATCACTCATTTCTACATCCTTTTGTTGACTGGTAAAATCATCATCACCAGAATCAGATAAATAATTCAAATAGTCCTCAATTTGCCGATCATCCATTCTAAAATAAAATAAAAAGATTTGATGTAAAATACACATAATAATACATTTTGAACGATAAAATAAGATGAAACTATAAATAATAACTCGTATAGAATAATATTATGTACTTACTTTTACTCTGTATAACCAGAACTCATCAAAAACAATGTTTTCAAAATAACTTGCAGTCTCGTCAAAAGTTACACTATTTAAAAGTTACACTAAGTTCAAAGGTCTCTAACTTGTGCACAAGACGTCACTGCGAGGCAAGCGCATCCACGTTACTAATGAACATGCGATCTAGGAAGGTACTTAAGAGGTCATAATTATATCTCTTTCACTCGAGACACTAAAAACAAATTTACGTTTTGCGCGGTCTGTGGGACGAATGGTTATGAATCTAGGGTTAAGGACTGATCTTATTATTGAAGCATTTCTATTTTGACCATAACTTGAAAACCTTCGAGCCCAAGCCGCGGCCGAACGCAATCTTGTATTTTGTATTTTTTTTTTTTTTTACAGTGAATACCGCACAAGAATCTCAACTATGGCATCCCCAATTGGGGTATGTTGTGAGGCTGAAGGTAGTGGGGAGGGGAAGGAGGTGGGGAAGAGGAAGGTTGGGAAGTACCTGGCTATTCAGATCTGGTCACCAAACACGGCTAAAGCCATTCTCAAGCAACGTTTCAATTCTGAATGGTGGTCTTACACCAAGGCGATACTAATAGTATCTTCCACTCTGGAACATGCCGCAAATATACTATATATTATTTTTAAGTGAATTAATTGTGAAATAACACAAATTAATCAAATAAAATTTATTTGCGCATGCCGGGTTCGAACCCGCGACCTCCGGATTGTGAGTCAAGAGTCTTACCCACTGGACTACTAATTGTTATATGTTCAATAAATAAATCGCCGGAGTGGGGGTAGGCAAGCGGGCGAAGAGTGTTTTGCCGACATCGGGCACTGGATTCTATGAATCCGGCCCAGTGGCAAACACCCTATTTGTGCGCTGGCTGCCGTCCTGATACAGCGCATAAATAGGGCGAAAAACCCGAATTAGTCAGTTTTCCAGTACTTGCCTTGACAACAACTCACTCTTCCCGCCCGCTTGTCTTCGCTCTGATACTGCATCCATTCGCCTCGTTTTTTTCTGGCCATCGCTTCTCCCTGGACCACGGAATTCCCTATACTCTCTGGACACTCATAAGTACTCTACAGATCCGGCTACGTCACAAGGAAAGCGCCATTGGACCACCTCCGAACAGCCTGAAGCGGGCAACCGAGACGACGTTCTCCTGACATCTTGGCGCCTCCATGGATCGGGACCTCCAGCTTATTACGGTCTATGTGAGAGACAGAGACGTCGCTTGAGGCGGGTATTGACGTTGAATTAAAATAAAAGTACATTTTTCTTTTCACCTTTATCCTTTTTAAATTTATAGCGTATTTATTATATTACTAGCTGTTTTCCGGCATGCGTTGCTACGCCATTTAATAAAGAAATTGTTTCTCCCTGCGTGACCTTTCCCATCACCTTTCGCCTCCCCTTCCTCTCCCGCGTCCCCTTCCCCTCTCGCTTTCCCACTCCGCTTCGTCCACCTTGCCTTTCCCCACTATACTCCCTCCCTTCACCCATCCCGCGAACCCCCCTCTCGAGTCACCCTCCCCTCTTCAAGATTCCCCTCTCCCCTCACAGGTTCCCCTCCCCCTTCCGCAAATCCCCTACCCGAGTTCCCCTCCCCCCTCCCGCATTCCATACACTCAGTCCCGGTACAATCAGTTTTCAAACAGCTCGCGTGCCACCTATTGCAATTTATTACAGAAATTTCATTATGCCAGAGCTCACCGCTTCTTTTGTACAAACCTTGTCCTGACAATAACAAACACACAGAAAAAAGAATTATCCAATTTGGTGCAGTAGTTCGTAAGTTATGCGCGTACATACATTTCAGCGATTCATTTTTATTTATGTAGAATTACAGAAATTTAATTATGCCAGAGCTCACCGCTTCTTTTGTACAAACCTTGTCCTGACATTAACGAACACACGGAAAAAAGAATTATCCAATTTGGTGCAGTCGTTCGTAAGTTATGCGCGTACATACATTTCGGCGATTCATTTTTATTTATGTAGAATTACAGAAATTTCATTTTGCCAGAGCTCATCGCTTCTTTTGTACCTACCTTGTCCTGACAATAACGAATACACAACATTTATAAAAACATCACAAGTACACGAACATTATACTAGACAACACAATAAATTGTACACAAATACTGTCAAGACTGAAAGTGGCAAGAGAAGTATTGGTCACGAGGGAGTTCATGTATATAATCTCCTTCCAGATAACCTAAAAACGGAAAATAATATAAAAACATTAAAAAAAAACTATTTAAACTCAAAATGTTGGAACAAAATTAAAAATATTACCTCTTACTACTGTACTACATAAGCTCTGTATTTAAGTTAAGAAAGCGAAATATTATGTTTCTTTTAACTTAATAATAATAATAATAAAAAAATACACAGAAAAAAGAATTATCCAATTTGGTGCAGTCGTTCGTAAGTTATGCGCGTACATACATTTCGGCAATTCATTTTTATTTATATAGATAGATAGATTTCAAATTAAATATCAACTCATGATCACCCTACATTATGACATATTAGCTTCCTTCAGCTTAGTAGGTAGGTACCTATTATTTGTAAGAAACATTATGAAACAGTTTGGTAACCAAGAAGCTATGCTAGCGTTATTCGATGGCATACTGAGAAGCAAGCTGGAGTACGCCAGCGATGTTTGGGCCCCGTACCACCAGAAGTACATTGATATGTTAGAGCAAATCCAGAAGAAATTCCTCAGGTATGTTTATATGCGGAAGCATGGAACCTATCCTATTACTTGAGGAAACTGATTCTGTGAGTCTAGAAACTAGAAGGAAAGCAAGTCTTGCTATTCTGTCTTTCAAAATTTGAAACAATTTAAGCAATAGCCCATTTCTCTCATTTCTCAATAGATGCTATGATTTATATGTACCAGACCACGACAGCCGAAGTCGACATCATGACTTATTTAAAGTACCGAACGGCAGAACAGACGTCTCGGCAAAGCATAGCATGACGAGGGGAGTGGTGCTGTTAAATGAAATTGCAAACCATTTGGATGTAAGTTACTGTTCTTTATATGCCTTAAAAACATTATTGAAGAATCACTTGCCAAAATGCTGATAGGGTAACTAAATTGTATTGTAATTGGAATTATTCTGTTGTACAATAATAATAAAAAATAAAGAGCTAAATAATTAGAGGAGCTATTGCATATATTTTAATAAAATAAATTAATAGGCAATAGCTCCTCTAATTATTTAGCTCTATGGCAATAATGTGATTTCTCAATTGTCCTGGGTCGATCGTTCATTTTACAAGACCCGGATGAATTACCACCCACTGGCAAAGGGATCGTTGCTTAAAAAAAAATCAAAAATAGGCCATAATGGACAGATTGATGCACCGCCGGCCGTCTTATTGGCGTAGACCAGCGATCAACTCATTAGTCAAAAGAGTCAAATATCAACACTACAACCATTTAGATTTCTCTTGAGAGCCAAATTTCTTTACAAAACCCCCATTTGGTTAAAATGAGATATACTGAATAAAACTATACAGAGAGTAACAGGACGTACCCGAGAGATTTTAACCATCGATTCCTGATTTGGGGTAAGAAATGTACTCGTACATGACATTTTGGTGTCCGATGACATTTTTTTTCTATTAAAAACAATAAACCTATTTTTCCATCACACACCGCAACTGACTACTTAAAAAGTAGCGCGTTTACAGCCCAGCGGACACCTGATAAGTGTTGCATCTCGTTCTAACAGCATATTAACCACACGAAACGGCGTGTATCGCTCACACACACCAGCACAGGATAATTCCCATAGCGATGGGAACAGTAGCGCGGTGTAATTGAAAAATATATTTTTTGTTTGTAATAGAAAAAAAATATCATCGGATTTTTACTCCAAATATGCTCAGGGATCGCTGGGTAAGATCCTTCGGGTAAGTCCTATTATACCCTGTATATGTATCATATTGCTTATTCTGGCGAGCGAAACAGTACCGTTCTCACAGGAATATTTTGACTTATTTATCACTTACCTATTATAATTTTTATTTTAGTCAGAAAAATATTATTTGATGTATGAAATATTATTAATATTTAGTAAAATAAAATTAATTTTATACATTCATTCGTTGAAGAGCCGCACTCTACTAGCCAAAGGGCCGCGCGTAGACAGGTATAGACCATACGGCCCGTGAGCAGTCTGCAAGCACCGCAAAAAAAAGTCACTTTTTTTCACCATTTTCTTTTTTTTTTTTTTTACTTTTTTTTTTTTTTTTTTTTAAACTTTTCATCCACCGGCATTGATGAAATACACATATTACACGTATGAAATCAGTGTTCTTAAAAAATGCCCCTGGTATTCGTCCATTAACTTGTCTGCTTAATATAAGCATCCGCCAAGGCCTACTTCTCACCACCCTAAAACAAGGTCTTATTATCCCTATTTTTACAACAGGTTCCAAACTTGACATTAGTAATTATTATTAATATAAATATTGGTGACTTAGCAGGGGTGCCCGTGTTCATGGGGTGAGGTTTGTCCGGGTGTTGGTGGTGGATGCGTCTGCCCACTTGCTGCGTGGCGGGCTGGATCGACAGAGACTGGTTGAGGGAGGAGTTTTAACCTATCCAACCGGACTCTCTCGACCTATTGTCTTGCACCAGTGATGTGTATTTCATCAATGCCGGTGGATGAAGAGTTTTTGAGAAAGTTTATTACTATAGAAACATCTTTCTCTGTAACCGTTTTAAGAACGAAGCGGGATTCATCATTGATTGTGTGGTCGGTAGGGCCAAGCCTATGGTTATTTGTTGTGATTTTTTTTTGCTACTTATGACAATAGAGAACTCCAGTGCATTTTTGTTTTTGTTTATTTAATGAATAATGACCTTCTTACTTAAATAACTGCATTTTTATTTTTATTTTTAGAGTTAGTTTTAATAGTTAAAATAATTGTCAAAGTTTTAATTTTTCAAGATCTCCCTAAAACCACCGTTGTATTATGTACGGTGAATCGTGTGACGTCATCACTCCTGAAAAATTACACTATAGGATTGGGCAATCAGCTGATCAAGTGCCGCCATTTTAAATACCGTTATTCGAAGCATTCTCCCTAGAAGTAGAATTACTTTTTTTTGTCAGTAATTTTTCAATATTTTAAATAATAGAGATACCTCTATTTTTGATACTGAATTATTTAGGCTTAAATATTGTTTCAATAAACACAACAATTAAATCTCTATAAACAGTATGAAATAACGAATAACATGAAATGTTGTTAATACTGATGGCTTGTGTCATACCTACATAATCAAAGATTTCCATACTATGACTGGTGACGCGTGACGTCAGCACTAACCATTCAGTAATACCAACTTTAAAGTGTGTTTTGACGAGAGGTTTGAAAATGCACTTTTTAATAATTTTTTAAGAGCTCTACGTTTAATGTTATGAAAAAAAATTATATATTCAGAATCAGCGTTTATAGTTCTATATGAACATATTTTTTTAAAGCCATAATATTTTTCACTGGAGTTCCTTATTGTGTTGGGGTTCACGTAAAATCTACAATAATATCAATAATATTAAGAGGACTCTCCATATTTTTTTTATATTCATGTAGAACTCTCCATTGACTTTTAAATATTAAAAGTTACCTGGTGTGTTGAATGTATTCATTACAATTTTTTTTTAATGTGACTGCAATAATGTTGTAAATATAAACATATTTTTCGAATTTATTGAAATAAATAAACAAACTAACTTGCAATCATTGCTCCATCATTATTTTGAATACCAACCTAAGTTCTTTTGGGTTATAACAAGTTTTACTTTTTTTTTTTTACATGAGATCCACACAGCCCATGTCATCTTTGAAGATGCTGTGTGGAGGGTTTTTTTAAGAAAAGAAAGGAGAGGAGAGTTCTGGGAAGAAAAAGGGTTTAAGGGGTGGGTAGTAGGAATCTGGGGTTCAGGTCCTGGTCATCCGCCTCCAAGACCTAGATAAACCTCACCCCATGAACCCGGCACCCCTGCTAAATCACCAAACGTAGCGAACCACTTGGGGTGACCTATGGCAGAGGTGTTGGTTATCCAATAAAGGTTCCCGGGGCGGCGGTACCCATTTCCGCCTCCCAAAATGAATCATGAATCATTGATCGTTAATTTAAATCATAATGTGAGTAATGAATAAATTAGGTATATTTTACTAATTAAATTAATAGTCAAACATCAGTATATTTGGCCATGTTAAGTATCGAAATAGGGCAGTGTCCATCCAAAACTTCACACTCTTCTGACGATAAATAGGGGTAGTTTGCTTCATCGCCTTCCGGAAAACTAAAAGAAAAAAAGCGAATTATTTTCTAACAGTATTTCAATTTCAAATTTTTAACTCCATTTCTTTATATCAAGTAGGATGGCTAAGTGAAATTATGCGAGAAATTATTTTTTACTAGCTGGTTCCCGGCATGCATTGCAATGCCATATTCAAATAAATAAAATGTTTCTCTCTGCATGTACTTTCCCGTGCGTCCCCGTTCCCCTCCCGCATCCCCTTCCCCCCGCGTTTTCTTTCCACCTTCCCCGCCTACCCTCCCCCTTTCCTGCCACCCCGTCCCACCAACCACCCTCCCTGTTCCATATATTCAGTCCCAGTACATTCAGTTTTCGAACAGCTCGCGTGCCACTAATTACAATTTTTTTATTAAAAATTTCATTTTTCATGTATAAACAATATTAATTTTTGTGTATTATAAGAATAATTAATCTAATCTGGTACCTAACATAGGTACCTATTTACTAAATTAAAAAAAAAAAACCATAAATAATACTTTTGTTACGAAAAAAATATCTGCCTGCTAAATTCAATTTCATGAAACGCGCGAACTGTCAAACGTGCGAAGTTAAAATAGTCGTTAAGTTTTCTGAAATTATCCAATTTTCTGCGCAATTTTCTTAATATTTCTATCCATAAGAACCTTCCACAAAGTATTAGAAAACTTCGAAAAAAAGATGAATGAAATAGGTAAAGTCGTTCTGAAGTTATGGAAGAATCCCACTGCTTCTAACCGTGTAGATTCAGTAAGACTCTGGCATCCCCAATTGGGGTAGGTTGTGCGGCTGAAGGTAGGGGGAATAGAAAAGAGATGGGAAGAGGAAGGTGGAAGATGGAGAAGGGGAAGCTGGAATGCTAACTGGAAGGTAGAGCACTATTCTCCAAGAATAATATGACGTATTGTAATATCAAATAAATTACGACAATTTAAAAAAAGTTTTTAACAAAAAAATAAATATTCTTACGTAAAAATTTTCTTGTACAGCTTCAACAAAATTCCACTCTGAGGGGTGATAATTTTGGAAGCTTCGCACAATGATTTGAGAATGCATGCACGCCCATCAAATCCGTGCCTGAAAAACATAAAAAACTTTAATACAAGTACATATTAAATTATTGACGTACAATACAACAAGTTCCCGGGTTTCTAAAAACTCTTTTGTGTCATTTTACAACGTGTCTGGTGCAACGTGACCCACGGGAAGTGTTGCACTTTAGCCCTCCGTCGGGCCCTGGGGAATAATATGGGAACATATTTTGAAACGTCAGCAAATGCAACTGTTACCAAGACAAAAGACACTGCACAAGGAAACCGAATAATGCAGTCAGCTCTCAGTACCACGTCCCCAAACGCTAGTGCATTTAATAGCCGGTTCACACGATTCAATTTTAGTTGATCAACTCGACACTTGAAAGCATATTGACAGGTGTGAACCTTCTTTCAACAAAGTTGAACAAGTTTTTTGTTGACCAACTAAAGTTGATAGCCCGTCTACTTTGACGTTCGAGTATGACCGCGCCATCTTGGTTACCATAGTTACTAGCGGGCACAAGTAGACGTCAAACATTTATGTCAATATTCTTATACATTCCTAGTTTCTACCGTCATGGAATCCGTTTCAACGAAAAAATATCTGAAATGGTCGGATGATTTGATGTTCAGATTTATGCATCCCTGTCTTTGGGATCAAAAGCAAGAAGTGTACAAAAATAGAAATGCCCGTGATACTGCAATAAATAATATGTGTTTCATTTACACTACCTACCCAATATATTATGATAATGACAGAAAATAGCGGTAAATATTCTGAGACATGCGTCACCATTAATACGCATAAATTAAAAGAAAAAACAATTTGTACAAATCTAATAACTACCTATGTCAAACTTTGACGTTTGGTGTTGTCGTTTTTAGGTTATGGTAAAGCTAACTTTAAAACTAACTATGGTAAAGCTAACTAACGAAATATGCATTATTTCCTTGCTTCTCCGGTTACTGTAGTTAGTAGTAATTATTATTGATTTAAACATCTCTGAAAAATTTTATCGCCAATTTTGGAAAGCAGCTCATCAAATTGTTTTTCTGTCATCCTCAAGTGATTTCTATATCCTCCGGAGTCTTCTAGGGCCATCTCTTTCAAAATTGTGTTGAATGCGCCTAATTCACTCCTTCTCATGATCCATTTTCTCGCCCAAATACGACGTTTTTCATGCTTTTCCATAATCTCGAGCTCGTCTCGCAGAACATCAGAAGTTAGAGAGACGCACGCACTGACAATTTCAGTTGACGCCATCTTGAATGTCAAATTCGGTTCTACTTAAATTGAAACGTGTGAACATAATCTTGTTCAACTTTTTACGTTAAATAAAAGTGGATCAACAAAAATCGAAACGTCTGAACGCGCCCTACGAGTGCTGAAAACGGGTGACAATAGTGCCTTACATTTATTCTTTTAAATAAATTATACGGTTCTGTATCCCTGAGTTCTTTTGATAGATCAGATGAGGTGAAGCGATAATGGCTTTAATTTACCAGTTTACATAATTATGTCCCAGAGGTGCCAATATATTTTTCTGATTTTTCTGTCTCCAGATTTTCGATTGAGTTTCGCTAATATTGTCTTCATTTATTTAAATATTACAATTTGAGGTTTCACTCATAAAGTTAAAAATAAAAATAAATAAATATTCATCCTAGACTCGTAGAAAAGTCAATAGATGTCGCATATTAAAAATAAAATGGATGAAAATTTATTCAAACACTATCTAGATAGCATTTAGTTCGGGTTTGAATATTGCAATCATGTATAAATATAGCAGCCAACAATATGTGCGTTAAGCAAATGAAGATACTATGTTGGTAGTTCTTAGTCGAAGTATGATACAGTTAAAAATGACCGAATTGAATATGGACAGTTTAGTTGGTAGAGCTATTGCCATGTAAGCAGAAGGTTCTGGGTTCGGGTCCCAGAGGTGCCAATATCTTCTTCTGATTTTTCTGTCTGAGTTTCGATAATATTGTCTTCATTTAATTAAATATTTGGATTTTATTATAAAGCGGAAATGTTTTCACCCCCTGACAAAATATGGCCGAGGACCGAGGGGCTAGATTATTTTTTTTTTACATGAATACCGCACAAGAGTCCCAACTGCTTTCGTCTGGAGCCAGTGAGACTATGGCATCCCCAAAATGGGGTATGTTGTGAAGCTGAAGGTAGTGGGGAGGGAAGGAGGTAGGGAAGAGGAAGGTGGGGTGGGGAAGTACCTGGCTATTCAGATCTGGTCACCAAACACGGCTAAAGCCATCTCAGGCAACGTTTCAATTCTGAATGGTGGTCTTGCACCAGGGCGATACTGAAAGTATCTTCCACTCTGGAACTACATATTATTTTAAATGAATAAATTGTGAAATACACAAATTAATCAAATAAAATTTATTTGCCACGCTGGGATTCGATCCCGCGAACTTCGGAATGCTAGTCAAGCGCCTTACCGCTGCACTACGCGCCGGCCGTCGCAGATAAGTTAAAAAAGATACATACTTTTTTGGGCGCGATGTGTAGGTACTGTTCACGGAACTACTAGTAGTTGGGATATTGTGGTTGCAAATAAAAAAGGACTTGCTGTAGTTCTCGCAGGTTCGAGTATGTATTGAAGATTAATATTCAATTAATTAAAATTAAAAGAAATAAGTGATTTTTCCTTACTGCATAATGAGTGTTTCCAAATTTTGATATAGATCTCTTCTTGCAATTTTATGTCGCGTTCCTCGCAGTTTTTTGGGAGCCTCGAAATTCACTCTGAACCCTGCGGCTTGACCGATTACTCTATACCAGGGAATCACATTATGCTTCTCGAGAATGCGACCCTAGAAAAGGAATATTTTTTTATTATTTATATTAATTAACATCATTAACATTTTTTGTTAGAATAACTCTCTTTTAACAATAAATTTTTAAGGTTATTTCCATCACTAACCATCAGTTTCGCCACAGGGGTAGGCAGAGAGGACGGACCGCCAAACAACTCGTTCTTGGCACACACTCTTTGCCTCATTCACATTCATACATCGTCTCGTACGTACTCTTCGATTATTCTGACTCTTGACGTAGCCCGTCTCAAGTATCTGATTTACTTGATCGTGCCATGTCTTCCACGGGCATCCCTGACATCTTCTATCATTCACATTTGCGTCATATATCCTTCTTACACTACTTTCTTCGTTCATTCGCTCTACATGTTCAAACCATCTCTGGGTCATTTTCTTAATCTTACTTATTAGGCTTACATTAGCCTTGAATTCTTTACCGTTCTCCACGTTTCACACACGATTATACATGGTTTTACCACACATACGTCTCAGAGATATCATTTTAACAGCATTCAGTCTGCTTTCATTCTTCCTCTGCCAGTTCCATGCCTCACCGCCATATATCAGGGTAGGTACCAGCACTCCAACTTGGACTGCTAACTTCGCTTTATTTGACAGTTTTTTATTAGCGCCTACAGCATTCAGTTCTCTATTAATGGAGTTACCTGCATATTCCAATCAATGTAATGTACTAATATAGCATAGAAGAAGATAATACAAACATATCTAAATGAAATATGAAATAGAACAAGACACCGAAAAACACAAAAAAAGCTAACGGTCGCCTAACTGGGACACGAACTCACGATCTACTCGTACCTGTCTTAACTTGAGACCACTTATTTCTCAGTCATTTTCATCAATCTCGTATTTCAAAATTCAGTCCAGTTGTTATTTTTTTCTGTGTCTTATTCTTTTTCGTGTTTCATTTAGATTTTATAGTATTATCATCTTCTTCAATGATTTATTTATTTCAAAAATAGTCATCACAATATAATCATAAGTCGCTCATCTCATTAGATCACACCTGAATCAAGATGAGCAGCTTTTTAATTATAATTAAAAAATGCATTCTAACTTAATATAACATTAATAATATAAACCTATAAAATGATTATAAAACTAAATACTACAGTTTTTCAAACTAAAAAAATTACAGCTCGGCAGTTCAATTACAGTTGACAACCACATTGTATTAAGGTGATCCGATAGTCCAGGAAAAATCGAAATCGGAATCCACGCCTCTTTTTGGGAGGGGTTTAAAAATATTTGAGAAAAAGCTTTTGGAAAGGTTGGAAAAGGTATTTGAGAATTGTTTTTACAGGTTGATTTCATAAAAAACTCCTTTTTTACGCATTGTTTATTGTAATAACAAGGAAATTTAAAATAGATTTCACGAAACCTAGCGGCGCGGAATCTAGCACGTCTATTCCCCGTCGCAGGCGGGGCTTAACGCGTAACTAATACGAAATGGGTGTGCTAAGTGGATGGATCTTACGCCGATGGCACAAGAACCAAATCCGTCGAGCGCCGGCCGTATTGATTGATGTCAAAAATAACAACGAGAAAATGCATATTTTCTTTTACTTTGTGAAGTTCGGGCGTAAATATCAATTTTTTGCGATTATTATATGTAAAAGAAACTAAATTTGCCACATTAAACAATAAAACCTTATCAGAAAAGGGGTTTATAAGTAGGATAGGTTGCACTTGAAGTATTTTTTTATAGACCTAATACTTTATTTTTTTCTAGGTTTATTAAAAGACTTGTAAAAAATGACATTTTTAAAGGCCAAGATAATTTATGTTCTACACGCAGTATTTAATTGAAGCATCTATAATACTTCCAAGCGATTAAATTTTCAAAACAAAAATACTTGATATTGTATGATTAATTGTATGATCTTAACACTGTAATCTAAATAAGAATTACAAGTACCTGTCCGGTGTCCGTACCTGTGCTGGATTATCAGCCACAATCATAGGATGACCACACTAACAATGACAAGGGGATAGTATTAATAATTATTACGTATTTTTTAGTAATGGAAAAAAGTAAATACGAGTAATAAGTAAATAGTTATAAAATATGATAATCAAATAATTATAAGATGCATGGTAAATATAAAACCATGGTAAATATAAATATACCAAGGTTATATATTTACTCTGCTCTACGTCCATGGGATTTTTACATTTGGTACATAATGTTAACATTTTTTTTACATAAAGGTTAGTAATAAACATTAGATCGATAACAACAATTTGTTACATTGCGGTGGTACACATTTGGATAAATTTGAAGAAAAAAAAAGATAACAATAATAAACTGATTTTATCACAAATGATATGTTAACATAAAAAAGTTGTTAAAAAACATGTTTTAAATATGGAGATTGTTACATTAAAAATATCGATATCATACGTATACTTGTTTGCTAAACTATGTGAGCTAGGAATTGGCGAGTTTGCCAATTTGTAAGAAGGTTACTAAAAAGATATAGATACAAATAAGAATAATGAAAATTCGTTAAAGACTATGTAAGTATCTATAAAGAAAAATTAAAATGAACGTTCCGCAAATACGTATTATTTCACTTAAATTTAATGTAAAATAACACATAGCTACCAATAAAATGTATTAATCCGTAACCTTCGGATTGGCAGCCGACGTTCTTTACTGCGCGACTACTGAGGTCTCTTTTAATAATTAATGTATAAGACTTAAAAAAGTACTTTTTTTGGTGGTCTCTTATTTTTGTCGATATTTAACGCACACAAGGGGATAAAGACTTGATTCCTGGCATTATTTGCATTAAAAATTAAAATTTGGTCATTGAAAAAAAATCTTTCACATATCGTCTCTGGTCACTCAGATAAGTAGGTAACCGTCCAACCCTAATTGTCTCATACTTTTTTTTTAGTTAAAAAAAACACATGGTTGGAGTCGGAGACCAAAACGTTTTTTTTTTTAAATACACATATCAATAGGAATCACCGGTAAATGTAAGACATGTACATATCGTCGTGTATACCTCAATAAATTAAAAGCTTTGTATAATAAGTTGCACTCACAAAATATTTGGACCCTTCGATAAATCGAAGATATCGTTTAACCCTTCGTTTGGGTTCATCTTCTAAAGATTGTGACGATAACACACAAATAACGAAACATAAAACTGTCACACGATTAACTAAATTCATTTTCACTTGATTAATAAATAATAAAGGTTATGTTTTATCGATGGCTTAGAAACAACTTCTTAACATCATGTCATAAAAGAAATGGTCAGATATTGAGATTTTAAATTCACGATTGAAATGACAGTAGGACAAGGTGACGTCATCTTAATATGTAGTTCCGTTGTTCACTGAATACTTTCAAATAAAGTTTGCTGTTTCAATTTGATGGCCATGATTGATCTAATCGATTTTTCGGTAGAAGAGTTCCCAATTCCAATTTTTTGATGAAACACCGTTACGTAACAGGATGGGACTCAAGATTTTGATATACCTCAATAAAAAATTCAGTAGGTTTATTAAAAAGCTTTACTTTAGGATATCACACAATGATAACCCAGATCAGATTTTATGCATTTGACTAACCATATCTTCGGTAAATATACACAGAGTCCACCTCACGGATAATACGGAACGTTCGTGTTGTTGAAGTTTGATGCACGGATAATACGGAATATTCCTTTTTTAACTAAATCAAATATTAGATTTGTTGGAAGTACCAATCTTCATCATTATCATTATCATCATCATCATTACATAGTATAAAATGAAGTAGGTATTTGATTTTCTATAGAGTAAGTAGGCATTTGATTTTTCTTTTTCAAATCCAATGTTGCATTGCAAGCATTGTATAATTAGTGGCGATCGCTCGAATTGATTTTCAAAACAGATTTTCATGGGGTTTTCACCAATAGATAGAGTGATTCAAGGGGAAGGTTTATATGTATAATACATGCTTATTATAGTAGAGAAAAGCCGAGAAATTCAAATATTCAATTCAGGCAGCGGGCAGCGGGCAGCGGGCAGCTGGCAAGTGGGTGGTGTGGATTTTATAAAGGTTGGGTAATGGCGTTGTGTTTCGTTAGCCACAGCAACGTGTGGCCGGATCTGCTAGTATAAAATAAATTCTTGTCAAAATAAAAACAAAAAAGTACCTTCTTCGCATTATTGGATTGAGGTTCAAAATACGAAAGGTGCATGTAATCATAATTTAGATATACATCCCAGGTTTTTAATGGTTGGTTTGGCAAAGCAGGGTTTATCGAGCGGGTATGTGTAATTATTCCAATAATTTTTTTTCCATGTTCTGCTGTTATAAATACAGGTACAAAGTTGTCAATAATGCATTCACTTAATAACGTGAATAAATAATTTTTTTACCTGGCAATAACATTTTTTCTATGATTGGCAGCATTGATTGCTTGTCTATGAAACGTTAAATAAAAACGATAAATATAACAATGGCGTTACCACGTAAGTGAACTAATTTTAACAACATTAAAATGTTAAATGCCTATTTTTTGCATGTTTTTTTGTCTCCCCCGACATAAATACTCATTTTTCGTAATAATAAAGCTAAATCTAACTGTTTGAATATTTTTTTTTCCTTGTTAGAGAGTAAGCGGTTCAATGCATAAATAAGATATTTTCTATCACAAACATATCGCAGATGTATTTTTAGTCGAAATGAGCTGTTGTTTGTTCGTTTGCGATCTGAAGTCGTTCACAGAAACGATGAAAAGTTACTGACCTTTTCGTTATCAATTTGTTATCCCACATTATCCCACATCCTGAGAAGTGGTGAAGTTTATAAGTGATTGATTTGTACCTACATCGGGACAAATATGAGATGTGTTTTAAACAATAATAATGTATTTTTACAATAGATTTTTACAAATAGACATCTTATTTAGTTATCATTGATTCTATTAACAAAAGGATCATTGCCTCAGTCAAAGGCCTCTAATATTATACATTTAATATAATATACGTATATATAATAATTAATTAACTCAAATATTTGATATATAATACATTTAATCTAATATAAATAATAAAATTCAAAAAAACATAAATCATAATTCAAATAAAGGCAAATAATATTATAATTCCAAATAAATAATATAATCACAAACACAAGTAGGTTTTTCTCTAATAATTGTAAATTCCATGAAATAAGATAATTAGAATAATATTTGGATTATATGTTTGTACAGCGCCGTTTTGGTGAAAAATCACCTCAAGGGTACAAACATATAATATATTCTGCAATCTTACTTCCAACAGCAAACTAGACAAACCACCATAAAAACTTATGGCTAAAAAATTAATCCACCACCTCATCGATCACTGATACGAAATTATTTGTACAATGATTTGGCCAATGAACGCGATGCTGCTTAAAAATATACCTACATATGTAGTGTTTTATTTCAACTCTGTACACGCAAAAAATGTATAATGAATACTTTGTTTAAGGAGCTAAACGCCGCAAAATTTATAAAATAGGGAAGACTTCGGTGGCTGGGTCATGCGGAGAGAATGACCGAGCATCAAGCACCAAAGTCCCTGCTGAACTCAAGACCAATAGGGCGAAGGAGCCTGGGAAGGCCAAGACTACGATGGAGCGACAACGTCCTCAAAGACATATCTATCTTGGAGCTTCCAAACTGGAGAGAGCTGGCACAAAACCGAGATGAGTGGAGGAAGACTCTTGAGGAGGCCAAGACCCACCAGGGGTTGTAGAGCCAATAGTGATGACACGCAAAAAATGCACATACTTACCTGGGACGTCACTTGAGATTAGTACTGTTTATTGTACATATATTTAGAGAAATTTAGGTACAGTTTGCACGCAGAGAATATTATTGGGTACAGTTGGAATCAACAAGATGTATAAAAGTTGCTTACATTCAAGCACACGTTCATGAACTAGTATGTATCTAAACTAATCTACCTATAAGAATCGTATAACTTAAACCATAAACTAACCTAGGAAAACTAAAAAGTGCACTAGAAAAACTCTTTAAACTGAATCCATTCACTCCGAGGCAACAAACACAACATCAGTTGCATTAAAATACAACGAATATTGCAAAACATAATCACAATTTAAAAATGTATTTGTATGAATAGGTACAAAAATGTGTCATTATTTGTAATGACAATTGAACATTTCGATTGCCGCAACAGAATCCCTACAAAAAAATACTTTTACCATCAAATCCAGACCTGTGCAACGTATTTATAAATAATAATGAATAAGACACACATTAATTACTCTACTTTTCAATAGACTAAGTGCGATATAAACTAACGTAACCGGGCAACACTCTAAATACACAACTAATAAATACCTCCATTTTCCAAAACTAGACCACCTTAGCCCAACGTGTTTGTCATTTTCAACCCAGTTTCGTGCACCGTTATAATTCCGTGTTGTACTAACTGTAGATCCAACAAGATGGCGTCCCGCGTTAACTTTAATAAGTTAGTAACGATCCCACCACCCAGTGGCCGTCACTTGCATTGTTCAGTGACAATACAGTGTCGTCACATGTTCTATCATTCACGCCATAATCAAACAGTGCATGTTCCGCCACTGAACTTTATTATAACTACCCTTATTAGTAGTTAGGTTCGTTTGTTAGTGGAATGTCAGTGAAAGTTTCTAATTAACGCCGCGATAAATGATAGATTCGCCGGAAAGCTGATTACAAAAATCAGGTAGGAGAGTTTTTGTGTTTAATTAAAAGAAATTAGCATTTTAATTTAAAAAGCGGTTATGTAAAATATTTGTCACAGAACTTCACAGCCTTGGTGATGAAGTTGAAATCAACGAACTCTTACTAACATGATCTATTATTTTGTTCTTGTATTTTATTTTATTATTTTTAATTGTTACCACATTGTACCTAATGGTAATATCAATTAGGTCACTTTAGCTTTAGTAATTTGTGTATATATTTACATGCTTATTTTGCTCCTACTTAGTAGAGCATACCTAACATTCATTATTTTTATATCCTACTAGCTGGTCCCGGCATGCGTTGCTATGCCATTTAATAAAGAAATTGTTTCTCCCTGAGTGTCCTTTCCCATTCGTCCCGTTCCCATTCCGCCTCCCCTTCTTCTCCTGCGTCCTCTTCCTCTCTCGCGTTCCCATTCCGTCACCTCCACCTTTCTTCTCCCCACTCCACTCCCCCCCCTTCCCCCTTTCCCATCCCGCGAACCCCCCTTCTGAGTTCCCCTCCCCCTCACACGTCCCCTTTCCCTCCCCCGTTCCCCTTCCACCTTCCCCGCCTTCCCTCTTGCCTTTCCCGCTCCCTCGTCCCGCCAACCCTCCTCCCGCGTTCCATATATTCAATCCCAGTACATTCAGTTTTTAAACAGCCCGTGTGCCACCTTTTACAATTTTTATTAAAATTTTCATTTTTCATGTAAATTAAATTTGGTACCTAACATAGGTACCTATTTAAAATATCTAAAATTCTTGATTCGATTTAAACTATTAGGGGAGTACCTACTTTAAATAAATTTATCAACTTAAGACTTTCAAAAATAGAATCCTGATTTAATAATTATTGTTTTGCAAAATGTCATTCTCAAACACGCGAACTGTCAAACGTGCGGGTTTTCTGAAATTATCAAATTTTCTGCACAATTTTGTAAATTTTTCTCTCCGTAAGAATCATCCTCGTACTTCAAGGAATATTCTAAAAAAAGAATTAGCGAAATCGGTTCAGCCGATCTCGAGATTTGCGCTTACCAACACATTTAGCGATTCATTTTATATTATAGAAGATTATTGATAACCTTCTGTGACCACTGTATATTTATGATTTCACGTATCACTTTTATTTAAAAACCTTTTTGGACTATAAATAAATAAATAAGATAGCGACCTACACGGTCTAAATCGATCGAGTGGCTGAGTCGGCATTGCGTTTGGTAGGCTAAGTCCTCCATCATAACACAAGCAGCATTTTCCGCGTGGTGGTATTAAGAGCTTTTCAATTATTTTCAGGTTGTTCGTAACCCGGGTATCTTTGTCTTTGTTTAAAAAAAAAACTTAATAATATATTTGCTGTATCGAAATCGTCTTATTTGTACATTTCATTTGTACAACTCATTTTAGTTTTTGTTCAATCTCTACTTTAAAATTAAAAATGAAGTATGAAAAATGATAGTTAATCACTTAACTATAATTTATTTAAACTCTAATGAGACCTTTATCTTTACGGAAATAGCTTAATTTCAACACCTATCATAATGTTTCATTGAAATATTGATTCTAAACCTTATCCTCCTGTAAAATTTTCTTTTGGTCTGTTGGACAAATATGAACTAAGGCGACGTGGTGTCCATATAAATGTAGTGATTGTCCACACAGATTGAAGTTACCCAAGTAAAAAAGTTAGTAATTCCCAAAATGTTTGTTATTTTAGTTCAACATGCCATTAAACACACAGAATGTTCACTAGTTTAAGAGGGCATTACCAGAGAAAACCGGAAATACGTCATTTTCAAAAAAGTTTTTAGACGTATTGACTCTTTTCCACAAAAAAGCATTCGTATGTAATAAATTTTGAGAATTTTTTTAAATTTTTAGTATAATAAGGTTATTCCATAGGTCGTTGGCAGATTTATTAAATTTTCAAAAAAGTTTTTGTATTATACCACACCCATTTCAAATAATAAAATCATGCAGTAAAATAAATCAATACGTTATCTAGCAAACGTATGTTTTAGAATTTTAATTTTAGTTTCAATAAAATCATTAAAAAATATGTACGTACATGTGTTTCTTGGCGAAAATTGGTCCGTTTGTGTATTTATTTGCGCACTTACAAACTAATATATTTCAGATTTTTTTAACATTCTTATTAAATTTAGACATTATTGAAAAATGATAAATACTTATAATCAAAAAATAACTACAAAAAGTACATTATTTTAATAGTTTTATCATCACGCCTTTCAGCATTTTTGGATGAAGGTATAAATTAAAGCTAATTTGAATTGAAATAAATTCGATATTGAGTTATAATTTAAAAAAGCTGGTACGGAGAATAATTAATCTTTCTCATTGTAACCGCCCTGCACGATCGTAAGAACAACTTTCGACGAAATGTGGATTTTCGTCCGCTGGCTGGTTAAACGCTCTTAAAGGTAGGCACGAGTTTTAATTAAAGTTATAAAACAAAGCTTACAATAAAATATATTAGATACCGCAAAAAAATGGGCATTGCCAAGTTGTTTGTGTGTTGAAGGAAATATTCTTATTTTTTAACAAAATAACTCATTTGATAAATTAGAATGATAGTTAAATGAAATAAGAATTTTTAGGAAGAGTTTTCAGAATTTTCATTTTCATCTTATATATAAAAATGAATCGCTGAATGTGTTGCTAAGCGCATAACTTTCGAACGACTGCACCAAATTGGATAATTTTTTTTGTGTATTCGTTATTGTCAGGACAAGGTTTTTATAAAACTTCCGGTGAGCTCTGGCATTATGAAATTTGTAAAAAAATTGCTATTGGTGGCAAGCGACGTTTGGCAGGGGGAAGGGGGGGGGGGGGGGGGGGGGGGGGTAGGGGGATGAAGGAGGGGGATGGGGGAGGGGGGAGGGGAAGGGGGAGGGGGGGAGGGGAAGGGGGAGGGGGAAGGGGGACGGTGAAGGGGGAAGGGGGAAGGGGGGAAGGGTGGAAGTGGGGAAGGGGGAGTAATGTGGGGAGAGGGCAGGTGGAGGAGGCGGAGTGGGAACGGGACGAATAGGAAAGGACACGCAGGGAGGAACAATTTTTTTTTATTAAATGGCGTAGCAACGCATGCCGGGACCAGCTAGTTTTAAAAAATATATATGTGCTGGCTTCACTAAATATCTATTCAACAAAAGGTTGTTAATAATCTAAAAATTAGCAAGACTAACTGAATATCGTGCCATTTTTCACAGGGATAGGCAGAGAAGATATACCGCATATCTTAGTTTCGGCATATACTCCTCGCTACGTACATTCTTCATCCCATTTTGCTTTCTGCATCCCTGCGATTCTTTTTAGATCTTCGCATTTGTAACACGGTCCAATACGGTTTTAAAACGCATTAGGTTTCACGGTACAATAAACCACAATTTGTAAAATATTTCGGGCTAGTTGTTTCACAGAATTACGTAATAACGGACGGTCGCGGGATCGAATCCCGGCGTGGGCAAATAAATTTTATTTGATTAATTTGTGTTATTCACAATTAATTCATTAAAAATAATATGTAGTATATTTGCTGCACGTTCCGGAGTGGAAGATACTCTCAGTATCGCCCTGGTGTAAGACCACCATTCAGAATTGAAACGTTGTTTGAAATGGCTTTTGTCGTGTTTGGTGATCAGATCTGAATAGCCAGGTACCTCCCCACCTCTCTCTTCCCCATCTCCTTCCCCTCTCCACTGCCTTCAGCCTCACAACATACCCCAATTGGGGATTCCATAGTCTCACTATGTCCAGACGGGAGCAGTTGGGGCTCTTGTGCGGTATTCATGTAAAAATAAAATAACACAAGAAAAACTTAAAATTTAATGAATATTGTTCAAATTCTGTGAAACAACTGGCCCAGTATGGAACTCAAGCTCAGATCTAATTTCTTTTAGGTATGGATCAAAAACAGTTCAAGAATGTCCTGGCAATAATTAGCATCAGTTTGATAATGGCCCAAGTGCTAGGCGAACCAATGGATTATCTGTCGTCCGTCGACAGGCTGGACATATTGCCGGTGTCGTTCGTAGCAAATGCCGACAGGGCCGTCGTATCTCCTTCCAACTTCTCCTCTGACGTGGCCAGCACGACAGAAACTCTCCAGCAGGCTATCAGAAGGAAGGAGGAGGAGGACGAGGCGAGGGGGTCTGAGGGCAACTCAGCCTTGTCCAGGAGAAGGAGATATCTCATTTTCCCCGAGGGTAGCTCACTGCAAGTTGGTAAGTCAATTAATGCAAATATTGTGGGATTAAGCTCAAACATCGTGGAATTAAACACAAATTTTGTCGGATTAAGCTAATTTATTTAGGTATTAAAATTCGGGAGTAAAATTATATTATACGCAAGTAGGAATCTCTTGCGTTTTTTTGCTAAGCCGACTGCACGTAAAAGTATGTCGTATTTTGTGATTGCCGCATACTACTTCGGAGAGTCGAAATTATTAGTAAAAATAATTTTACAATGGATTTTTACTCAAAATGCCTTCAGATATAAGTATATCGACTTTGGTTGTACGGCCGTATATACTCTTTGCATACTTACTTGAAGAAAACATCTTCTAAACTTTCGGCTGGATCAATTGTCGCCGGACCAATTGTTGCCGGACCAATTGTTGCCGGACACCTAACAAAGTATGTAGGGGCACTGAAGGTCTAGATTCGTTTTATTAAATGTAGAGTCGTTTATTCAAAAAAATTAGAATCTTGCGAGAACTCCGAAGGGGCGACCATAAGTCGCCTATACCGGGGTGGGACAGTGGTGGGTACTTCAATGGACCAAATGTCAGCCGGACGAACTGTCGGCCGGACCAAATGTCGCCGGACCAACTGTCGCCGGACCAAATGCCGCCGGACCAACTGTCATGGAACCAAATAAAACACAGGGTCATCAAAGGTATTTATTGTTATCAAGTTTAAGAGTAGAAGTCCATTTTTATTTTATTTCTTTAACGTTTAATTATAAACAAGTTCCTCTACGGAATTATTAGGTATTACGCAGACTCACAATGGACAATAAAAACGGATAGTTTGATAATGCCTTCAGAGGGTGAATAATTACACAGCAGAACTGTTTTATAAATAAACTGCTTTTATAATTTAAATAATAATATTATTGAAAATATAATAAAGATAAAAAAGGTGTCACTGATTTTAAAGAGAATTAACAAAGTGTGTTTTAATGTAACACTATTTATTTTTCTTAAAAATCTTATATTTTTGCATTACTTAGAATATTATATGTGAGTTCCTCTTGTTGCAAGGCTAACATCTAAGCAGTAGTCGACCTCCCTCCAAGTACGACGAAGCATATCAGGAGACACATTCGCAATTGCCGCGCTGATTCTAAGCGGATTAAGTTGCAGATCCCGGTTTTTCCTGCGTAAACATGTTCTTACGATAATCCTATTAGAAAATCCATGAGAGTTAGAGAAGGATTTCTGGTGGCCGCAAAATAGGATCGGTCCTTCCAATTCAACGACCAAGGAATCTGTTGTTGAGAGCTTGTTGCATGTTAATCCCGTGGATGTTGTTGAGGCACGTCGTCCTGTCGGTCACCTAAAAGCACTGATCTATTTAACTGATTGGCCTCAAACACCGCCACCCTTGCGCATGTACAAGGGTATGTCGTAAACTCAAACCACGCTAGCCTGGCAGGTCTGAAATATGTAGGCTTTAAACCGACAAACGCACATCTGTTTTTTAAATTTGAAATGCCAAACGCATATACATACAGATATTTATATATTCATATTTTCACAATATATTTCATATATTCACTATAGATATTTAAAAATTCATTTCTCAGTACTGGCAATAAAACTCTCCTAAAGTTTTTTACCTGATATTTACAAATCAATTTTTATTAGCGAACTGCGTCATTGAGAGTTTGTCAAAATGGCGAGTTTTGAAAATCTTGCAAAGTGGCCCTCCACGTCCCAGATTGCTTCGAGGACTATCACGCGAAATTATTTTTTTTATTTAAAAGTATTTGCGTATATAGGTGTATATGCAAAAAAAAATTATGCCAATAAGATTGACCAATGTACATTTTTTTTGTAATTGAATAAAAATTTTAAAATGCCTTTTAAAAAAAAACACTATTTTATATCCAGATTTAATCACATTATATTTTTTTTTAAAAACACAAAATATATATTCTACATACTTTGATTCAGTACACAAGTAAAATAAAAAAAATAAATATTACGATTAAACATGTTGTTCAAAAAAGTACACCACTAAAGATTTAAAATGTTTGGTACAAAATTAATTCGGATGTGAAGGAGAATTTTTTAGCTCAACAATTTGGAGGGCAATGGGTTAAGTAAAATTTAAGATTTTCTGTGTTTTGGTGTGTTCATAAACGGTATGCATTAAATAAACACAAAGGTATTTCATCATAAAATCATGGATACCCCTTTCAATGACCCTGTTCATGTACATACCATATTAAATTTAAGTTTAAATTTAGTTTTAAATTGACTATTGTTGAATAATTCCTATGCAAACCAATTCCCACAAGTATTCATTAATATGAACAAACAATCTATATCGGTAATACATATTGAACAATGAACATCGCATAAAATTTTCACTCGATTTTACTGGGAAACATTATTTTAATAATGGAGAAGTATAATCACAAAATTGCGATACCCGTTAGTTATTATTAACACGTACCTTTTTCGAATGGTGTTTCTGTAATTTGGTGTTTCAAATTTAGTGTATTGCTCATTTTTTGATATAAAATACATACTTCACCAGTACTTTTTGTAAACAGCATTGCTAAGGGTATTTTTAAGTTATCGCTTCTCATAATTAAAAAATGTTTGGATCATTTCTATATCGCTGTTTTCGTGAAAAAATTACCTCAAGGGAAGTTTCCAAAACATAACGCACACCCTTTCACTTTTAGACTAATACCTAATTCCTTCGATTTATTACTATTCGCTTACAAATAAGATCTACAACTAGCGACTTAATACTATACATACTTATATCATACGCGGTATTTACACAATTTCTTGTAAACTATGGCTTCTGGAGACTTACGACTAACATAATTAATTATGTTAACAATTTTATGATTACTGCCCTTGTTGTCAGTAGTCAGATGTATTTTTTGAAGTAAAACTTCTTTACGCACGTTCGACTTGGGGGAAAGGCTAGTGAATGCGTTATAAATGTGTGATGTTACGAAAAGTGTTATGCGAACGGTAATCGATGCGAACGGTGATCGGGCGAGGCGTACGGTTTTTGAAGTAAAACTTCTTTACGCACGCTCGACTTGGGGGAAGCTGGTGGATGCGTTACGAAAAGTATTGATTGTTACGAAAAATGTCATGCGAACAGTAATCGATGCGAACGGTGATGGGTCGGGCCTTTACGCACGCTTGACTTGGGGAGTGTTAAGGATAAGGATAGTCACCTCAATGTCGTAGGTCATCCCAAGGTCGTAGGTCACCCGAAGGTCGTAGGTCACCCTAAGGTCGTAGTTCACCCCAAGGTCGTAGGTCACCCCATGGTCATATTTCACCCCAATTTCATATGTCACCTAAAGGTGAAAGGTCACCCCGTTCGCTAGGTTTGATAACTTAGCAGGGATACCTGGGTTCATTGGGCGAGGTTTGTCTTGTAGTTTTACTTCAGTCGTGTGGTCTAAAGCACACTTTTTTTTACATTAGCTCCACTTACATTAGGGAACGTACCCATACTACGTGACGCACTTTTTCAAAATTTTAACCCCCCCTCCCTCCTTGGTGACCAGGTATAGTTTATTCCAAGACCCCTTTCCTCCCCCTGTAGTATTCACGTAGTAATTCACAAATATGGTTTTGAATCATTTCTTGCTAAAAAAAAGTTAAAAAAAATTTATTCGGCTTATATATGTCTTTATTAATACGGCGCTGGCGAGTGCATGTATACCTATAATTACAAGTGGAAAAATATTATCAAGATAAAACTTTTGTCAAAATATATCGTCACCAGAATTTAATTTAGATTTCTAGATTGACTACGTGATAAAAACCTAAGCCCCCGCCCCTCTTTGTGACCAAGCGTGGTATTTTGAAGATCCCCCTCCCCCCCTGAACGGGTCACGTAGTATGGGTACGTTCCCTTAGCCATTAGGATCTGAGAAAAATAATTTCCATTAGGCCCTATGTCATCTTAGAGGAGGCTGTGTTGAGTTTTTTTTTTTAAGGAACAAAGGGAAATAAAATCTGGGAAAGAAAAAGGCATAAGGGGTGGGTAGGAATCTAGAGGTCAGTATGTCTAGGAATGACGGACTTATGAATCCATCCCTCCAACTGTGGTGCAAGTTGGGTGGATGGATTCGATGGGTCGCGGAATTCAAGCTAGAGAGGTCCCTCAATCAGTCTCTCTCGATCCCGCCCGCCACGCAGCAGGTGGGCAGACGCATCGGCCGCCAAGACCTGGGCAAACCTCACCCCATGAGCCCGAGCACCCCTGCTAAGTCACCAAACGTGGCTAACCACTTGCGGAGACCTATGGCAGGGTTGTTGGCTATATAATATATGTTTCGTGTTAATAAAGTATAAAAAAAAATAATTAAAAAGTGGGCAATCAAGAAGAAAAATAAATCGATCTAAGTAAAGAAAAATCTAAAAATCTAATAACTTGTAATGGTCAAGACTATTCTTAACAAGTAAATCCAAAAATGAGTTAAAAATGTCATTTTTCTCCATTTTTTTCCTCTTTCGATCTGCGTCATCGAAATATTTCTAGGAAAATAAGTTAGATTTTTACAACGTGTATTTTAAGAAGATTTTTTTCTGAAAAATTTAAAAATAGAATAGTAAATGTAATAAAGTTTTCTGAAATATACATTCGATTTTATCATAATACTAGCTGACCCGACGAACTTCGTACCGCCTCAGAATCAATAGCTGTTGAATTAAATTCAGTTTTTTTATTAAATTAAAAATTACACAATGAAGCAATTATCAAAGCGCAACTGTCCGTGTTTTGTTTTTGTCAGTATCAGATATGGCGTTGTTTAAGGATTTATATTTTTGTGATTTTCTTACTTTTACAATTACTGCGAATGGGTACCGCCGCCCCCGGAACCATTTATTGAATAACCAACACCTCTGCCATAGATCACCCCAAGTGGTTTGCTACGTTTGGTGATTTAGCAGGGGTGCCCGAGTTCATGAGATGACTTATGTCTTTGTCTTGGCAGTTGATGCGCCTGCCCACCTGCTTCGTGGTTGGCCGGATCGAGAGAGACTGGTTGAGAGAGGCCTTTTGACCTTTCCAGCCGGACTCTCTCGCCCATTGCCTTGCACCACAATTGGAGGGATGGATTCATACGACCGTCACTCCCTTACACACTGACCCCCAGATTCCTACCCACCCCTCATACCTTTTTCCTTCTCAGAACTTTCTATCCTCCCCATTCCTTAAAAAGATCCTCCACACAGCATCCCCTAAGATGACATAGGTCCTGAGAGAAATTATTTTCCACAGGGCCTCCTGTGTAAAAAAATGCGTTTCATTTCAGAGATTTATTATAATTATTGTATTTTTACCTTATAGGTTTTTCAGACATTCGTTCACCATTTGTCTCATTTTCGACTATTAACATTAATTTTATAAGAAAGAAGGGCAGCATTATATGATTAAAAACAAATGCATAATAATCAACACATTGACATTTGACGTTTTTGAATGTTTGGAATTCACGCACAGTTCAATATTTATACCTCTAACAATATTGCTGCAGTTCTTTCAAAATATGTAAATTCTTTCCATACAAAATTTATAGAGAAAATAATATTCTTTATAACTATTTATTTCGTTAACTTTTGTAATGTTTTAATAATTATTCTGTTATCCAGGGCGGAGACGAATCCAACAATTCAAAGATCATCAAAATCAGCCCAACCGTTCTCGAGTTATAAATAGTGTAACTAACCCGACTTTGTTTTATATATTAAGATTTTAATGCCTCACCATAAAAAAAAATAAAAAATAAAAAATTTGTCAAAAAAAATAAAATAAAAATTCGGAGTGGAACACCCTTTACTTTTAGGGGTATGAAAAATAGATGTTGGTCGATTCTCAGACCTAACATATAAGCATAAAAAATTTCATCAAATTTGGTCCAGCCGTTTCGGAGGAGTATGATAACAAACACCGTGACACGAGAATTTTATATATAAGATATAAAAATGAAGGTTTGTTTGTTCCTTATGCGGTCCCTAAACCATTCATCTGATTGGGATGAAATTTTGGTGATTTGTTAGGCCCAAGCCTGTGGTGGGTTATATATGTAAGGATGAGCTCTGGCGTTATGTTATTATTTTCTATACCATATCTGGTTGCGATAAAGCTTTGGTGAGTTGTTATGCGAGAGGGAAAAGGCGGGGAAGATGGAGGGGGAACGCGGGAGGGAAGAGGGCGCGGGAGGGGTGGAAGCGGAAGAGAGGAAGGGGGAAGGTGGGGAAGGTGAAGGGGGAACGCGGGAGGGAAGAGGGCGCGGGAGGGGAAGGGGAGGCGGATGGGAAATAGCACACAGGGAGAAGAAAATCTTTATTTGAGTATCATTCAACTTAGGAGGCGGGAATGGGTACCGCTGCCCCGGGAACCATTATTGGATAACCAACACCTCTGCCATAGGACACCCCGAGTGGTTCGCTACGTTTGGTGATTTAGCAGGGGTGCCCGGGTTCATGGGGTGAGGTTTGTCTAGGTCTTGGAGGCGGATGATCAGGACACGCTAAACCCCAGATTCCCACCCATCCCTTAAACCCTTTTCCTTCCCAAAACTCTCCTCTCCTTCCTTTCCCTAAAAATACCCTCCACACAGCATCCCCAAAGATGACATAGGCCCCCAGGGAAATTACTTTCCTCAGGACCTCCTGTGTGGAGTTCATGTAAAAAAAAATCATTGCAACGCATGTCGGGAACTCGCTAGTTTTATTATAAAAAATCATAATTATGGGTCTACAAAATTAAGAATAAAAAAACGAGTGTGCCTTAGACCACACGACTGAAGTAAAACTTCACTAACTTATATCTCCTCTCAACTTCCGTTCGCCTCGCCCGACCGTTCGCCTCGCCCGAATCTCGTCACGTATTCACCAGCTTACTCCCCAAGTCAAGCGTGCATAAAGGTCCGACCGTTCGCCTCGCCCGATCACACTTTTCGTAACGCTCTCGTCACGCATTCACCAGCTTGCTTCCTAAGTCAAGCGTGCGTAAAGAAGTTTTACTTCAAAAAATTGAATTTAAACCCGACTGCTTGTTTCAATATATTCACTCGTCACAATCCGGGAGCCTCAGTTCCGCGCCTAAATTCTGGAACCGTCACTTTGGATCAAGGTTGTAAAATATCTATGCAAGAGAGCTTTCATATTTTAAAGATAATAAGAAGCATTATTTCGTTTTCTTTCCGGTTAAAAAAAATACATCTGTTTGCATGAGAGGAAGAGAGATATATAGCTTTTAAAATGTAAGGTCGCTCGGGACGTTTTTGGTCTTATGAAAGTATAACGCGATTACGTGTTATGGGATGTATTTATTCCTAAACAAGCAGACGGCTTAAAACCATGTGGTACAGAGATGCCACTATTTTTAATTAACCTGCAATTTATCTTTTCAGTGTTTTGTCTCACCTATCTTTCAAACATCCCTATCGCCGATGTGTTCTACTTGGGAGCCACAGCCTCCCTGGCCTGGGAGCTCCCTCAGGACCCCTACTCTCCGTTCGAGCACCACGCGGAGGCCCTGCACAGGAAGGACGAAGGGGATCTCGTCTACAAGGACATCAAGGGCTCCAACAAGCTGAGTGGCTGGGGGGACAGGATACTTGTTAATAAGTGAGTTAATTTCTAGTTGAGGGTAATTTGATGAACCCTCAGTAAATATTATCATGGACAAGCGGTGGGATAGGGGGTTTTTACTACAGTCCAAATGTATTCTGCAATTTTAATTTACAAGCCTAAAAAATATTTCCTTCAACTTTGCAAATTTTCAGTCCGTGTCGCCAGATTCGGATATAGTGGCAGGAAGAAGCGACTTTAATCTGATGAAACTTCCGTAACTGCTTTTTTTTAAAGATAGAGTTACAAAAAACAGAGAAATAACGAGATAGGTAGAGACACTGATTCATAGCTTTAATTTTTGAGAAAAATAGCACTAATTATTGAAAAAATAGCTTTTATAGCTTAAATTATGCGTTTTCGTAGTGTTTATAGCTAAATAGGATAACGTCAAGGAATGGGAGTCGGCAAAAGGGGAAAAACAATTAAATTAGCAAAATCACTTGAAACATGTTTATTGTATTATTGGTTGAAATTCAAAATGGCACAGTAGAGTACAGTAGAGTGTGTAATGTTCGTTCTACCACCTGCAATACAAGATTATAGCTACACTATTCACAGGGGCCCACATAGTCATCAGAGCTGCCTCAGCAAATTTTCTGTGAACAATTTTTAGAGCTAAGAGTAGCTTAATTATATCAACAGTGACTCCATCCCCCACTTGCTCTACAAGTTGTCTTTATTAGGAATTTACGGTCATCAACAGATTTGAATGTTGGTCCAAGCCTACTTTTACTTCCTACAAGAATAGCGTCTGATCGATGGACATTCTTACGTACAATCGCAGGATTGAACATTTTACCTGCGTGCTTAAGAAATAGATTATTGCTGTTGTCTTGACGGTTCAGCACATGAAATGCCAGTTTCGCAGAACTCTTCCGACAACTCTCTCTTATTTGGGTTAAGATAAACTGGTTCTTTGCCTCCTGCACAGTCTTTAAGGTTTTGGCAGGGAAAACACCACACTCAATTTTTTTAAAGTAAGGTTTTAAAAAATTGGCTATTGAAAAGTTCACATATTTTTGAGTTTGGTCGTAAAAATCGCTACTATTTCGCGTTTTAACGTATTTATTGCTAAAGACAAAATTTATCGCTTTAATTCGCGAATTATCGCGATATTTATCGGTAATGCTATGAAGCAATGTCTCTAGTGATAGGTTTTAATAAAATATTACGTAGGTATTACCAGCAGATATTCATTCATTCAGCTATATTATTGGTGTATTTCAAGATAATTTTTTATTACATTTTTTTCGTCACATTTTATAATTTTTCAATACTTGCTACTCTGAATTAGGCCGTGTTGTAGTAAGTAGTCTGCGGCTTAATTTTGGGAATGATGAAATACCTGTATAAATTAGAAATAAAATTATCATGTACCTACTCCTATATGTATTATAAATATATTATTAAAACAACACACACTCTTACAACTTATTATTAAACATTTGGCAAAAAAAAATTGTGTGTATATATTTGCATTTTTCTTAACGAATTTCGGTGATTACGTATTATTTTCAACTTTTATAGATGGATATTAAAATGGCCAATGCGCTGACGAATACGATTGGTCGTCCATTTTTCAAAAAGGCGTATTTTGAGTTTCAGAAAATTGAGATACAATTTTTTAATTTTTGTTTTTATTAAGCCTCACACCGGAGGCCGTGAGGAAAATAATTTCCCTCAGAGGCTATGTCATCTTAGCGGAGACTGTGTGGAGGGTCTTTTTAATGAAATGAAGGAAAGGAAGTTCCGGGAAGGAAAAAAGTATGACGGGTGCGTATGAATCTTAGGGTCAGTTCGTCCAGGAGTGACGAACGTATGAATACTCGTATATCCCTCCAACAGCCTTTCACGGCGTTCGCTTGAGAGGGTCAGGCTTGAAAAGTCCTCCCTCAACCAATCTCTTTAAGACCTTGACAAACCTCATAACCCCCCATATTCGCGATTTCTATCCTACTCTCAAAATGAAAAATTACACAACAATTGTTCGCAATATATAAAACCAACAAAACGGATTTATTCAAAAAAGATCACTACTCACAAACTTGGTAAATTTTAAGGAATATTTAACGAGCGATATGGACAATAGAAACCAAGTAGATGTAATCTACACTGATTACTCTAAGGCCTTCGACAAGGTAAACCATTTAACCCTAATTCAAAAATTAAAACAATTAGGCATTCATGGTGACTTAATCCGGTGGCTCACTTTTATACCTTTGGAGTACACTTCAAAGGGTCTCTGTTAAGGGAACAAAGTCCAGCTTCTTTTCTATGCCCTTTGGTGTACCTCAAGGTTCTCATTTAGGCCCGTTATTAGTGTCCGACCGAACTTTCGGTTACGGTTTCGGTTTTGGCCGAGTTTCGGCCAAAATACGAGTTTCGGCTTAGTTTCGGTTTCGGCCTCCATTTAGCCGAAACTACGGCCGAAACCGAAACTGAATTCGGGAGGTTTTGTTTTGCGATCGGACATGTTCGGTACACTGAACTACGAGCCACAAAGTGTCATTTAGCTGCGTCCGCGCTCATAGTCGTGTCAGGACTTAATTCACTTGTTTGTGTTCGCTCCGCGGCAGTTTGGTTTATTTGTTGTGAAATTGGAGTTGTTTATACTTAACATTATTTCGAAATAGATAAGTTTTATTTCGCTATTGAAATGAAAATGGGGGAGGGGGAGGGGGGGGGGGGAGGGCAACATTTTCCTCCGCCCCGGGCGGCCAAAACCCACGCTACGTCACAGCTATTCCTCTCCCGTTCCTATAACCCCAAATTAATTTTAAGATATTGAAACTTCATTTGCAAAGTACTTTATTTAGCATAAAAAACTTCTATGGCTTGACTTCAGCTCACTTGTATATCTATTATCACTGTTTATTATGTAAAAGCTGTTTGTTTCTTACAAATAAATAAATTATGGGTAGTAGATACATTTTACAAATATTTTTTTCAAATTTTACAGGTTGACGGGAGAGCGCATAAAACCGTTCACCAAAGACTATTACGCCAAGCAAAAGGATATTCCATTACATTACTCGAATGAGATTTCCGAAAATAGATCTCAGGGTTCCGGGAGAAGGGTGATAGTCAACCCGGTGTTTGCCAAGAGAAGCACCGGGGGAAGAAGGGGGAAGTCAAATAAGAAGAAAAAGCGGGCTTCAGTGATGCCAGTAGATCGAGAAGCCATGCATGAGGAACAAAACGATAGAAAACACTTAGCGCCCGAATATATGAATCCCGAAACCGTGGAGTTTCACAGGATGAGCCGACGAGGGCTATACGAAAAAATCGAGAGGCTCATTGTAGGGTGAGTTAAGTCCATTAATTTTGGAATATATAATATGAATAATTTATCTGGTAGAGTTGTCAAGATTAAGCTTGTCTCGTCACCTCAGCGATTATTTAAGAGGGTATTACCAGAAAACCAGATATATGTCATTTTTAAATCAGATTTTAGACGTATTGACTCTTTTCCACAAAATATTTTTAATGGATTTCGAAAGATTGTTCTTTTATCTAGCATTCGCATGTAATAAATTTTGAGATTTTTTTAAAATTTTTAGTATAATAAGGTTATTCCATAGGTCGTTGGCAGATTTGTTAAATTTTCAAAAAAGATTTTGTATTACACCACACCCATTTAAAAATAATATAATCATGCAGGAAAATAAATCAATATATTATCTGGGTATCGCATGTTTTACAATTTTAATTTTAGTTTAAATAAAATCATTAAAAAATAAATACGTACATGTGTTTCTTGACGAAAATTGGTCCATTTGTTTATTTATTTACGTACTTACAAACTAAAATATTTCAGATTTTTTTTCATTCTTATATAACTTAGAAATTATTGAAAAATGGTAAATACTTATAATAAAAAAAAATAATTACAAAAAGTACATAATTTTAATAGTTTTATCATCACGCCTTTCAGCATTATTGGATGTAGGTATAAATTAAAGCAACTTTGGAATGAAATAAAATCGATATTGAGTTATAATTTTAAAAAGCTGGTACAGAGAATACTTAATCTTTCTCACTGGAACCGTCCTGTACGATCGTAAGAACCAACGAAATGTGGATTTTCGGCCGCTGGCTGATTAGACGCCCTTAAGGAATAATGGGAGCTTCAAAATTGTCATATTTACGTAATACTTAAATAAAACCTTGACTTGTGTAATTGTGTACACTATATATGCTTTCTTTTAAATTCCGCGTTGTTTGTCAATGTTTTACAAATATAATCTTTATTATAAGCAAAAATTATTGGCCTGAAACACTCATCTACATTGGAAAAAAATCTCCCGAGAAAAGATACATGCCGCCGACGGGACTCGAACCCGCGTCTTTCTGATATCCGGTCAACTGCTTTTAACCACTGAGCTAAGTCGGCTCCTACCCGTCAAATAATTCAATATGTACTAGTTTCATTCAACAATTACTGCTTATTACATTTTTCCACCTGTAGACATCAATCAGATTAAAATTTAAGAACAGCTATGTTTTCCTTGACCTATATTTTATGTTTAAATAAATGAAGACAATATAAGCGAAACTCAATCGAAAATCTGGAAACAGAAAAATCAGAAAAACATATTGACATCTCTGGGACTCGAACTCAGGACCTTTTGCTTTCCGGGCAAACGCGCTAACCACTGCGCCACGGTGTCGATATGAAATTTGGTCATGTTTAACTGTACCATACTTCGACTAAGAACCACCTACATTATCTTCATTTTCTTTAACGCATATATTATTGGCAACTATCTTTATGTATGATTGCAAGATTCAAACCCGAACTAAATGCCCTCTAGATAGTGTCTGGATAAATCTTTATCTATTTTATTTAATGTGCGACATCTATCGACTTTTCTGCAAGTCTAGGATGAATATTTTATTTTTTATTTTAACTTTATGAGTAAAACCTCAAATTGTAATATTTAAATAAATGAAGACAATATAAGCGAAACTGAATCGAAAATCTGGAAACCTGGGTTCGAGTCCCAGAGGTGTCAATATGTTTTTCTGATTTTTTTGTTTCCAGATTTTCGATTGAGTTTCGCTTATATTGTCTTCATTTATTTAAATATTACAATTTGAGGTTTTACTCATAAAGTTAAAATAAAAAAAAAATATATTTTATGTATTTGGCAATCGTCTGAAAGTATATATTTTTTTAATGTCAATACCTAACAAGAATCGCAACTGCTCCCATCTCAGGGAGACTACAGCATCTCCAATTAGGGTATGTTTGTGAGGTAGAAGGTAAGTGAGGAGGAGAAGGAGATGGGAAAGAGGAAGGTAAGGACGTGTCTAGCTATTCAGATCTAGACACCAAACACGTTAAAGCCATTTCAATTCTGAATGGTGATCTAACATCAGGACGATACTGAGAGTATCTTCCACTCTGGAATGTGTCGCAAATATACATGCCATTTATTATTTTTAATTAATCAGTTGTGAAAGCAATCAATTAAATAATTTTTTTCTACGCACGCCGGGATTTGAATCCGCGACCTCAGGATCGCTAGTCTAGAGCCTTGCCCCTCGACCATGGAGACCGTCAAAACATTGATATTTTTTATCTATAACATATCACGCGAATATATCAGTATTTGATGAAAAGGTTGTATTAAAGAAAACCATTTAAATTCTACCACCTAATGTCTTGTTTGGCGATAAAACTGAAAACTATGAAAATTAAAACATTTTGCAAAATAATTTATTGTAAGAAAATGGAAAGAAATAATTAAATAGATCTTTTAACCAGAGGCGGCTTCTTCCTTAGTGCATTGGTGCACTGCACTTCCAAAAATCTATACACGTCAGAAGTGTAAAATAGTACATCCTCTCATGAAGAATTCCCGCCAATTCGTTTTAAAATCCTACACAGTTGACTAGACTCCCTCCCATGAGAGAAAGGAATTCGTGCACATTTTGTTGTGCCGCGGCGTGACGTCACATGAAGTAATATTTCTACTGGGATCATTGAAGATACTTGGTCGAAGATTGGGATCGTTTCCAGATGTTGGACGCGTGAAATGAGCAAGGCAGGTATAGACCCATAACGAAGATTGACGTGTGAGAGCAGAGAAGACATATGGTGCATGCGTGCATTAGCGGAGAGCAAAGGACAAAACATTTAACTTGCGTAATGTGGTCCCGAACCTTTGAAATGCAATAATTTTGTTTAACGAATTTAGAACTAATTAACAATGTTATGTTTTAACGCTATCGGTCGTTGGGGCAGTGCATCAACTTCAGTACTGTTTCGGTATTGACAGCATTTTAACGGTTTTAGCAAGTTTTATTCTGTAAAAAAACTTATTTAAAAATGAGTGCTACTGAAAAGATTGCGATTAACGTCGATTTTATCAAAAATAACCGAAGTTCATTTGAGAATAAATTGTTTTTGAAAAATAATGGACCTCCAAAACCATGGATGAATATAAAACAAGTTTGTAAAGTTAAAGAAAAAACTGTGAATAGAGTGTTTAAAAAAGAACTATATTTGAAAGCATCTTGGCTTTGTGGATGTGAACTTCTAAACACATTTCATTGTTTTCCCTGTACAATTTACGGAGGTGATAAACCGTGGACTGAAAGTGGTATAAATGATATTGCTCATTTTACTGAAAAAGTAAATAAACATACATTGTCCCAAGTACACATAAATAACGTGTTACAATTTAGTTTGTTAGGTCGAATGGATATACGATTACAACTTGATGTTGGTTTTCGCGAATCTGTGAAACAATTCAATGAAAAAGTTCGCCAAAATAGATTCATTTTGTCCAGAATTATAGACTGTATTAGATTTTGTGGTGCATTCGAACTGGCTTTAAGAGGGCACAATGAGGCTGAAGATTCCACGAATAGGGGAGTGTTTCGTGGTCTAATAGATTTTGTAGCTGAAATCGATTCGTCTATGAAGGATCATCTTGAAAAAGCAACCGTCTTTAAAGGAGTTTCGAAGACCATTCAAAATGATTTATTGGATGCAATATTACACGTTTGTCACGAGAAAATTTTGCAAGAAATTTCTGAAGCCGATTTTTTTTCGATCCAAGCTGATGAAACCACTGACGTTTCCATATCAACCCAGATGGTTTTAATTGTACGATACGAAATTAAAGGAGTGATACACGAACGTTTCTGGAAATACCTATCGCCCAGTGACCAAAGTGCTTCGGGATTGAGCCAAGTCATTTTGTCTGAAATAAAGCATTTTAATAAGGAAAACATTAAACATAAATTTATTGCTCAAAGCTATGACGGGGCGAGTGTCATGAGTGGACATATAAATGGAGTTCAGGCTAAAGTAAGAGAGGTCTACCCATATGCACATTTTACGCATTGCCATGCACACCAACTCAACTTGATTCTTGAGAAAGCTGTTTCGAAAAATATTCATGTAAAGAACTTTTTCGCTCATTTACACAGCTTTCCAAATTTTTTTTCGCGCTCAGCAAAACGAACGGCTATTTTGAATGAAATCGTGTCCAAAAAAATAGAATCTGTCCCCCAAACACGATGGAGCTATAATATTCGAACTGTTTCTACTATATTCGGTCACAGAATTTCATTAATACAATGCATGGAAAATATAACGAATTCATTGGCAACAGATAGTAATACTGTAAATCAAGCTGAAATGCTATTACATTATCTTAACGATGAAGAGCTCAATTTTTGGCTGTCTTTTTTTAATGATGTTCTACCCCACTGTGAAGTACTTTTTAAGCAATTGCAGGGGCGGTCAATTGATACAATACAAGTAAAGTCGTTCATTGAAAACTTTGAAAAGTGCATCCAAAACGTTAGGAATTCCTTAGATAATAGAGTTGAGCCACCAGCAAAAAGGAAACGACTAGATAGGCCTTTTTCTGCATTGTGTGCTGAAGTTTGCGATCTAATAACAGCCGGAATTATTGATCGTTTCAAATTCACACAGCATTTGCTAGCCGCAAAATTATTTTTCACCGAAATGTTTCCTGTGTACAAAAACAATTTTCCGGAGGAAGAGTTTACCGTGACTACGAGTGTGTACGATTTTTTGGATAAAGTGAAACTTCGAAATGAATTAGGTGTGCTTTACTCCAGAGATGATTTTGCGAATGCTGACGGAGCAATATCAATTTTACAATTATTTTATAAATGTAACTTAGTGGAGTGTTTTGGTGAAATGGTTAAACTTTTAAAAATAATTTGTACTATTCCAATGACAACTGTTGAGTGCGAACGGTGTTTTTCTACGTTAAAACGTGTAAAAACATTTCTGAGGAACACTATGGCCCAAGATCGGCTTAATGCTTTATCAATGATGAGCGTCGAAAAAAGTTTGATATCTTCGATACCAGACTTTAATAATCGTGTCATTGAAGTGTTTTCACAAATGAAAGAGCGACGAATGGATTTTCTCTACAAGTGAACGTTTGTACTGGGTATGTCACTCCCTTTGAATCACTTTATTTTCCCATGTTAATGTTATCATTTTTTTTGTGAAATGCACTGCCCGCAAATTTTGTCACCGGCCGCCTCTGCTTTTAACCGAAAATCATGTGGCGAGGTATAAAATATCAGCTACCTGCTTACAACCTTTTTTTACAAACAAACAAAAACTCATTTTCAAATAATACAATTATTGTGGTTTTGTCTACTTATAGAGTTTGTAATGACAGTTTAATTTACATATAATTCTGATGAATTTTAAGACAATATTACTGTCCATTCTGAAAACCTTAAAAGCGCCTGGTATATTTAAAAAAATAGTGTTCTTGTCCTTATTCACGATAAAAAACTGTAGGAGAATTCTTACTTCCATGATAAAAGCAGACCCTAAAGCCAAGGTTCGTAGAAAATGCTTCAGCAATGTTAGCTCATCGCTGGGGTTGAGCGGTGATTGGCTAAAAAATCGCGACGTAGCTTGCAGTCCATGTTCCACTGGGAGATTTGAATTAACTGCAATAGAAGTGGCAGTCTTTTAACGCAAGCTACGTCACGCGTTTGAAACTTCGAAAGCGGCCCGACGAGTTTTTTTTCTAAAAAGGCCCGTACGAGCTAACTTTCTTAAAAGCATTTCCCACGAACATTGCCCTAAAGCACTAGAAACCCTTTTAAGTATGCTAATTTGATTCTTAATTATATTTTGTATTTGTTGTTTGTAGCATGGGATATCACGGCAGAGAGTGTGTTCTCAAGACACTCTGCGAGATGGGACAAGACAGATCGGGGAAGCAAGGCAGCTTCTTGGAGGAAATAATGAGAGTTATTTTCACGTAAGTTTTAATTAGTTTTGCAAATACTATGTAACACCAAAATCAGTTAAACTCAACGCCGAGGGACGGAGGAGTTACCAAAGTAATTTGTTTACCTGGGGCTGAAACATTACGTTTACGGGTTCTTAAATAATTAATGGGAACTAATTTAAGGCTAGTTTTAATTACCGCGGTATGGGCTCTGTTTGGCGAATCTGCTTTTTGTGGAATTGAATTTGATACTTTGCAGATATTTTCAATTTATGTTAAAATTGTTAGGTTTTCTGTTGTAAACAAAATTAGCTTTAGACAATTCATGAGGTCTTTGCTAACTAAGTACTGATGATATTTGTTATAAATAACCGCAGAGATAAACACATAAAATTGTATCGTAGGCGTGTCTGAGGTCAATTTTATCTTACTTTAAATGTAGAAATTCTTTCTAGAACAGAATCATTTTTACTGGTCTCTCTGGGATCTAGGAGTCGATAAATCATTAGGTAAATTGGCGACATTGGTTTTCTCCAGATTAAACTTCTATCGTTTTATTTGAATTAATTTCCAATTCGTATATGAAACTATTAATTTACTTATTGATTATATTCATTTGTACATACTAAATCTATTTGTACTTTTATCACGTAAGGCTTATAGTGCTATTTACATGTATATACTATTTCCGTAATTTAAATAATTTATTTAATTGATATTTAGCATCAAAATTATATATATATATACAGAATGTTTGAAAATGTACCAATGTTGTCATGTACCTGCTGACAAACTACATAAACTACGGGTTTTTAGTTCCTTTTCCAATCCATAGCAACATACGGTATAGTGGGATGGGGTGGTTGTGCTGAATCCATTATTAGACCAATTATTTTAGTTCAAAAACTAATTCTGAGAATTATATTTAAATGTCAACCTACCCATCCGTCAAATGAACTCTTTGCAAAAATCAGGGTCTTAGGTATTCGACAGCTATTTACTAAAACAAGCATTTGTTATATACGAAAAATAATCTACTAATCGCTCCACAACATCAAGCACACACCTGCCTTTCATCAAACCTGGGTTGCGTGGTCCCAAAAACTAACACCTCATTCGCTCAACGACAATTCTGGTTCATCGCTCCTAAAATATATAATGCTCTGAGTACTGACATAAAGTCAAATAATTCTAATTCTCTTTTTATAACACGTGTAAAACATTGGATTTTTGAAAGGGGACGAACGTACTTTAAAGAATTCATGAGTTCTAACCCTACATTTTAATTATTAATTTTTGCATTTCAAAATTTTAATTTCCATTTTTATTTCTATTTTTCTTTAAAATGTTGTTATTTTTTTCTCTTAGTTTTTCACAAAATTTTATTTAAGTTTTTAATTTTGATTTATATACTTATATGTTTTAATTTATGTAGAACACTTGAGTTCTTAACATTTAATCTTTATTATTAATTTTTGTATTTCAAAATTTGAATTAGAATTTTCGTTTTTATTTCTACTTTTCTTTAAAATAAGATTTTTTTTTCTCATTAGTTTTAAGTATTTCTTAATATTTTTTGGAATGTTAAAATATTAAATGTACGACTACCACAACACAGGCATTATCCTAGTGTGGTATCAAAAAAAACAAATATCTGTTACTAATAAAAAAATTTAAAATAATAAAAATATAATAAAAAATAAAAAATGTAAATAAAAAAATATGTATTCACAGTT
Source organism: Limnephilus marmoratus (assembly GCA_917880885.1). Lineage (NCBI taxonomy): Eukaryota > Metazoa > Arthropoda > Insecta > Trichoptera > Limnephilidae > Limnephilus > Limnephilus marmoratus. The sequence continues at coordinate 20,451,880 of OU862918.1, read as the reverse complement.
CCTGGAATTGCTCCTTTTGTGTTGCATGTTCTAATAATCTTTGAAACATTTTTAGGAGAAGTGACCTGGGGTCGTAGCATGGTCGATCGATATAAGTTTTATCGAAAATGTTGGTAACTTGCCATCGCTCCCGAGCACGACTGCAGACTGCTAACGATCAAAGTTCACAATGACTAGGGGTTCCTAATATATTTGACGTAAACTGTCGTTTATTCGTTAGCGGCCTGCAGTCGTGCTCGGGAACGATCGCAAGTAACCGACATTTTCGATAAAACCTATATCGATCGACCATGCTAGGGGGCCTGATATAGCCAGTGTTGCAAGCAAAAAAATATATTATGTCAAATCGAACATAACCATTGCAATAACAACATACAACCGATTTGTGCATTAGAATTTTTTCTTGATATTATTTGTGATATGTAGCAGGAACTATAATTATTCTCCCTCTTCCTGTATCAAATGTGGATAGTGATTTATATGTCGCAGGCAAATCGTAAAATCAGGCCGATCATGATGCGCCTGAGGCACTTCATGAAGTAGCAAGTACAAAAAAAATTCTAACCCAGTTCCTCGTAGACGTAATTGAAGGAATTGTAATTTTTTAATTTTTTTTGTGTAAATAGCTTACAAGAGTCCCAACTGCTCCCGTATGGAGCCAGTGAGAATATGGCATCCCCAATTGGGGTATGTTGTGAGGTTGAAGGTGAGTGAGGAGGGGAAAGGAGATGTTGAAAAAGAAGGTGGGGAAGTTCCTGACTATCCAGATCTAGTCACCAAACACAGCTAAAGCCATTTCAAGCAACGTTTCAATTCTTAATGTTGTCTTACACCAAGCTGTAGTTATCTTCCATTCTGGAACGTGCCGCAAATGAACCTTACATTATATTAAATGATAAAATTGTGAAAACATAAATCATATTATAATTTATCTGCCCACGCCGAAATTTGAACCCGCGATCCATCGCTGGTCGAGAGTCTTGTCCTTCGACCACGGATGGAATAATTCCATCTATAATAATAAATAATGCAACAACAATATTGCCTACTTCAATCCACTGCACCGTCTCGAATGTGTTGTTGGTACGATGATATTGCATGTGACTCTGTAGAAACCTATGCAGACTGTCTGGAATACTTTAATACTAACGTGTGGAGATGGTGGTGTTTAAAGATTTTGTGTTTAATTTTTTATTTTATTTTTATTATAATATATAAAAAATATGAGTTGGGTACATATATATATTTATTTTACAAATTAAAGGCCATGTATACCTTGTCAAAAAATAGTGTGCCTGATAAGATATGTTGTAATTTGTAATTCACTTTATCATTTCTTCTCTTTATATTTAGTTACAGATCTTTTACTCATCATTATCTTCCCCTTGTCCTATTCGGGTCGGGGGATTGCATCGACAAGGCTCCTCCATACGTCCCTGTCTTGTGCTGATTGTTCGGCCTCCGTCCATGGTAGACCCATCCTCTCCTCACACAGTATCTGGCTTTGCCTCGCCCAACAGTGTCTGGGGCGGCCCACTGGACGTCTACCCACTGGAATCGCATTCAGTATCTTCCTCGGATTCGGTCATCAGACATTCTTATTTCATGCCCAAGCCACCTCAGTTGCGATTTTTCTATGAAGAGTAGCAGTGGTTCAATGTTTAGATCATCTCGGATCGTCGAGTTTCTTATATGATCCCATTCATTAGTTGTTGTTTTCTTAATTTAGTTATTGTATTTTTTTGTGTCTTATTTATTATACCTTCATAGTACTTTTAGCATTTCTACCTAGGAAGTTATAGTTAAACCATAAATTGTGCATCCTATCAACAATTTCAACTGGATAGTTATTTATGCACTTCAAATGCTAATTTTATAAATATAATCATATTAATCCCCTGTAACATTTACAGATCAAGTAATAAATAACCGGTGAGCGGGCTGTCTTTATACGTGTATGTAAAATGTTTTGAATAACTTTCCAGGTTACCACCTGGAAGAGAATTTGAAGAATACCACCACCAAGGATATGACGAGGCCCAGCAAAATACACGAAACTGCACAGAAATCTATCCCGAATGTTCTTTTTCTTTAAAATCACTCCCCTACCCAAAATAAATAAAAAATTAGCAGATCGAGAGATCTCTACCCCTAAATAATTTATGTCTGGGTTGAATAATTTAGGTTTTTTATTAAATTTTGTTCAGTGGATAGCACGAAGGCTTGTCAAACTCAAGCCTTATTGTTTTATCTTAATAAGAACAGATATTAATATTTGTTTCTGGTCAGATAAGTTAATACTTCTGTGTCTTCGGACCAATCCTTATGAACAAAATTTAAACGGTATACGTCCCTTAGTTTTGTGTTTTTAAAGTAAATGCTTAGCTGACGGGCAAAACATGTAATTAAATTATCAATATTTAAATAAATAAATATGTTTTTGAACAAAATTTTACTTCTCATACCCTTTTCCTTCCCAGAACTTATACTCCTTCATTTCCTTAAAAAGACCCTCCACACAGCCCCCAAAGACGACATAGGCCCTTTTCACGAGGGCCCTCTGTGTGGAGCTAATATAAAAAAAAACTCCAAACATAAATAGCCCTTTCTACTTGTATATCACTAATTTCAGTATGATATTTTGATGTGGAAATTGGAAACATTTGTACTAAATTAAAAAAATATATATTTATGAAAATGTGTCAATATTTGCTGTTGGCCTGACATGTCCGGCCTTGTCGCCTATGGCCTGACATGTTCGAACTTGTCGCCAATGGCCTGACATGTTAGAACTTGTCGCCAATGGCCTGACATGTTCGGACTTGTCGCCAATGGCCTGACATGTCCGGAATTGTCGCCAATGGCCTGACATGTTGCCAATGGCCTGACATGTCTGGGCTTGTCGCCAGTGGCCTGATATGTTCGGACTTGTCGCCAATGGTCTGACATGTCCGGACTTGTCGGAGCAGGAAAATATCAATTTTGTTCAGAAGGTTGATAAATTATTATTATATACTAACTGGGGTACCTGCTCCTGGCTTCGTTCAGGGAGTTTTTACGAGATTGAACTGACGTTCGAACCCACGACGAACTTGCTTTATACTAAATTACATTAATTTAAACAAATACTGTTAAAATTTAGTAATAAACTTTGCTTTATTGCAGGAGACTTCAATTTAAACATTAATGAAAACGTAGAAAATAATTTCAAAAATGAATATATTAATTGTATGACTGAATTTAACTTCATATCGTGCTTTAATAAAAATACGAAAGAGATAAAAAATCACACTCCATCTTGTTTAGACCATATATGGACTAACATAAATATTAAAGATATCGACAAAATCAAATCAATTGTTTGGAAAACGAATATAACTGACCACCATGCATGCATTCTTCTCTATGATAACAAAATTAAACATAAAAAATTTAATCTAACAAAGACAAAATCCTACACAAATATGACTATTTTATCCAAAAAACTAAGAAATGAACAATGGAACAACGTGTTAAATAGTTATGATACCGAGACTTGCTCAAAAAACTTTGAAAATATATTGTCTCAACACATAAAAAATTCAACTACTGAAACTACAGTCCGCATTAAATCTAAACTAAGAATTTTAAAGCCTTGGATAACACAAGCACTTATAATATCAATTAGAAACAAAGAAAAACTTTATAAAACAGCATTGAAAAATCCTCTAAATGAAAAAGCATACACTTTTTACAAAAAATTTAAAAATAAATTAACAAACTGTATCAAAAAAAATAAAGAAGACTATTTCAAAAATAAAATACTTTCTACAGACAATAACAATAAACAAATATGGAAAACAGTCAACTTAGCCATGGATAACACTAAAAAAACACAAAAAATAAAATACATTGAACATGAAAATAAAATAATAGATGCTAATATTCAACCTAAACAATGTGCAAACATCTTTAATTCTTTTTTTGCTAATGTAGGAAAAAATCTTGCGAAAAATATCAATAAATCTTTTAACCCGAAAAAACAAACGATTGAAAATGTACAAAATCAAAATAATTTATCAAAATTTGAAACAACCTCAGAAAGTGAAGTTTTAAAAATAATAGAAGGCATGAAAGGAGGTTCGTCTCCCGGATTTGACCTTATTACAGTACATTTTCTAAAATCCATGAAAATTCATTTGGTAAAACCAATTACTCATTTGATAAACTTAAGTTTAACAGAGGGAATATTTCCGACAAACTATAAAAATACAATTATTTCACCAATTTATAAATCTGGAGATCCTCAACAAGTAACTAACTACCGCCCAATTTGTCTAATCTCAAACATTGGAAAGATTTTTGAAAAAATTGTGAAAAACCAATTGGTCGGTTTCCTAGAAAGTAATAAAATTCTTCACCAAAACCAATTTGGTTTTATAAAGTCACTCAGCACACAAGATGCTATTGCTAATGTAACCTCATACATCAATGAATCATTGGATAAAGGTGAAAAATGTGCCGGTATATTTATTGATCTCAGAAAAGCTTTTGATAGTATATCCCATGAGATTCTACTAAAAAAACTAAACAATATAGGTATAAAAGACAATGCAATTAAATGGATTTCGAACTACCTAAAAAATCGACCGCAAGTCGTAAAAATAAATCAGATTAATAGCGATAAAGAAATATCAGACTTTGGAATCCCTCAAGGTACAGTAATCGGACCAATCCTTTTCACCATATATGTTAATGACATTTTTTTTCAACCACTACATGGCCAAATTACTTCATACGCCGATGATACGGTACTAATAATTAGCGATAAAACTTGGGAAAAAGTAACATTTAAAGCCACCGAAGACATAAATATTTTAAAGAATTTCTTCGACGTAAATTTACTATCACTAAATGGTGATAAAACATTTGTAATTCCATTTGCAATACACAAAAATGATACCCCTAAAAACATTGACATCATCATCCATGATAATTCCAAAACACATAGTAAAAATTATTGTATCCAAAACTGCACAATATTAAAAACAACAAACACAATAAAATATTTAGGAGTCATTATCGATAAAAATTTGAAATGGAAGGAACAAATTTGTCAAGTTGTAAAAAAAATTAGAAAATTGATTTATATATTTTTAAGAATCAGAAATTTTTTATCTGTAAAAAACTTATATCTAATATATTACGCTTTGGTTCAATCAACTTTACAACATGCTATCATTAGCTGGGGATCCGCATACAAAACTAATCTTTCCCCAATTGAAGTTGTGCAGAGGCTAATAATTAAAATCATATTAAAAAAACCTTCTGACTACCCAACGGATCAATTATTTAAGGAATTTCAAGTACCATCTTTCAAAGATCTATACAATAGAAATGCATTGATTCAAATTATAAAAGAAAAAGAAAAATATCAATTTATAACTGAAAACCGTACTAGACATAAATATATTTTTTCATGCCCAAAATTAAACACTTCCTTTGCACAAAATTATTATACTTATCAAGGAAGACTTATTTTCAACCGATTACCGGATGAAATTAGAAAAATTAATGATAAAATCCAATTAATAAACACTGTAAAAAAATATTTTAAAGATAATCTCAAAAAAAAAAAACAGTTTCCGACTAATCTAATCTACTTATAACTCAGTTTCCAAGTGATACTCCATTCTTCAAATAAGTTAAATTTTGTATTGTTTTTAGCAACTAATTACAATAATTCTGGACACATTATCCAAATAGTAAAATTGTTTTGATAGTAGATAAATACTTATAATTACATATCACCGAACTTACAACTTATTGTTTTTTACATTCACATTGTAATTTAAGAACTTAAATATAGCATTAAAAAATGTACACTACTCTTCCAGACACAAGCTAACGCTTCCATGGAAGAGTGGTATTAACATATTTGAATATGAACATGTAAGCAAATTAACACATCATCTAAATGTACATTATATTTTATATGCTATAATCAATAAACGTTTGATATAAAAAAAAAAAAAATAAAAAAAAAAATATATATATATATATATATATATATATACCAATGGATTGTGTGCGTGTCACGCACACAAGTGTTTCAAATATGGCCTGTTCTTTTGGTCGGAATTACAGCGCAACACTCTATCTAGACATTTATATAATCAAAGCCCCAACCATACAAAAAAGTCTTCGAATGGTCCACAATGTTCCAGAACATTTTACAATATTCGAGAGTGTTCTGGAATGATCTGGGGTGTTCCGGGATGTTGGTTATTTGCTGCATTAGCTTCTATGTGAAAAATTGGTGTCTGCCTGGTACGCCTCTTTGGGACATTTAAACCAATGATGGTTTCTATACAGGGTGTAACAGAACGTACCCGAGGGATTTTAACCAGTGATTCCTGAGCATATTTGGAGTAAAAAATGTAAATGAAATTTTGGTCTCCGGTGACTTTTTTTATGATTTTTTTTTTATTTTTTCAATATTTTTTTCTTCAAATTCAAACAAAAAAAATTTCTTCCACTTGTTGTCATTGGTCACTCAGCCGAGTGATCAACCAACCCCTCACCCTGCCTCCAACCGTCCAACACCTACCATTTTTTAATATTTTTGTAGAAAAAATAAATAAAAAAAAACATCAAAAATGTCACCGGAGACCAAAATTTCATTTACATTTTCTACTCCAAATAATGTCAGGAATCTATGGTTAAAATCCCTCGGGTACGTCCTGTTACACCCTGTATAACCTGCTAACTAATAAGATAGATAGTCCTGAATTGCTATCTATCTTATTATTTAGCAGGTTATATAGAAACAGTTATTATAAATACATATATGACCAGCATTGATTGTCCAACTGAGTGCAATGAGTGGTAATTTTGTTGACCTAGACTTCCCAGACAAACAAGAGCACATTCATAAATAACTGATTTCGCCGGTGATGCGGTTGCGGAAATGGGTCAAGTCTGTGTCATTAAAAATTACTTTAGCAGTAGTGGACCGGCCGCCATTGCTAATGCACACGAAATAAACTTCGATAACCACACGAGTTGATGGATCTGCATACAATTGAAAATCTGGAAAATAAATTATATAAGAGCCATACAAAAAAAACCATTTTCCTAAATTTACAAAACTAATAATTAATTTTTTTTTAAATATATTTTTATATACCGCGAAAGAGTTCCAACGGCTCACGACTGGAGCAAGTGGAGCTGCGGCATTCCCAATTGGGGTATGTTGTGAGGCTGACGGTAGTGGGGGAAAGGAGATGGAGAAAAACAAAGCGGGGAAGCACTTGGCTTTTCAGATCTGGTCACGAAATACGGCTAAAGTCATTTCAAACAACGTTGCAAATCTGAAGTGTGGTCTTACATCCGGGCGAAACAGAGCGTATGAATGTGGAAAAAAAAACACTCTGGAATGTGCCGCAAATATACCTTATATTACTTTAAATGTTTAAATGATTAAATTGTGATAAACACAAATTAATCAAATAAAATTTACTTGCGCACGCCGGGATTTAAACCCGCGACTTAAATTCAATAAAAAATAAAGGCCTTCAATTTACTATGCGTTAATGGTTGTTGATCAGTTATGTACAATTTAAAATGCGTTTATTACTACGGAAATCAAGTGAAGACCTCCCTTTCGGCATTTTTATCGAAATATAAAACACTTCTATTAGGCATTTTCAGCCTCACCAAAAAACCCCATCAAAATGTTATTCAATTGATAAATGACCGCGGTTATGAAAAAATTACTAATAAAATTATAAAAAATTGTCCATGGAAAGATTGGACACTGCTTACACAGCCAAAAAGGGTAGATTATCTGCTGTATACACCTGTTTGTTAATAATTTCCGAACGAATTTTGGAATTTTTCCAACGTATTTTAAATGTATTGTATATTTCTTATTTTTTAAGATGTCGTAAAAACAAATACCATTTTAGAAACTAGATAAAATTACCTTTTAGACTTTTTTTATTTGAAATATACTTTCGCGTTTATAAACTGCAGTATTTTAAGCTTTCAACATGAAAAAAATTGAAAATAGCTTACCATTAACATATTCTATCAAAACCTCTAAAAATTTCGGAATTTCAAAATTTAAAAATCACAGTTCTTTTCTATAATGAATTTGAATGAAAAATGTCATTTCACTTTTTTATCGTTATACAATTAAAAATTATAAAAAATTCTAACAATTGTTTCAAGAGAGTAACTGAAAAAAATGACATTTTGAATTAATTTTTTAACAATGTAAACGTTGATAACACGAATTTGGTATTTATAACACATGCACGAGCCTTTAATGTTATTAAATAATATTACTTTTGTGGAAGTTTTATTAACTTGAGCGGATAAAAAATAATTTATTGAAAATAACTAATATTTTTAGGTTAACCAAATAAAGACACATTTGAAGAGCACTGAAACTGTCAAAAATAATGAAAATAATAGAAATTATGTTCAATCATACAAATATAATGGTGAATTGATCATTACAACGTAAATTCTATTAAAAAAACATTAAATTCTGCGAGTAAAATTCAACAGTTCATCAATTCAAAATTCAAGTGTCACAAAATGATTTTTTCCCCCAAACTTTAAAATAAGATGGCCGCCGCGCCTGCGCAGATTTCCCAAGATGCAATATGACCAACATAAAAATCACAAGAAACGTGATATTGTTATTGGTAATAAAAATTATTCGTTCATCGGGCGGGCAGCAGATATGCCGTTTAACGATCGTTAAAGCGTTTTGTTTATAGTTAGACTGTTTATCTTAATATATAAAACAAAGTCGGGTTAGTTACACTATTTATAACTCGAGAACGGCTGGGCTGATTTTGATGATCTTTGATTTGTTGGATTTGTCTCCGCCCCGGATAGGATAATAACTATTAAAACATCACAAAAGTTAACAAAATAAATAGTTATAAAGAAAATTATTTTCCCCATACATTTTGTATGGAACGAATTCTCCTATTTTGAAAGAGCTGTAACAATGTTGTGTTAGTTGAAGTTTGCGTGAATTCCAAAAATTCAAAAACGTCAAATGTCAATGCGCTGATTGTTTCGATTTTGGGGGGGGGGAGGGGAGTAGAAAGTGTGACTAGGGGTACGGGGTGGTCATCAGCTCTGTAACGTCACATGTAAAAAAAAATTTAACTACTCTTTTGATTATTTTTAGATGTCACACTAGGGGGGGGGGTCTCATAAATGTGACAGGGACGAGGGGGGGGGGGGGGGGGGGTAAAAATATCACGAAATTCGTGTGACGTAATTTATGTATGGCCCCTAAGTAAGTGGAAAAGTAAGAAAATCACAAAAACTTAAATTCGTACACAAGGTCATCTCTAATACAAAACACGGACAGTTGCGGATCGATAATTGCTTCGTTGTGTAATTTTTTACTTAAAAAACTGAATTTAATTCAGCTAATAAATTAACATACTTAACAGTTATTTATTCTGAGGGGGTACGAAGTTCGCCGGGTCCGCTAGTATATAATAAGCTCATAAAAATATATATGTTGTTTTACAAAACAATCTCTTTATATTCGCCATTTTGAAAAATACTTATATGATAATGCTTTGCCCACTCAACCACTGACCGGTCAGTGAGTGGCCATAGCGCTTGGGTTCCACCCGGGCGTCGCGTGTTAGATTCCTCGGCTGGCTAAGTCCTCCGTGGTGGTAGTATGGGTTATTCGTGACCAGGGAATGTTTGTCTTTCTTTAAAAAAAGAAATAAATTGCAAAATATGCTCCGAAACTATAAAAAAAATCAACTGTTTCTGTTATTTAATGTGTTATGGGCTGTTCTGTGTTTCTGTTATTTAATGTGTTATGGGCTGTTCTGTGTTTCTGTTATTTAATGTGTTATGGGCTGTTCTGTGTTTCTGTTATTTAATGTGTTATGGGCTGTTCTGTGTTTCTGTTATTTAATGTGTTATGGGCTGTTCTGTGTTTCTGTTATTTAATGTGTTATGGGCTGTTCTGTGTTTCTGTTATTTAATGTGTTATGGGCTGTTCTGTGTTTCTGTTATTTAATGTGTTATGGGCTGTTCTGTGTTTCTGTTATTTAATGTGTTATGGGCTGTTCTGTGTTTCTGTTATTTAATGTGTTATGGGCTGTTCTGTGTTTCTGTTATTTAATGTGTTATGGGCTGTTCTGTGTTTCTGTTATTTAATGTGTTATGGGCTGTTCTGTGTTTCTGTTATTTAATGTGTTATGGGCTGTTCTGTGTTTCTGTTATTTAATGTGTTATGGGCTGTTCTGTGTTTCTGTGGTGCTTAAGACATTTGTCGAGATATTTCTGATGTATTTTAAATGATTGAAGCCGTATTTAATATTTTAGATTACACGTATTAATTAATTCAATAAGCGTGCTCCCCTAATATTGGTATTTATATAGCTCCCTTTCAAACCATCTTCTTCTTTTGGAAAGCTTACTACGGAATCATCCACTGTCCGACTGCCCATTACAAATTATTCAAGGAGGATTAAAAATGTACCGATTTAAAATATTTCACGGAGCAACACACATGGGAACGTTGGCAGACAAATCGACTTCCCGAGTAAATGAATAATTTATTACCAGCGAAAACCAGTTTGAATTAGGTACTAATTATGTGAACAGGATGTTTAAAATAGGTTATACGTTTAAAGATTTTCACGGCCAAAAGTATTTTCGTTATTTGTTTTTGGGGTGTTATGCCGTGTTGAGCTACCTCCTTCTTTAGCCAACGTTTCGGACATCGTTGCAGTGTCCATCATCAGGGCAGATCCGGTAGATGTGTATTTTTTAGTGGTGAAATGTGTGCTTGTTTACTTCGAAGCGATACCGTGTCGCCAGCTCTACAAACTTTCACCGGTACAAAATAACGGTGACAAGCAGTGGCGTCTTGCCGCAGAACGGAATAGAAAGTTCACTAAATACTAGTTGAACGCGGCATAACATCCCAAAAACAAATAACGAAAAAACCGTTAGTTAAAAGATTAAAACGTGAGTAAGGTTAAATAAATAAAAAAATATATGTTCAATCACCAAAACGCTTGCGAAGAATATATTTGTACTAGCTGGTTCCCAGCATGCGTTGCCAAGCCATTTAGCATATAAATTGTTTCCCATTCGTCGCGTTCCCCTTCCGCCTCCCCTTCCTTTCCCGCGTCCCCTTCCCCTCTTGCGTTCCCAATACGATTCCTCCATCTTTCCTCTCCCCACTTCATTCCCCCCTTCCCCGGCCCGCGAACCCCCATCCCGAGTTCCCCTCCCTTCTCCCAAGTTCCCCTCCCCCTCCCGCATTCCATGCATTCATTCACGGTTCATGACGGCCGGCGTAGTCCAGCGGTAAGACTCTTGACTCGCACACCGAAGGTCGCGGCATCAAATCCCGGCGTGGCAAATAAATTTTATTTGATTAATATGTGTTATTGCACAATTTATTCATTAAAAATAATATATAGTATATTTACGGCACATTCCAGAGTGGAAGATACTCTCGGTATCGCCCTGGTGTAAGACCACCATTCAGAATTGAAACGTTGCTTGAAATGGTTTTAGTCGTGTTTGGTGACCAGATCTGAATAGCCAGGTACTTTCCCACCTTCGTCTTCCCCTCCCCACTACCTTCAGCCTCACAACATACCCCAATTGGGTAAAAAAAAAACGTTTTTCAAACAGCTCGCGTGCCACCTATTGCAATTTTTTTATGCAAATTTCATAATGCCAGAGCTCGTAGATGTTATTCTGATGTATAAGCTATATCATTGTAAAGTTTCATTAAAATCCATTCGGTAGTTTTTGCGTGAAAGCGTAACAAACGTACATCCATTCAAACTTTCGCCTTTATAATATTAGCAAAGCAATATATACCTATGTAAATTATTTAGAAAACTTTATGCTAAATCAGCTAAACTCACAATCCTTGGAATTTAGCAAAAAGTTGATAGTCTAGTCGCCATAGTCCTACTGGCTCCAGACGGGAGCAGCTGGGACTCGACTATAAGATATTCACATTAACTAAAACTTATTCAGAATTTAATATATATATATTTTTTTTAAAGAAAGACAAACATTCCCGGGTTACGAATAACCCAACAATGTTTGAAAATCTCCTACTACCACCACAGAAAGCCGAAAATGTTGCTTGTGTTGGGATGGAGGACTTAGCCAGTCGAGGAATCGAACACGCGACGCTCGGGTGGGACCCAAACGCTATGCCCACTCAACCACTGACCAGACATATCTAGAAGAAAATCGTTAAAATGTACTAGTGGACTTAAGTATGGACACTTTTTTTAAATTTCTTGTTTTTGACTTTCGTTCGCTCTTTTTTAAGTGACATTGGTGTTTAACTGTAATTTTTTAAAATAATTAATTCAACAACATATCATACTGTTATATTTTGAATAGATTTAAATGTTTTTTTTAGAAAAATAACAAAAATGCTGAATAAACAAAGACATGGCAAAACACAAATTTATTTATTAATTACGACTATTTTGCATAATATTTCAAATTAATATTTAACGTTAGTATTTCGTTGGAAATCCTTTAAGTTTAATAACTTCCTCAATTCTTCTAGGCATGGAGTCCACCAAACGTCACTAATTTTCAGGTTTGATGACATGGAACCATGCTTGAATAATCACTTCAATTATTTTTCTTTTATTGCTGGGTTTTGCGATGAGAATCCAATATTTTCAATCTAGACCAGAGATTTTCAATAGGATTCAAGTCCAGATGATTTCCTGGCCAAGGTAGAACAATAATATGGTGGTTTCGTAACCATTTCATGCTCGTTTTGCTTAGTGGCATGGGGGTCCATGCTGCTGGAAATTGCATTTTCCACGGTTACTCTTAAACAAATCATTGTGCTGGGCAATAATTTTGGCTCCAGAATCACATATTGATGCCTGTTAGCCTTAATTGTACCTTTTACCACTCCCAGACATCCAAAACTATCCCATATCATGCAAGCCCATACCATTACACTCGGAGGAAGTTTCATTGACGCAGTAGTGCATTCTGGTATCACATCTTCAACTTGATGGCAACGAACAAATCTGATTCCATCACTCTTAAAATGTGAAAAATTTGGTCTCATCACTCCATATCACCGTTGCCCAGTCTTTTGAGATCCATCCCTTATGTGTTAGAGCCCATTTCAGCCATTTATGCCTCTGTTTCATGTTCTGGTTAGACTTTTTATAATTCTTGCCTAATTTATTCCTAAATGTTATATCAGTAATATGAAGTCCACCAGCTCTAACGACCTTGTCAATATCTTTGGATGTTTGACGATGGTTCTGCAGGATAAGGCAACACATGCTCCTTTCATTTTGTGGCGTAACCTTTGGCTTTTGGGCGTTTTTCGGACTGTTTTTGTAGTTTTACAGCGTTGGCAAATCTTTCTTACTCTAGACTTGGTAGCTCCTCCACCCAATATTTTTTTCAATTTCTTCATATGTGTAGCCTTATTCACGAAGTGCATCAGCTCTGCTTCTCTGTGGGTGACCAATCGGCATGTTTTGGCACCTCAGAAGTCATTTTAATAATATTTATTAAAAAAAACGATATCACTTTTCTTTAATGGATGACTGACTAACATGGGTGTAAAACTTAATCGTGTTGCATCTTAAATTGTCTTGATCGGAGCACACGACGATCCTCTGCACTTTGTGGTTGGTTTAGACAGAACACGAGACATTGTAGGCTTGCCAAAACTCAAAAACATTATTCTCAAAAATCGGTTGTTTTAAAGGCGTTTGCTCCCATATCTCATAAAGAGTGATAAGAATTTTGTATCACCATATGGCATATCGTATGGTATGTTTATTAATCAACTATAGCACAAGGAACACGAAAAAAAACTTAGAAGGGTTCCGTAACAAAATAAGTTGTTTTTTTATAAGTCAAACTACAAGATACAAGAAATTTCGAAAAGTGTCCATACTTAAGTCCACTAGTGTAGGTACCAGCGATGAATGAGGCGAATATAAGATTTTGAGAAAAATATTTAAATATTGAAATTATAATGAAGTTATTTAATAGGTTTTTCTCGGTGACCGGACAACTCAGATTGAAATCAACTCAGAACCTCCTTTGGAAAGTCATTAAAAGTGGTAAAAAAGTGGTAAATGGTTAGCGTTAGGTTAGGGTTATGGGCTATTTTAAAATACATTTTTTAATAGCTTTTAATGACTTATCGAAGAGGTGTTGACTTGATTCTGAGTTGGCATGGAACCGTTTTTCACACACCGTCATTCAAGTAATAAATAGGTCCGGAAAACAAGACATAAACTCTTTTGACGAATCTCAATGGTAAATCTATAAATTTATGAATATGAGACCGCAGTGCCAACTGTCTGGAGCCAGAGGATCTATGGCATCCCCAGTTTGGAGAATATCTAGGGGCTAGAACAAAACGGAGGCTGAAAGGATTACAGGAAGAGAAATGTTGAAAGGAAGACCATGAAAATCTGGTTCCTAAACATTGCTTAAGCCATTATATCAATCAATGTTAGCACTGGGAAAATACGTTGAAACTTGCACAAAACATATTTAAATATATACCCACTTTGCTTTAAATTACTTCAATTTCATGTGCACAATTTACTTATACCGTTTTAAAATAATCGTGAAATATTTTTGGATTTTTATGCCATGTTGTGAATCCCCCTTCTACAGCCAACATTTCGGACAGCGTTACAGTGTACATCATCGGGGTAGATGTGATGTTACACTATAACGCTGTTTCAAACCTTGGCTAAATTTGGAGAAAGCGCATCCCGGCATAATAACCCAAAACTAATAATGATAATAATTTTGGCTGTGAAAATTTCAAATTTATTTATTTATTTATTGTAAGAAACAAACAGCAATTTATATACAGGTGAGTTATACAAGAGGTTAAACATGAGGTAAGCCAAAACAGTTTCTTATGCTAATGTTGGTTATTATGATATAATATACAATTGTAATTGGTAATAACCGTTAAATGAAAATGAAAATAACAACAAAAAAAATATTATATATATATGAGTATATTAGAAGGAAGAAGGAAGAGGAAAGGGCAAGAGGCAGAGGAAGGTGGGATGGGGACAGGAGATGCTCATGCTGTACCTTTTCTATAGTTGTGCATTAATTTAATTAACATTTGTGGTCGTACGTTTGACTTCGTTTCGGTATTTCACAAGAGTTTTATTAAGAATATCGATATTGTTAAATTGCGTGTTATATTGCGCGCATATACGGGGGATTGGAGAATTTTTTCTAAGGTTGGTTCTGCACGCTGGCAAATGAAAAAAATGGTTTAGTCTGGTTGGCCTTGTAGGTATGTGAATTCTTAAATAATTTACGAGTTCAGGAGAGTCCAGGCCGTTATTCAGAATTTTGTATAAAAATATTTGATCAGATATTAATCTTCGTGTTTGAAGTGGAGTAAAGTTGTGAAATTTTAAGGATTCGGTGTTATTTGCAAAGAGTAATTTGAATTTATAATTTACGTGTTTAAAAAAATTATTTTGTACACTTTCGATTCTGTCAATATGGCATTGGTAGAACGGTGCCCAAATTAGTGTGCAGTATTCTTAGTGGGGGCGGATATACGTGGTGTAAAGGGAATACAGAGTTTTAATATTGCGAAAAGGTTTAGATATTTTATTTTTTATTTTTATTTTTATTTTATTTATTTTGGAGAAAGTTGACAGCAAATCAGAAATTTAATAAAATAAAATAATAGGATGTTATTTATGCCAATTATGAACTTTCCACTGATGATAGTTATAATAATAAAGTGTGATATGTAAGTTTTATTTTTTAGTTACAAAATATAAAAAGGGGGGGGGAGGGAGGAGGAACATAGGAATAGGATTAAGAGGCAAAGGACGGGAATATATATAGGGATTGAACTTTCTAGTTTGAGTCATGGTGCTTGCTGAGTTTTCGTTTTATGTCACGTAAAGTTGAGTTAAAAATGTCAATGTGGTAATAATTTGAGTTAAATGAGTGTGTGGATCTGTAGATAAATGAGTTCTGTTTGGAATTGGTCTTGCAAATAGGGAGATTAAAGGTAAGTGACTGCCTGCAGTTGCGATTTGGAACATGGAATGATAGGCGTTGAAGAAGATCAGGACAATCGATTAAGTTATGTGTAATTTTAAATAACATTACCGAATCTGCTATGTTTCTTCGACAAGTTAGCGTTTGTATTTTGAAGAACTTTGCAGAGTCTTCATTACTAACATGAGATCGAAAAGAGCGGAAATTGAGGTATCTTAAAAATCTATTTTGAACGCTTTCAATTCTATTTTTGTGCACTGCATAGCCTGGGTTCCACACCTGAGATGCGTATTCAAGGATACTACGAACATATGAGAAATACAGTGTTTTGAAAGTATTAAGGTCTTTAAATTGTTTACAGGAGCGGATTATGAAACCAAGCATAGAAGATGCATTAGTGACTATATGGTCGATATGTTTGTTGAAATTCAGTTTACTATCAAGTATAACCCCAAGGTCCTTACTTTCGAATTTGATAGACAACGGTACATGATTAATTGAGTATTCATGGATTAATACGTTTTTATTTCTAGTAAAGCGCACGATGAAGCACTTAGAAATATTTATTTCCAGGCAATGGGCATTACAATACGTGCTCAAGCGTAGCAAATCATCTTGCAGCTTCTGACAGTCCTCGATTGAGTTTATAGGTGAAAATATTTTCATGTCATCTGCATACAGGATAGTTTGGGAGTTTAGAAAACAGTTACCAATATCATTGATATAGATGTTAAATAATAATGGTCCCAACAGGCTGCCTTGAGGAACTCCTGATGTAACAGCAACAGAATCTGATTTAAATCCAGCAACCACTACTATTTGGCTACGATTGGAGATATACGAAGAGAGCCAACGATAAAGATTGCCGTGAATACCAATCTCTAAGAGCTTGTTTAATAAGATAGAGTGATCGACCCTGTCAAACGCCTTACTAAAGTCGGTATAGATAGTGTCCACTTGTATTCGGTTATCCAAATTATCCTGGAGGTACTCTGTGAAAGTTAAAAGATTTGTGCTTGTTGATTTACCACTAATGAAACCGTGCTGGTTTATATTCAGGCTAGGTTTAAGAGCAGCATATAGTTGATCATAGATTATTTTTTCAAAAATTTTGTTGAATATGCAAAGTTTGGAGATTGGCCTGTAGTTTTTGACATCAGTTTTTTTACCATTCTTGAAGATAGGAGACACAAACGCGGATTTCCATATAACTGGGACAGTGCATTCGGTAAGAGAACGATTGAAAATCAAAGAGAGGGGTAAGGCTAGATTGTTTGCACATCGTTTAATAAGGATTGAAGGTATTTCGTCAGGACCAGCACCTTTGCAAGTATCTATTTGCTTAAGGTATTTTAAGACGATTTCTCGCGTCACCTCAATATTGCTTATATTGGATGTATGGTTTCCGACGTCAGTTTGATTACGGGCAGGTGGATTGGAGGGTTTACTAAAAACCGAACTGAAATATTCTGAGAATAAATTTGCAATGGCTGTTCCATTATCGGCTCTCAGCTCTCCAAGATACATACATTTAGGAACACCCTGAGATTTGTTAGAGGATTTAACGTGGCTCCAGAAGTTTTTCGGGTTTGAGGATATATTATTTTCGATTTTACTTAAGTAGCGAGATTTGCTTTCCCGGCATAAATCTTTGTGCCGTTTACGAAGGAGAGAAAATGCGTCATAATCAGCCTGATTTTTGTATTTTTTATATTTGTTAAAATATTTCGATTTTTCCTTCATTACCTTTATAAGGGCAGCATTGTACCAGGGAGGATATTTCAAATTCCACGAAAATTTATGAGGAATGTGAAGGTTTATGAGGGATTTCAAAAACGTATATAGAGCATCAAGCGCTGGTTCTACTTGGGAGGTAGAGAAAATGGATGCCAAGTCAGCTTGTTCTAGGGCGAGATTAATTGATTCGTAGTCTCCGCGATTATATAGAAAAACTTTCCTTTTCGCATTTGTCAATGAAGGGGTTTCCTGAAATGGCACACTAATGGACAAAGCTTTATGATGTGCATCCTCGGGAACTAGCGGGTCGTCATTAGATTCGACAGAGATTAATAGATTTGACAGTATCAAATCTAGGATATGGCCGCTTGAGTTTAGTTCACCGTTGTATTGTGAGAGGTCCAAAAAATGCATACAGTCTACGAAATGATTACTTATATGAGTAGAGTAATTACTAGCTGTATAGTGAGCAGATGACGTAGTTAGGGTCCATGAAATTTCAGCAAGATTAAGGTCACTTAAGATAATAAAAGAATCCATGGGATTATTTGTTACCACATCTGATAACATGTTTAGGAAATTTTCAATTAAATATTGATGTTGAGTCCCTCCGGGGATGTATACGCAGCATATATGGATTAAACGGTGAGGTGTACTATTAGTGCGAATGGTGACCCAAATGTCTTCAGCACAAGAGGTCCATTCAGGTCGCGCGATGCTGATCAGCTCCTGTTTAATAGCTAATACTACACCACCGCCAAGACGTTGACCGGTGGAAGCATAGTCGCGATCTCTACGATATACATAGTACCGAGAGTCGAAAAGTTCTTCGTCTCTGAAGCCTTTGGTGAGCCATGATTCTGTAAGAGCGATTATATCGTAATCGTTTGAAAAGGTATTTTGAAGGAACGTCGTTGTTTTGGTTCGAAGACCTCTAACATTCTGATAATATATTGCTAAAGACATGGGAGAGTATTAAAGTAAATGCTAGTGAGAAAGCGGTAAGTTATACATATACGTGATAAGTGTAATAAGTAAATTCGGTTATAGTGCATACAATTTAAAAGAATAAATACATCTAACACAATGCATGTGTTAGATGTACCTGCGTAAATTAAGTACCTACGAACGTGCATTAATGAACGAGTATTTACGTAAGATAAGTAAATTCGGTTGTAGGGCACGCAATTTAACAGAGTAAGTACATCTAACACAATGCATGTGGGTGCATCACAGAGTTTAAAATAATAATAATGTATATGTCTTGTAATACGCATCTCAGGTCCGGCTATTGATACTATTGTTCTGATGTTGATATAATTAGATATAGGTAGGTACCCATATTTAAGGTAAGAACTATTCATAATATTATTTAGTAGGTATTTTAGTGAAATTATTGTGGACAAATGAGTATATAATAATTTGCTTACCACAGCAGCAGAAAAGGTAATTGGTGTAAGCGAGACCGCGATAGTTCGTCGAGTAGGTCTGAGTGTAAAGCGTGTAGCAGGTAGTGGTCGCCAACAGGCGGTTACATGGTTTTCAAATTGGTTCTTGAAAAGTTGACTTGATTGGGTTAGAAGTGAATTAAGAATTTTAAGGGAGAGGGCAAAATAGGAGAGGGAGGGTAGGTGTAATAGGAGTGGATGATGGGAGTAGGGGAATGTGTGGGGAGATACATGACAGAATAAAAAATCTATTTTACGACGCGAAGAGGATGCAGGAGAACTTAGGAAATTTTCTTGAGGTCCTCTTCCTTGGTAATTAGTATGGGGGGTGAAGTAGGATTTTTCCTTACAAATATCATGCTGTTTTTCAGCCACGTGAATTTGTACCCCTTCTCCTTCGCCAACCCCTTTGCCCGAAAAAGGAGGTTTTTGTTGAAGCTGGTCAGATGGTCGTTGACATAGATTTTTCTTTCGTCACCGGGGTAATTTAAGTCCTTCGTGCTTATTCCTTTTCTTCGTCGAATTTCCGAGATGAATTCATTTTTACGTGAGCGGGAGGTGAATTTTACAATTATTGGTTTGATTAATTTAGAATGATGTGGGTCTTTCGCTGAGACTCTGGTAGCGAATTCGATTTCACTGGTTTTAAAGTTGTGAATACCAATTTGGTTTGCTATTTCTGATAGGATGTTTGGAATGTTTTCATTTTTATCTTGAGGTATTCCTTTTATTTCAATATTCTGAAGCCTCATCCATTGTTCCCTTTTGTTTGAATCTTCTTGCATTGATTTTATTGTTAATTGAAGAGAGGAAACGTCTCGTTCCAGATTGTCTACTTTGCTCATCGATTGTTCAAATGCTTGGAATCGTTTAGTAAAATCATCTAATTTTGAATTATTGAAGTCGACAGATTTTTTAAGTTCAGACATGTCTTCCTTTACTTGTTTATTAAGGGTTTTGAGGGAGGCAAGTTCCGAGAATATTTTTTTTATTTCAACCATCACATCTTCTATGGGGTTGGTTGACGTAGCTGTTGATTGGGGTGAAGTTTTGCAGGTAGTGCAGCGCCAGGTTCTTCTTTTCTCATTGTTAGCCTTTCGAAATGTAGTTTCAGATGTGCCTCCGCATTCGTAGTGAAACTGCTTACTGGAGGAGTTACAAGTGATGCCATCTGTCATGTCTGTCATATGCGAATTATAAATCCCAACATTTTATTGGCTTTGTTGATTACTTCGTTAATGTGTTTGATAAAATTTAGTTTTACATCCAGTACTACCCCAAGGTCACGGATTGATTCTATTTCATGGATTTGTGTATCATGAAAGTTATAATTAAAAGAAATTTTATTTTTGTTACGCGTAAAAGATAATATGTTGCACTTAGAAATATTTAGGATTAATTTGTTTAATTTACAGTATGCAAAAAGTCGATTTAGGTCTTCTTGAAGTTTTATGCAGTCATTGATAGATTTGATTACTAAGTATATTTTTTTGTCATCTGCATATGCTAGGTAGTTAGCATGTAAAAAACATTTATAAATATCAAATATATACACATTAAACAATAATGGCCCCAAGTGAGAACCTTGCGGTACGCCAGAAGGCACAGTAAAAAAGCTAGACTTAGTTCCCTCAACTGATACGCACTGTAGTCTTCTATGCAGATATGAAGTTAGCCACCTAAGTAAGTCACCATGGATTCCTAATTGCTGTAATTTTTTAATGAGGATAGAGTGGTTAACTTTATCGAAAGCTTTCGAGTAATCCGTGTAGATAACATCTACTTGGTGTCCATTATCCATATTGCTTGTTAAGTATTCAGTAAAGTTGACTAAGTTTGTTAGTACTGACTTTTTTTGTAAAAAACCATGTTGTTGATTTTGTATGCTGCGGACAATAGTTATATAAATTTGATCGTACACAATACGCTCAAAGAGTTTACTAAATACTGTGAGTATTGAGATTGGGCGATAATTTACAATGTTACTTTTTGAACCTGTTTTATGGATGGGGATTATAATGGCTTCTTTGAATTTTGTGGGAAATATTCCTTTTTTTAAGGACATGTTAAATAAGTTAGTTAAAGGATATGCAAGATTTTTGGCACATTTTGAGATAAAATATGGCGAGATACCATCACTGCCCGCACCCTTAGTAACATCCAATTTATTCAAGTATTTATTGACTAATGAGTTGTTTATTTGTACGTTCCCGATCGGGTTATCATTATTAACGCGGGTAGAATTATCTATATTATTGGGATCATCCGCGCCCTCATCGCTTACGTAAGTAGATTGGAAGTGTTTACAGAACAGTTGGCACACTTGATGAGCACCGGTGCCTGACTCGTCTTTAAGGTTCATGATTTGTGGTATGCCATTTTTCCTATTTTTGTTTTTAGCGTAATTCCAGAGGCTTTTATTGTTATTTGGAATACTAGACTCAACTGAACTTATATATTGGGTGTAACAATGTTTCTGTAAGTGTTTTTGTTGTATGCGTTTGATAGAAAACTCTATGTAATCTACTGGATTATTATTTGATTTCCATTTTTTGTGTAGTCTTTGTTTCTCTTTGATGATTTTGATTAGGGAAGGTGAGTACCAGTTGGGAAATTTTTTCTTTTTGATGAAACGTTTTGGGACAAACTGGTTAATGGTGTTATTTAAAATATCATAAAAAGTATAAATTGCTTCATCAACGTCAGCATTATCGTGAGTAAAAGACCAGTTTGTTTTAGACAGGTGTTGGTTAATTAAATCATAATCAGCTTTATCATACCGATAAATTTCTTTTGGTGGAGGATTAATTGTTGGAAGTGTGTCTAATTGTAGTGTGATTTTGAGCGATGGATGGTGTAAATCCTCTCTGACAAGAGGGTTGTATGATTGAGATACGAGGCAATCCTCGTTACAGATAACTAAATCTAGTATACGTTTATTGGCATTTTTAATGGAATTGTATTGGTTCAATTCGCAGTAATGGATTGTGTCAGCAAGTGAGGAACTAATTGAATTTAAATTTTCAGGTATTAAGTGTGAATTTTTATCTTGTGGTTTCCATGTTATGGTGGGCATATTAAAGTCTCCAATTACGAGTATAATATCATCTGGGTTTTGATCTTTGACGTTAGCAAGCAAACAAAGGAATGAACTAAGAGCATTTTTTATATCCATGTCCCTGTGGTAAATATAGATAAGAAACATGGATGGTACGTTTGGAAGTATAGTTAGAGGGGGGAATAGTTACCCAGATGCATTCAGCATTACAGACCAAGTCTTCACGAGGATATGCGTTAAGATTGTTATGAGTTATGATCATGACTCCACCGCCTCGACGAGAATCTGATTGGGTATTAATGCCATTAATTGTAATGTTACTTGACCTATCTCTTCTAAAAATACTGTAAAATTCTGTTGGTGCCAGTTCCGAATCTAAAATAGAATCAATTAGCCATGACTCAGATATACCGAAAATGAAGCAATCGTCATTCAAAAGAATATTATTGTGAAAAATCTCAGTTTTAGTTCGTAGTCCTCTACAGTTTTGGTATATAATATTTAACATTGTAATTTAGATGAGAAATAGTTTGGTACAATTTGGTTATAATATATGAGTATAACTGAAGAGTTGTTTATTATGAATGACATGTACGATATTAAATTGATAGAATAATGTACAAAAGTGAGCATCAAGTACAGGGGGAGGGGGGATAGTGAGATAAAGATGGGTAAGGAGAGTGTAGGAGTGTATCTTCTATATTGGGTAATATATACATTGCTTATACTAAATATACTAAAATCCATATTGAAAACAAAACAGACTATTTTAGCAAAATTTAAGATAACTAGGTATAAACGAAATAGGAAATAAAAATAATAACATTATTCAACGGTAAGTTAAAATTAAAAGAAAAATGCATATCGTGCGAAATGATCTTAAAATATGGTTTTAAATACAGGAAATAATATGAACAGCTTGCTTGTAGCTTGTAAGTATAGGTACGAATAAAATAAAGTAGAGACCGTATCAACAGTATCAGGATTATAGTTAGTAGGCATTCTTGAAATATAGACAATATCTATTAGTAGCATTGCATATAGATATATACAAGAAAAATATACAATATTATAGTATTATTAACATGATATACATGAAAAACATAAGATATACATGAAGAATATACAGTAATAATAGTATCACTGCATTTTGAGCATAGGTACATGAGATATAGGTATATAATGAGATATAGGTACACAATATCGTTAAAATTGTAAATAAAGGTCATGAAGTATACTCGCTACGAGTAGCATAATTGTAAGTAGGTATAAACAACAGTATTAGTATCGATGTAAGTATGCATGAAATATAGACAGAATTACTATTATTAATATACATCAAGTAACAGTAGGTAGTAATATTGTGTGTATATTATTATGAAAGCGGGAGTATTACTTTATAACACTATCATTTTGGGTATGTGCGTATGAAATACATATAAAACGCATCAACGAAACATTTCTTCAAGTACCTAATCTAAAGTAAACAAGCCGGCCGCGGCATTCCGTAGGTAAAGTAGGTTCATGTGAAACGTGATTAATTTAAGAATTCATAATTAATTAATACTCAATTCAATATATAAATACATAGTTAAGTGCATATTGAAGTTTGGTGACATTAGAAAAAGATGGAGGAATACAAGTAATATTGACGTGTTATAAATCTGTCAAGATAATAACTATCGACTTGGGTTGAAACAGAGTAGAAATATGTAAAACCTACAATGCAATGTTGCAAAGGTGCCTCTAGAACCATAATAAATAGTATAACTGTAAGATGCGCGGTATTGTGATAATTTGCCTACATGAGTATTATTATAAAGGCGTTTCGAAATGTGTATAATATTTGCAGGCTGAATTGATTAATAATAATCACATATCTAATAATGACGCGCGGGTACTACATAGGTATTAATAAAATGTTTGTTATTATGGTTTGTGGACAGATTAATAATAAATTTTAATATGTTGGATAAGTTATAATGCGATAATGTAAGTTAAGAATATTATATGTGTACGTACTTGTTGATAATTCAAACTATTGAAATTAATTATTTAATTAATAATTCAAAATTTTATTGAAATAGGTAGGCCCAATTCTTAAATACCCACGTAAATACTACACAAATGAGTCGTTATTCATTACGGTAATTAATAACAATATAAATAACATTAATACCTCAATGATTTGTGAATTTGTAAAATGTATCTGGATCAATGATCTGGATAGGTTATTTTGCAACAAAGTTAGTTATATACCTAATCTGAAACATATTTTATTATTACCTTGGAAGAAGATTATTCAAGTTAGCCTTTAAACTACTAAAATTGATTATAATTTAAAAAAAAAATAAACTGTTCACCATCAGAAATTAATAATACGTCACTAGGTATATAAAGCTTATTTTTTTGTGTTTGTTTTGGATCGCAGACCGATCGATCTGGAGCCTTCGTGCTGTATATTGAGACCAGGTGAGCTGGAGCTGGTGCTGGTGCCGGTGCCGGTGCTTGTGCTGGTGTTGGTGCTAGCAGATGGTTTGACAGGTTTGGTCAGGAGGACGGCCGCGACATCCAACTGCTTCTGGGTGCTGATGGCGCGCTTGGTGCCGTCCGGAAGGAGAACCATAACTGTGCCGTCGCTGGTCCAGCACTTGTTGTTTGAGAAAGTAGAGCGAGCGGAGGAGAATAGTTTTTGACGCGTCTTTGTAAGGGATTCGGTAAGGAGAAGAGGTGAGTTTTTCAACCCTTTCTTCCTCTCCCATACTGATCTACGATCGTTTAGGTATTGGAACTCGATAAGGATAGGTCGGTTCTTTTTTGGTATCGCTCGACCTAGCCTCCTGGTGGAGACGATTCCCTTGATGGCGTCTTCAGGGCACCCTAGTCCGGTCAGCACCGCGGTCACAAGGGATCGCGTATTCTCAGATTCATCCTCCTTTACGCCATGTAGAAGAAGCAGGTTTTTTCTTGATGCTGCATCGATGGCATCCACACGTAGCTCAAGTTGAGCCACGTTCTCTTGGAGAGCGCTGATCTCCGAAGTCATCTTCTTCTTGAAATCATTGAAGTCTCCGCGGAGACTTGAGAGATCGCCTTGAGAATTGCCAGGTTTATCGTTTGCTTTGTCGAGCCGTTTTTCGAACTCGTTCATTGTTTCTTCGAATTTCTTATTAAGTGCTTCGAGCGACATTTTAATTATTGTGGGTATGTTATAATTTTGTAACTGTCACTGTATTATTTTAAATAACACTTTATAATACGATTTGTGAAAGTGATTTAATTTATTTTATGTGTTATTATTGTTTTTTGATCGCGCACTTTATGACATTATATTTTATTTAAAAACATATTATATTTTAACTTTAAAACATATTTTTATCTTCATCGGTATGAAGTGTGACTTTCTCCGTATCCATAGACAAAGATGTTTTTTTGTAATTACATCTAACTGTTTTCAATTTCTCGTTTTACGTAAGTAGCGCACAAGAATCCCATCTGCTTCCAATCGTCGTGGAGCCAGTGAGACTTTGGCTTCCCGAATTGTGATATTTTATAAGACGGAAGGTAGTGGGGAGGGGAAGACGGCGATGATTAAGGTTTATTTAGATCTGAATATCAAACATGGCTAAAGTCATTTTAATCAACGTTTCGATTCTGAATGGTGTTCGATCACCAGGGTGATACTAAAATGCCCACTTTTGTAACTGCTAATAATTCTTGGTTGATTGTTTTTGTGTTGAACGCAATTTATTTAAAAAAAAAATTAAATCCTTTGTTAATCAAATGTTATTTTTAAGTTCGGCAAGCATTTTAGTTATTTTATTATTATGACAGCTATTTCGGCGTTCAAAGGCATTTTCAAACTTCAATTCTTGGTGGAATTACATAGTAATGAAAACAGAGACAAACATTCCCGAGTTACGAATAACCCGACCATATTTGAAAATCTCCTACTGCCACCAGAGTAAGCTGAAAATGTTGCTTGAATTGTGATGGAGGACTTAGCCAGCCGAGGAATTGAACACGGAACGCCTGGGTGGGACCCAAACGCGATGCCCACTCAACCACTGACCGGTCAATTAAAACCAAATTTTCTAAAATGAATCCACTTTTCACATTAATGCAGTATCTATGTATGCAATACCAACTATTATGGGAAGACCACAATAAAATATTATGTTTGTTATTCCCAAGTGTAAAAGTAAACAAGTCATCGTAAATTGATAATAATTTAACTCTAGTAGTAATTAACAAACAAATAACGTAAATTAAATAGAAACACTACGGAGCTTATTTTTTATAAAACTAACGTTGCTCCATATTTGGACTACTGCTCTACGATGTTATATTTGGCCAATGAAGGAAATTTGAACAAACTAGAAGTTATACAAAACAAAGCTATGAGATGTATACTGGGGAAAGGCAAATACGCAAGGATTAATCAAATGAGAGAGGAGCTAAATTGGATTCCAATAAAAAGAGACTACTATTTAATGTGTTAATTTTTGTGCATAAAATTATGAAAAACCAAATGCCAAAATACTTTAAGGATGAAATTGTTTTTAATAGAGACATTCATAATTACGAAACAAGAAATACAAACAGAGTTTGATTGCCACAAATAAAGAAATCAAAATCACAGAACTGCCTAATGTACAGAGGACTAAAGATGTATGATGAAATGCCTGAAAGTATGAAGAATGAAGAAAGAATGAATGTATTTAAAAATAAATGTTATGCTTACTGTAAAAATATTTAAATTTATCAAATGAAATGTTACATTGTGCTTATTAGTTTATATTCATGTAGTATAAACTAACTCAATAAATTAAAAAAAAAAAAAGAACAAAAGAACAAAAGGCCTAAGTTTTAACAAAAATGTGTCAGTCTGGATATACGTAATTGTCTGAAACCGGTGCAGTCTTGTTAAAATAAAATAAAAAGGAATTAATTTTATAATTGTTATTAATGATGCTCAAATTTATACAATTTTTTTATTCTGAGACCTCTGGAAATAAAGGAACTTAAGTCTCCGTCAAACAAGTCTCCATGAGTTATTCAAAATAATTATTCAATTAGGATCCACCTGTCTGTGTTGACATATCACTTTGTTGAATTTGAAGAAACTGCGCAGTTGTATTATCGTTTATTATGTATTTCCAGTTATCCCAATAATGCTCATATGTCGTAATGGAAAATCGTGACTTAACGTTTCTACCACCAAAAAGATCGTTGAACTTTCGGAATCCGTTCATTATCAATAATATTTTTCTTCCGAGAGGACATTCCAACTAAGTCATCCGTGAGGCAAGTTCAAAGTTAAGAACAGTGAATTTAGATCAAAGAATAATAATTATTGATAATTTTTAATGACTTGTGACAACAGTGAAAGTAACATTTTTGAAAACAGTTGATGTAAGGCTATTTACATCACCGTCACAATTTTTAATCAGCTCTTAATGTCAGAGAAGTTGTCGAAAATGAATTTATTAAATTTCAACGTTTGGAACTTGATTTTAGCTTTAAGTTATGTAGTTACCGTTATTAGTGGTGAGAGATTTAATAGTGACGTGACATTTGTCAGAAATAAAAAAACAGAATACAAAGACAATAATAATATAATTGACGTGTCGAAAAGGTGTTCAAATACCAGAAATACAGATGCTCTTCTGTCGAGGAAAAAACGGTCTTTGAGTTTTCCAAATGGAAGTTTTTTTGTCGTAAGTAACAAGTTCAAATTATTTATTTTTTATGAGAATTACTTAAATAAGTTGCAGTATATTCTTCTTAATAATATTAATACACTTAAATCACGTAACGATTTTTATATATTACAAAGCTTTATGCAAGCTGGCAATGGCTGGTCAGTGGTTGAGTGGGCATAGCGCTTGGGTCTCACCTGGGCGTCGCGTGTTCGATTCCTCGGCTGGCTAAGTCCTCCATCATAACACAAGCAACATTTTCGGCTTTCTGTGGTGGTAGTACGAGATTTTCAAACATTGTTGGGTTATTCGTAACCCGGGAATGTTTTTCTTTCTTTTTTTTTAAATAAAAAAGCTCAATTTATTCAAGCTTTCTTAGGAACCAATCTCTTTTTGATTTGCAACGGGAACGGGCGGTCCGTTTGATAGATTCTCTTATCTTAACAAACGGATTGCAATCTTTAGAACTAACGGTATTTCAATGGAAGATGGTTCGAAAGACTGGCTTCATTGATCCCTTCGGCACCGGTGCAAAGTCGGGAAACACACCAAATGCGCGCTCAACATATGTAAACGGTTGACATTTGTAACATTATGAGAACGGGTCGCTTCTTCGACCCGTTCTTGAGTTCAACAGCGCGGCTGTGCAGCGATTTTTCGACCTCCGTATTTCCTCCTTCCTACAATGTGGATCTATTCAAGACCAATGTTCATTCCTTCCTCTCCTCAAAAAGACCCTTCACACAGCATCTCAGATGACATAGAGAAATTATTTTCCTCAGAGCCTCCTGTGTGGAGTTAACGTTTAAAAAAAAAAAATTATATATATTTTTTAATATTAATTTTTTTTTATGAAATAACATTTTAAGTGCGTTTTTTACAACTTTCGAAATCTTGTACACGGCAGACGATACCTCATAATAATAATGATACTTGGCTGATTTATATGGCGCTGTTTTCGTGAAAAATCCCCTTAAGTTATACAAGTATGTTGTTGCCTTGTTACGGTAGATAGCACAAAGTTGCCCGTGAAATTTGCAAATGAAACCTCGTTGTTCAAAAAAATACAAATATTAAAATATAACTGTAAATTACAAATGAAATCTGAAAAATTAAATACGACGTATTTTAAATAAAGCTTTGTCACTTAATTGCTTCCGAATTTATAAGGAATTTGGACACACATGTTAAAAAAGAGCAAAGCAAAATCAATGTTGGCCAATGTTGGGAACATAGTATATCTATAGCATGTGACGTCAACTGAATAGCTAATTTAAAATCAGTAATAGTTTATTTTATTTTAATTGGCCCTTAGATCACCTTATCCCTGGTAAAGGCTCTACTGCTCGGCATTCCCCTAGGCTGGAACATCTCCCTGGAGATCGACGTATTCTTCAAGACGCCCAGCTTTGTCGAACTTGAGAAGATGAAGGTTGCTGGACCCATAAAGCATCTACTGCTGCATCACAGGCAGAGGAGAGAAGCCTGGGGACAATTCGAGGAGGTCCTCAAGTAGTAAGTTGCTAAACTAAATTCATTCAACAAGATAGTTTGAAAATCATAACTTATCGTTTCTGGCCTTTTCACTTAGGATATATAATCTGTCCAATAAGAGTAGAAAATATAAAAAATGGAACTACAAAATTTGTAGGCTGGCAACACCAATTTATCTGTTAAATATTCTTTTAAAGTGCAATGACACTGAAAATACAGAACACTGCACACACATTTAAAAAAAAAATTGTTCTTAAAAATATATATGTTATAATCGAAGAAGCAATATTGTTAAGGTTCCTATTTAATGACATACATTTGATTAAATTCTGTTTTACGAAGTGATTGGCTTTCATTTAATTTAACATATATTTGAATTTAACAGTAGGTGGAAAGGAAGAATCATTAATGGTGAGTTAAGTTACCCTACTTTTAGATCTGAATGAGTTAAATATATTCAGATCTAAAATTAGAGACATGATCTAAATCCCGGGCAACGCTAAGTACTTAAGGTTATTTTAAATAAATGTGCTTTATATTTTATTACAATATCGTTATTCTTCATTATGTTAGCACAAAATTGCAAACGTATATTAATAATAATAATAATAATTGGATAATTTATAAAGCGCCGTTTTTGTGAAAAATCACCTCATGGGCGCTGTACAATTTATTAGGATAGTTCTAACTGATTTTACTATTTACAAATGGATACAGAAACATACTTACCTGGCAGGTCACTTACGATAAACACACTTTAATTATAAGTTTATGCTCGGAGAAGATACGGCTTTGCACGCGGATGACATTACAGTTAACACACTGGACATTGCATGATTTTACATTATTTGCTACCCTAGTATTACATTTGTGAATAGATTACTGGCAAAAGTGGAGTTGGTATTTATTTTAAAATACTGGATAATTTAGGACTATTGGAAATTAGTGGCAAAAGTATAGTTGATATTTATTTTAAAATACTGGAGAATTTCGGAATCTTTAGGGCTGGAGAATGTTCATGAAATGACCTTCACAAACGCTTACATTTATTTTTTTTTTCTACGTTTTTACAGGTTAGTTATTTACGGTGTCGGATTAATATACCTATATGCATTCTAATTTTGAGACCAGTGGGTATCTATATTGCAATGAAAACATATTTTTTTCGCTTTAATGCCTTTTTAATTTTTAATAAAAATGTGGGTTACACAGCTTTGGATTACCACCATGGTTATATTTTTAGTATTGCCATTTAAACAACAGTGGCGCCCTCCTATGTTTTGTACTCTTATTTGACAAACTGTAGCTGGTACAAGAGCAGTAACATAAGACGGTGTCCAGTAAATACACCGTAAGCGATTCACTCACCACAATTCACACTTGAGAATGTTCACTGCACACAGTTCACCGCCCGTGGGTAAGGTTAAGTTGCATAAAAAGTAAATAATGTACATGCAAAAACAGTATAAAGGCGTTAATAAATAAATAATTTAAGAAAAAAGCACTCCCTACAAATAATTTTCCGCGTAGTAATTTATGTTTGGTGAATTGTAGAACTACATACGACTACTGGATAATGATTATTCTGATGAGACAAGATTTGATATGGGAGATCACCAAGAAGAATATAATTTAACAATAAACTATGAAAACTATGTTATTTTTTGGTATCACTTATTTTAGTATCTTTTTTACTGTCCACATTAGATTAGTTTAAATCAGAAATACATTGCTGAAATTTTGTTAGAAATTTTGTTAGAAAATTCTTATAGCGTAAGTATTTTAAAGGATCACATTAAATAATTAAGCGAGTACCCTGTCGAACCCGAGCTGCTCTGCAATAAAGTAATCAGTGTATGTTGCAAAAATAGATAAGTTACGGTAACAATGAATTTTTGAAATGTTCATCCAAAAGGCCGGCTCTTTACACAAACTCAAAAGTTTCGGCTCAAATCTATACCACCTAGCTTAAATAATAATGGTCACCGCATGAGAAGTCGAAGGTTGAACGATAAACAACAGATTTTGCTGAAAGTGCCTTGAGTTTTGACGGTGTCATAGAAAACAGTATTTAATGATTACAGATATGAAAACTAAAATTTTCAACAATTGAATACATACGTTATTTCCAGTTACGGAGTTAAGGGTCAGCCTTGCATTCTTCGAGCTATCTGCGAAGCCCAGCAATACCTCGCTCCAAAGAACACCTTCCTCTCACACGACGTCCTGAAGCTGATATTTTCGTAAGTACATTTTTATTTTTATATGACACTTCACAAGATCGCCCCTGTCCGTATAGCGATGCTTTACACCTTTATGATTTAACCTTCCGATTATTTAGTAGGTTCTTATTATTGCACGATTTTTCTAGTGGCCATTATTTTTGATTTTAATTTATTAGGGATGTCACATCTCTATCATGATGTCCCTCACATCACTACTAATTGTCTATGGTCTCTATTATAAAAATGTCTAGTCTGTCAACAGACGTGATAATAAAGTCTCGAATATATATATCAAGTTATTAATGTTTTCTTTAAGTCATCCGAGTCAATTAATTTATAATACAAGGGAAACAAACAGTTGTACCTATTTTGTATGTATTTTAAAGACAAACATTCTTTTGTTACGAATAACCTGACAATAATTTGAAAATCTTGTACTACTCTTTGCGGAAAATGTTGTTTAGATCGTGATGGAAGACTTAGCCAGCCGTATAATTATTGAACTCATGACGCCAGGTTTGACCCAGACGTGAAGCCAAAGTTAGCCATTAACCATCATTCAGAAAGACGCGACGCTTGGAATTGCTTTGTGCTTTCTAATTTCGTATCTTGATCTAAAGACCTCTGCCATAGGTCACCCCTAGTGGTTCGCAACGTTTGGTGATTTAGCAGGGGTGCCCGGGTTCATGGGATGAGGTCTGTCTAGGTCTTGATGGTGGTTGAGACCATGGTAACTATGTCCTAATCCCCTCCTTTCTCATCCCTTTCTCTTCAAAATTTATTTATAGCTCAAAACATTTTCCAAATCGGAAATCTCAAAGTCCAACTTGCTTTATGGGTAGTTGTGATTCTTGTTCGTAAAACGATTGTGTAACGTTTTATATGCTACTTATTTTTTTAATTAATATTATTTTAATAACTATGCTAAAAAATCAACATTTGCTATGTTTTATACTTTTTTTTTCTTTCTCTTCCTTTTATTTTCTCCATTTTCTTTTAGTTTGTACGAAACATATTCCATATATTCATACTCATCCTAATTTGACAGTCTTAAAACGGGAATCCTTTTAGTTGGGCAGTCAAAACATTTTATAAATAAAATGTATAATAGATGTGTAATCTTGTACTAAATTAAAAGAAAATTAATAATAAAAAAATATCGACCAACACAACACGGGCATGTGCCTAGCATGGTGGTCCTCCCAAATTATAAAATTACAGAGCAATTAAGTAATAAAGAACAAAAAAACATGTAAAAAGTATGTTGAAAACGGAATAGCTTCAAAAACGCTAAATTTGTTTCTTTACTGTCAAGAGGTGTCAAAATAATCCCTAAATTATGGGAATGCCAGCACATACTTTCGATTACGCGTAGAGATCCTAAATTCGTAAAGCCAAATGTGCGGGATATCTACGGCAGGTGTCGCTCCTTATTTATTCAGCCTTTACTCCCGCCCTTGGCTCCCACCCCTTCAGCCTTGTGCCTTGTGTACACGGGTTAACCCGTGCCTTATTAAAATTTGACTAGACCCCAACTAAAATTAATTAGTTCAAATTTGTATTGAATATTGAGGGAGTATGCGAGGAATTTTACGATCAAAAGGAGAGTGAGTGTAAACTAACCAGAAAAAGGCCCGATAAAAACCTTAAAATATTCAAGGGTTTCTTTTATAACTTATAACTGACTAAAAAAATACATTTTGAAAACTGTAAACTTGTGTGCATTTAAACCTTCTTTTCATCTGTAAATCTATTTATATAGGTAGGTACGTTTAATTCTCTTTATGTCCGTCAGTGCTTCTTAGGCCATCAGCTCATAGAGAAACTGAAAAAAAAACCAGTTGGCGACTCGATCGCCATCCGCAGGAAAGGAACTTGTGAATTTCGTTGACGGTCCGCACACAGACAACTTTAAGGACCAGTTGTCAAGGGCGATGCGATGACTAGCAGTGCTGATTGCTGCGGCCGTCGCATTTCAGTTGCCATTTTAGGTTGCCATGGTAGCGGTTCACGACCTATCGAAAATATCGATTTTGTTCAGGAGGTTGATAAATTGAGTTGTCACCCATTTTTTGGTTTCTCACACGATTTTTAAAACGTTCATATCTCAGGGGAATATGGTTAATGAGGGTAACAATGGGTTGAACGCTCCTTGTTTTATCAATAATAAAATATAATCGTGTAATAAAGTAAATTGAAAATATTTGTTTTTGAAAAGCAATATTTTTCACAAATGCAATGTCGCGACCAGAACAAATCTGCCTGACCAGACCAATAACTGCCGTATTGGTCGCCCTATTGTAAAATCTAACACAGCGCCACTGGACTCCAACGAACATTCAGGATATAATCTGCCTACCTGCTTACACCGCGCAAGGAGACACCGGCACATATCTACCTATAGCCGATAATAACTACCAAGCCGGTTAATTATTCTACCACCTACTCGAAAGGCCTCAAGTCAACACATACTTACGAGCACAGCAGCGAGAGGTTTCCGAACCGATTGTTTCCAAGGCGATTCTGGAAAGTGTTAAACAAGTCGACTGTGTTATTTAAGGCGGCTGCTATCTCTATACAGCTAGTCGTTAAGTAGCCTCTACAAGTCACACACACAGTAATACAGTGCCCAGTTTATCAGTGAATACGCTCCAGTGCGGTTCCCGCCTACCGGCCAGCTCCCGGCGACTCGGAGCCGGAACCTGTGCCGGTGCGCCCGCAGCCTTCGAGAAACCATCATCTCACAGCTAACATGGTCCACCGCACCATCAGCTTTGGAGAATCATTTGCCCGCGACAACAAGGCCTGCCGCGCCTTCTGTCTAGGTCTAGGGTGCAGCAAAATCTCAGACTTATCGAAGCCCGTCGCGCTTCGCTGCCACTGAGACTTCATACTCCTCGCAAGGTTCACCGCTGTCTATCTCCGCGACTCAAAGCGTCGAGCGACATCCTGGACGACATGGTCTTCTCCACCACCACGGTGCAGAGCGGCATGCTGGTGACATGCAGACCCGTGGTATGCTCCACCACAGCATCATCAACCTACATCATCAACATCACTGCCAATACCACTTCTGTCTGCACTCACTACTACTCGTGTCTACACCATGACTGTTATTACCATCTGCTACGTAGCTACAAATAAAGACTTCGACTCACTACATTGACTGACGCCTTTCATTTTCACCTCCGTCTCTGCCGATCCGCAGTCCGCTCCCTCAGCAATATCAATACCACGTGATTTTTGACGTGTCCGCGCTAGTTGTACATGCTTTCTGGTGCCCCTATGCTTGTGTGCGTGCTCCCCTTTTCCTTTAGCGTTCCTTAAGTGGACGTTACCACCCAATTTGAGAATCAAGGATGTAGATCTTGATTGATAAAATTCTTTTCAGAAAGACATTAGCCCACTTTACACGTAAATTGCCGACCGCGCTCCTCGATCTCCAAATTTAATATTTTTTTGTAACATTTCTATTTTTGAGACTGACAATTCATGGTGAAATTCCATTATAATATATTATAATAAAACGAATATAAAACTTTATTCCACTTAATTTTATTTGACCGTAACTGCTTTCAGCTCGTTAGAGCCATCTTCAGACTGGTACAAATAGTTCTTAGCCTACGGTTTATATACATAACATATAGGTGAGGGGGAGAGGGGAGATCTACAAGGATTTAATTTAATTTTTTTTGTGTATATGTATTTAGTTTAGACCATTCCAATTCCAGTATCCCTTCAAAAAGCAATAAAAAATCCCATACTTCTTAAATGTAATAACGATTTGACAATAAAATTAGGTCATTAGTAATTCATATTACTTGTAAGGTTTTTCCCTAATCAACATTGGAGTGAGCTACAAACCCAAGGTAATTAGCCTACTGGAATTACTAAAATATTTTGAAATTCGACAGTCTAAAACGACTTAGCAACAAATATAACTGATTAAAATCCTTGTAGACCACCCCTCTCCTCCACCCCCATATGTTATGTATATAAACCGTAGACTAAGAATTATTTGTACCAGTCTGAAGATGGATTTAACGAGCTGAAACTGGTTACGGTCAAATCAAATTAAGTGTAAAAAAGTTTTATATTTGTTTTTTTGTAATATATTTTGTGTAACGTTTTTTTTACATAAACCTTGTTTCGGGATTAAATAATGTAGGTTGTAGGCATCGACCATTATCTAGACAGGGCGTGTGAACC
This sequence comes from Limnephilus marmoratus, assembly GCA_917880885.1. Taxonomy (NCBI): domain Eukaryota; kingdom Metazoa; phylum Arthropoda; class Insecta; order Trichoptera; family Limnephilidae; genus Limnephilus; species Limnephilus marmoratus. The sequence goes on along the minus strand of OU862918.1, from coordinate 20,415,936 downwards.
TTAAAATTATTACCGAAACAAAACGTATTGGTTTAAGAAAAGTTGTATTTAAAAGAAAGCGCATTATCTCGCAGTGGAGATCGAAAGATGCTTCGCTTTTTATCTTTTGTTGGTCTGCTTGGAGCTAATTTGTATTCCACTAAGTTCATGGACTAACTAAAGATAATTTTTAAACACGTATTTGAAACAGTAAGAAATATTTTTAGTAGGAACTATCGCGGACTTAACCATTACATTATCAACAATCAGCTACCTGAATATTAAAAAAAAATATATATATATATATATTTTTTTTGTTGTTTAAGGCAATTCACCCTAAAAAGAGTGCTATGTGGCGTTAAAAGTAAGGGAGATGATTATATTTTATGAAAAATCTTTAAGGGTAAAGGGAATCTCAAATATTGAAGTCATTTAAGTCCATGAATTTGTATAAAACGGAAAAAATGCGAGAATTATTGAGAGAGAGAGCAAATATGGATTAATAAGGGGAGATTGGTGGGTGATTTTAATAAGTAAACGATAAATGCCTTTGAAGGACGAATGATTTTTACAATTAAAGAATACATGGTCAAGAGTCTCATTTTCCACGCCGCACTAACAAACAAATATGTATTCCTAATAAATAACTTCGACCAATAATTGATAAAAATCTTAAATTTATGTCTAGCAAAACAACTGCGTCTCGCAACAAATTACGACAACACTTTTGCCACAAAATGAACGATCTTCGCTAGTTTAGCAAAAGTTGACATCAAGAAGGCATTATCAGAGAAAACCTGAAATATGTCATTTTCAAATCAGATTTTAGACGTATTGACTCTTTTCCACAAAAAATTATAAATGGATTTCGAAAGATTGTTCTTTTATCTAGCATTCGCATGTAATAAATTTTGAGAAATTTTTTTAATTTTTAGTATAATAAGGTTATTCCATAGGTCGTTGGCAGATTTGTTAAATTTTCAAAAAAGATTTTGTATTTCACCCATTTCAAATAATATAATCATGCAGTAAAATAAATCAATACATTATCTAGCAAACGCATGTTTTAGAATTTTAATTTTAGTTTCAATAAAATCATTAAAAAATATCTACGTACATGTGTTTCTTGACGAAAATTGGTCCATTTGTGTATTTATTTGCGCACTTACAAACTAATGTATTTCAGATTTTTTTAACATTCTTATTAAATTTAGACATTATTGAAAAATGATAAATACTTACAATCAAAAAATAATTACAAAAAGTACATTATTTTAATAGTTTTATCATCACGCCTTTCAGCATTTTTGGATTAAGGTATAAATGAAAGCTAATTTGGATTGAAATAAATTCGATATTGAGTTATAATTTTAAAAAGCTGGTATGAAGAATAATTAATCTTTCTCATTGTAACCGTCCTGCACGATCGTAAGAACAACTTTCGACGAAATGTGTATTTTTGTCCGCTGGCTGGTTAAACGCTCTTAAGAGGGGGTTATTATATGGAATTACTCTTAGATAGCGTTATTTTTAGATTGAAGCTAATTTCAAATCTAAATATGCGAAGGTTAATCAATCTATTGTTATTATATATCGGTGATTGTAGGTAAGGAAGTGGTTTCAGTTATTAAAAAAAATTACTATTAACACAAAAATCTTTGTAAGTTCCACTAAAAAGCTTCATTGCTTACCGCAATAAAAACATGTCTTTTTGAATCTATAATTTCCTTTTGAAGCATTGTCGCTAATAAATTTATTAGTCCTACATTTTTGATTGTTCGAAAAGAACGAATATTTTTTTGAAACTCGGCTGAAGCCAGGTAAAAACGTATTTTCAATATTAAAACATTCTACAACTAAAGGGGTTATATATTTATATGATTTGGAAGTTATAATGCACTAAGAAACATTAACAAAACGTGTATTAAAAATAGGTACATTAGAAATTAGATATAACAAGAATATCACGTTCCCATGCATTCAGGAAAACGGTGTTGAATGCCTATAGAAGCCACGTCAAGATAACTTCACGTGTATTAAAGACTGATGAACGCAGGGGATGAATTCAGTCACCGTCACCACCCACCACTAGTCATCTAGTCATCCCCCTATCTGGACCAAATGGTGTATCCAGGAAGAGATAATCTGAAACGACGGGAAGTTATGATTAATTAACTCGACGAAAAGTACTTTTACAGATGTTAGAAGGCTGGAAGGAGAAATGTTATGCAATTTTATTGGATTTTTTAAGAAATGAAACACACTAAGAAATAATTTTAAAAGTCTACCCTGTTACTTTCTGACATTAAATAAAATAAAAGTGTATTTCCAAAAGTAAAACGTTAATAATTTCTTATTTTCCATGAAGGGATTCGAGGTATACCTATATATACAAGCAGGCGTAGTGCAGCGGTAAGGCGCTTGATCGTATCCCAGCGTGGCAAATAAATTTCATTTAATTAATTTGTGTATTTCACATTTTATTCATTTAAAATAATGTATATTATATTTGCGGCACGTCCCAGAGTGGAAGATACTCTCAGTATCGCCCTGGTGTAAGACCACCATTCAGAATTGAAACGTTGACTGAAATGGCTTTAGCCGTTTTTGGTGACCAGATCTGAATAGCCAGGTACTTCCCCACTTTCCTCTTCCCTATCTCCTTCCCCCCCCAGTACCTTCAGCCTCACAACATACCCCAATTGGGGAGAAAAGAAAACAGACCCGACCACATGTTGCTGTGGCTAACGAAACAATGCCATCTACTAACAACGCCATTATCCAACCATTTTTTTCAAGAGGCAAATCATCCCAAAGAGGGAGCTTTGTGATTACCCAATTATAACCAACGCCATAAGTTAATTTCCATACTTATCAAATCCACATCGCCCGCTTGCCAGCCCGCTGCCCGCTGCCAGCTTGCCAGCCCGCTCGTTCATATATTATATATTTCAACCAATTTACACAAAACCTTGACAAATTAAATACCTAAACCTTCCTCATGAATCACTTTATCTATTGGTGAAAACTGCATGAAAATTCCTTGCGTAGTTCAAAAGATCTAAGCGTGCAGACAGCGGGAGCGACGCTTTATACTATGTAAAGATTGGTGCATTAATTATGATTTTCGCTATTGTGGACGAAGTAAATACATAAGTAAGTTAAAAAATTCTACTTCGTATATTACCACAATTCATTAATATTTTGTTTACAACTTTATCCCCAAATTCATTGAATTTTTTTAAAGTTTCGTCTTCTATTTTGTTTTAACTTTTAAATACGTATGTTAAGGTCCGTAGCTCAGGAAAAAAAATAGTTGAAAGCTGAAAATAGTTGTGTTGATCTAGATATTCCTCTTAAAAAATTAAATTGTGTAAAGTTATTAATACCAGTGAGTAATTTGCCCTAGATATTTGCACGGAGTTCTGTTTAATAGGTATTTCATATACTAAGTATTTAATCCTGCAGGACTGGGGATAATGCAATCTCAGTCGAATAAGATATATAAAAAATATTATATTTAATTAAATGTTACCAATTTCTATTGCTTACGAGTCCATAGCACGTTACTCCTGAATACATTTAAAAATAATATCGCCTATTTTAGCCCTCTTACACAAAAGTGGATTCATAAAAAATGTTAGGCTATTGCTCAAAAATATATATAAGTCTTATATTATATATAATATAAGACTTTTTTAGCGCCCTTGAGGTGATTTTTCGCAAAAACGGCGCTCTATAAATTGTCCAATTATTATTATTATAAGTCTTATATTATATATCACCTGTGTGTCTCTCTTCGAGCATCTTGCGTCTCTTTGTATAATACGAGTAAGCTTTTACATAATTTGATATACATTTTAGGTATTCTTGGACTAAGTGAATTTTAAAATTTTTATTTTCTAACTCGGTTTTTATAACTTTTTAGGTTATTAACTCAGTTTTTACAACATTTTTACCACGTAAGTGAGGACACCTGTAAAACGCTGTTTAAATAAATAAGTCGAATAATTTAAAAAAAATACAAACTAAGTAATGACAAAAAAAAAAACAGTGTGCAATTCACACGCGGTAGAAGTGAATCCTTCAAAAAACTATAATAGACAAGAGTGGAGAGAATAGACAAGAAGAAGCACCTCACAAAGGAGGGACTGATAGGCTACAAGCACAGCACAAAGAGAAGATCGATTATATTATCTCATTCTCTCGCAGGCTAAATACACAGATGTAAAGGTTTGTCTCTTTTTAGTTTCGCTATTTTTCGTTACATCGAGTTTTTATTTCCTTCCTTTAAGGTGTTGGTGAAGTTAGCCGAGAAATTAGTACACCCTCTCATCAGTGAACATTGTAGAGCAGCGTTTCCTAACCTTTTCAGCCACAATTTTTCAGGAAATCAAAAAAAAATTTTAAGGACCCCCTTAATAAAAAAACAGCAATAAATTTTCCACCATTTATTTTAGCGCTACAAATACCAAAAAATACGTTCATAATTAATGTACAACAGCAACACCATTACTTTAGGTGTCACACACAAAGATAAAATATAATCGTACGCACAATATCGCTTGCCAGACAATCCCATACAGACTTGTCACACCTAAGCAGATGAAGGGCTCGAAGCTCAAAGTTATATGCTTGAACCGCTGCTGAGGCGATACGCAAAGAGTTATGCGACCCCCTCTCCGCCGAAAACAGGAGAGGGGGTCATTTTAATTATTTAATTACGGAGCTGCATAAACGTACGGGTGACAGCTGTCGAGTTGATAGATCCATTACAAAGAAAATACATTTCGCGGCAGCTCTCTATTCTGTAATTCAACTGACTCCCTCTCCTGCCGTAGAAAGAACTATTTTATAGCGTAGTGCATCGGTACAACACAATAAGCGCTCGCGGTTCAACAAATAAGTGCTCGCGCTTTTAACGCTGCGTGTGACCGTACTTTAATTAACGGTTAATTAATGTGCAGGTTGGCGTTGTTATTGTTAAACGGTCTAGAGATGAGACTGCGGGCCCCCATACACATGCGGACCCCCAGGGGACCGCGGACCACAGGTTAAGAAACACTGTGGTAGAGGATCTGAAGAACGTTGGACGTTGCAGAAGTAGTCTGCATGAATCGTTGTAGCACACTCCCATCTCGTCTCTTAGCACTGCCGTCTATTGTGCGAACATATTGCATCTATTGGCAGCTTATTTCATATATTTATTTAAAGGTTTGCTTAGTTACACTTCGAAAAAAAATATTATTCAGACCACTTTATGGGTGATTTCATATATAAATTAATTTACATATACAAAATAATTTTAATTAATTTTAATAACTTTTCATTCATCAAAATTAATCTTAATATAAGGCCAAAATTCACGAGAAACGTTGAAACCAAAGACATCAGAATGAATAGACCAGAAGATACAGATGAGGGGTAAAACCAAACTATAGGGGGCGAAGAGAGGAAAGATACTGTGATTCGTTAAAAAATCAATCCGACAGTATATAGGCATCTCGCATTATAATATCACCATTTAGTTCTTAAAAGCAAAATCTGCTTTGAATGAATAGACCTTTTTACATGGGAGCGAGAATTGCTTGCCACGTTAATAACATATTTGCTAAGGCCAAATGCTTACCCCGAAAACATTCGCCCTAATTCACATAGCAATATTTTGTTGCCGTGTTTAGTTAAGACACTTGTTACAAATGTTTCATAATTTACTTACCCCTGTAACCAGCGACTAGGACACTGGAAAACCGCCCACATTCGCTTTGTCCATATAATATGTGCCTTTAATGTATAGCACAACGTTTTTGGCGTGTTATTTCGTAAAACGTACGGACGTTAGTTCCGCGCTGGTCACTACAAGAATGATGACGTCACATATTTTAGATCCAAGCGTGGCTCTCTCCTCTCCCCATGGAGCGAGCTGGCCATGGCGCCAAGGCGGAGCTATAGCCGGTTCCATGGGGAGGGGGAAATAATACGTTTTTATCACTTAGGGCAGGTCCAGATATATTCATATGTCCGTGGTTGAAACCTTTTGGATCGATTCTTACCGTATTAATACAAGTTTTTTTCAAACCAACCTCAAGAATGATTACTGCGAACGTGAAGACTTTGATGTTTTCTCAAATGCAATTACTACCTTCAGAAGGGACCTATACTTACATATCTCAAACGTTTCCTCACTTAGAGGTTATAATATGTGTATAAATGTAAATGTATGTGCGTGTGTGAATGTACATGTATGCATATATATTTATATATGTATGTGTAGAGTGCGCATACATACGCATATACAAATATACTTATGTATGTGTGTACATATACACGTAAGTGGATACTTAAATGGATAGTAAACTTTTAAATGGAATTATCACTGTAACCGTATTCAAATTGTAAACTAATGTAATAATTAATAATCCTAAAAGTACCCATAAAAACTCCATCAAAAGAAATTTTTAAAAATTTTAAGGTGTTCAGCATCATTAAATTATACTCAAAATATGCACTACTCAAATTTAAAGAAAAATATGAATACCTTGCTGACTAACACACCTACACTACAAGGTCAAAATCCTCAAAACTACTGAACATCCCGCAATTAAATACTTCTTTTGGCTAGAAAAACCGTAATTTCCATGCTACAAATTGATATAATGCCCTTCCAATTGAAATTAAGAACACCATGGAGATACAAATGTTTAAAAAAGATATCAAATTATGGTTAAGTAAACAGGAATATGAGGAAATCATTAAAATTATGAAGGAACCCAATACAACCTGCAGACAACAAACATAAATACTTTTATTTTATTTATTGTTATTTTTGTGAAAATCACGAAACTAGAAGATGAGGAAATAAAAATCAACACCCATTCAGCAACACACAGTCCGCCTCGGAACAGGAATACCCAGTGAGGAGGACTGTAAAAAAAACACTTTACTTTGTATTTTTACTTATTTTGTAATTTTACTTTATCTTATATTGTCATTAAAAAAAAAAAAATGTATTCTGTTGGCAGGCCAAGAAACACAATAAATAATCAAAATAATTAAATAAAGTTATTATGGGTAAGTAAAGTAAATGGTGCCTCCAAGGAATTGTAGCTCGATGTCCACTGGCTTGATGAATACACAATTTAGTACACGAAATTTCCCTTACACAACTTTTCTTTTCATCGGCTCGTCTTTTCCAAAGTTACGCTTTGGAAATGCGTAATAAATCGTTCCGAATTTCCGTAAGATAAAAAATGAAATATTGCTTCTATATTTTCCGACGTAATTGAATTCAGGTTAGGTAATAAATATGCAAGCCTTAAGAAATAACTTAGGTACTCATTTTGTATGCATTTTCACTTGAAATTTTATTTTTCTTTTGTAAGTGGGTCTATTTTTTTATTTTTGTATTTTTTTTATTTATTGAGTTAGTTTATACTACATGAAAATAAACTAATAAGCACAATGTAACATTTCATTTGATAAATTTAAATATTTTTACAGTAAGCATAACATTTCTTTTTAAATACATTCATTATTTCTTCATTCTTCATACTTTCAGGCATTTCATCATACATCTTTAGTCCTTTGTACATTAGGCAGTTCTGTTATTTTGATTTCTTCATTTGTGGCAATCGAACTCTGTTTATATTTCTTGTTTCGTAATTATGAATGTCTCTATTAAAAACAATTTCTTCCTTAAAGTATTTTGGAATTTGGTTTTTCATAATTTTATGCACAAAAATTAACACATTATATAGTAGTCTCTTTTTTATTGGAATCCAATTTAGCTCCTCTCTCATTTGATTAATTCTTGCGTATTTGCCTTTCCCCAGTATACATCTCATAGCTTTGTTTTATATAACTTCTAGTTTGTTCAAACTTCGTTCATTGGCCAAATATAACATTGTAGAGCAGTAGTCCAAATGTGGAGCAACGATAGTTTTATAAATAAGCTCCGTAGTGTTTCTATTTAATTTACGTCTTAGTCTTCTAAGAAAATTTACCTTTTTTGATACCTTTTTTAGCACATATTCAAAGTTTGCTGTGACTTTCTATGACCTATGGCATCCACGTTTCAAGGAACGTTGTGAGGTGTGATGTTGAAATAAGTTAGTAAGGGGAAGGATAAAGCAAGATGAAGGTTTAAAAGTTTCTTGCTTTTCAAATCTGGTCATTAAACATAACTAAAGGCATTCAACACAACTTTAGATTATGAGTAGTGGTCTACCATCATTCACCGTTAAGGATAGTTAGTAACCACCCTTGTTAGTAACATTAAACAATTTAATTTTCCTTTGCCTACGAATTGCGACATTTACAAAGTTTTACATGTGTGTGTTAAATAAATACTATGCTTGAAAATAGACACCATAAAAATCCAAAAAATACAAATAAATACAGATATAATAAGGGTTTTACATTATGATTATTTTTATTCTATAATATGTTAAGTTTTTGGTATTTTGGCTTCACAAAGAGTTTTTCAAAATCATACTTAAACAGTGACCTTCCTCTTGATTATTATTTTTTAATTGATAAACTAATGTTTAAGACAATATTTTTATGCATAGCACAAAGGGTAACAATTATTATCAGTAATAATTATTAGCCTGAAACACTCCTTCATTGAAAAAATCTCCCGAGAAAAGATACATGCCGCCGACGGTGGCGGTGGAAAAATGTAATAAGCAGTAATTGTTGAATGAAACACTAGTACATATTGAATTATTAGGCGGGTAGGAGATAAGCCGACGTAGCTCAGTGGATAAAGATCAGTTGACCGGATATCAGAAGGACGCGAGTTCGAGTCCCGTCGGCGGCATGTATCTTTTCTCGGGAGATTTTTTCAATGTAGATGGGTGTTTCAGGCTAATAATTATTACTTAAAATAATTGTTACCTTCCTTTTGTTTCGAAAAGCATATTTATTGCAGGTATGCACCTTTTTAAACGATAACAAATGTTCGAAGAACTATTTTTGTAACCCCTAGATCAGTGATGGGCAAAGTACGGCCCGCGGGCCAGATCCGGCCCGCTAAAGTATTTAATCCGGCCCGCCGACGATTTTTCGAAATTATTAATATACCTATTACGTACTATGTATTAATTTCGAAGGATCGTCGGGGTCAAAATATAAATAGGCGTTGAAGAAACTTCACACAGAATTTGAAACTAGGTTCAAGATTTCAAGAATATTCAGTCATCGCTTGATGTTTTTTCAATGCCATTTAATGTGAACCCGGAGAATTTCCCTGCAGAATTGCAGTAAGAAATTGTTGAAATGCAGTGCAGCCCCCATTCTTCTTCTTCTTTCGTATGGTGGGGGGTCAGAGGGGGACATCTAGGTCTGCGAGCCAGTCTAGGGCCTCAGGCGTTGCCCTGTGGACCTCATAAATCCCGCCGGGGAATGAATGGAGCGGGCATTCGTTGACCACATGTTCGGTGGTCTGCACCGCACCGCATTCACACGTCGCCGACTCTTTAAGGCCCCATCTATGCATCATGTGAGCACAACGGCTATGGGAGCACCTTATTCTATTGATGGCAGTCCAGAGTTTGCGAGGCAATGAGAACCCAGGCTGTCTCTCAGTGGGGTCTTGCACGAGATCGGCGTTTTTGACGTTAGCTGATTGCCACTCAAGCTTCCACCTATCTTCTGGGGTGAGAGGTGTTCGAAGGAGTCTTTCTCCTTCCGTCCAGAAGGGTTTTCGAGACTTTAAGCGGCATGCCGGGTGAGAAACGACATCATCGTGCAAGGGTATTTCGCTTTTTTGCAGCGCCTTCTTGTATTCCCTCAGTGTTGCAATCTCTCGCCTGATATTTGGCGGGGTTATATTTGCAAGTACGGGGAGCCAAGGAAGAGGAGTCGATTTTAAGGTTCCGCTGATGGTTCGCATTGTGGCATTAAGCTGAACGTCGACCATGGAAGTGTGGGCGCTTCTGGCCCATACTGGAGCACAGTATTCAGCTGCTGAGAAAACCAGGGCAATGGATGCCGTTCTGAGCGTGTTGGCGTCGCATCCCCAGCTAGTACCAGCCAGCTTATTGACTAAGTTTAGTCTTGTCCTGTTTCCACTGTTTCCATGTGTTTCCGGTAATTCAGGCTCCTGTCCAAAGTTATTCCAAGATAGCGGGGATGGGGGTCATGGTAAATATTTTTTCCATCAAACTGAACACAGAGTTTTGCGTTTGCTTGTGAATTACTGAGATGGAAAGCTGTCACAACTGTTTTCGACCCATTTGGCTTTAGTCGCCAATTGAGGAAAAATTCTTCCATAGCCTTGAGGTCAGAATTAAGGATCTCTTCTGCTGCATTGAGGGTTTTGGCTTGGACTGTGATGCCCCCATTTAAAACAATTGTTCTTAAATTCCGAAAAAAATATTTTTTATAGAACACTGCCGAAAACTGAATATTCTAAGATGATTGATCACTCCCAGAAAATAATAGTCATGTTTGGGTCCTCGTATGTCTGCGAACAGAGTTTTTCAACCATGAAATTGCGGAAAAACTCAGTCAGAAATCAATTAACTGATGAGCACCTTTTCTCGCTGCTAAAGGTTACTTCGTCGCAGCTCAAACCTGCATTTGAAGACATTATGGCCAATCAAAAACAATTGCATACGTCTCACACATCTACCATAGAAGGGCCTTCGAATGAAAGTTAAATTATTGTAATCTGTAACTTATATTAGCGTTTGTGTGTAAAGTTTTATAATTAAAATATAGATTTTAAAACAAAATGCATTTTGGCTATACTCCTGGCCCTCCTCCGAAATTTCCTAAAACTTTCTGGTCCCCATGAAGAAAGTTTGCCCACCACTGTCCTGGATAGTGTCTCGATTAAATATTTTAAACATCCGATTTTATTTTTATGGGAAAATACCAATTGACGTTTGGCTAAAAGTGTAAATGAATATTCAATTTTTTATTTAATTTTATAGATAAAATTGACGTAAGTTATTCATTTAGAAATGAATAACTTTTCGTTTCGATTTATTAGCATTATCTTCTTCTTCGGTGACAAAATTATTAATGTTCACATGAAAAAGATTTTCATTTTTGTCTCAAATCAAATCACATTATTTGTAACAGTGCATAACATCAGTGAAATTTACGACTCCACTCAATAAAGCATCATTTTATTGTTATGTATCTGAAACAACAAAATTTATGGGCGAGAAATTGGGATTACATCTGAAGCAGAGACATCTCGGGCGGGAAGGCGATAAAATTGTCTTTCTCGACAAAAAACGCATAAATATTAAAAAGGCTCCCCTTCAGAAATGTACTGGGAAGTTTAATAAATCTCACATGAGAATAAGATAAATCATAAAGTGGGGAAATTTGAAATCCGCAAAGTATTATTATCAAAAAGAAAAAAATTGGCAGATTGTACGGGATTCATAAATAAAATTGGCTGAAATTCGGCTTTATTTTTATTGGCCATTCAATGACTTACGAGTATTTTAAATTCCAGTAGGGGTAGGCAGAAAGGTTGGTAGGCCACACCATTATTAGCATACAATTTCTTGCTTCGTCTAAAGTCCATATTCATACTCGTCCCTTTCACACTCTTTTTGTTAATCCGACCATAATATTTACTTATTTAATTGAATGATGACAATATTAGCTAAACTCAATCGAAAATGTGGAGACAAAAAAATCAGAAAAAGATATTGACACCTCTGGGACTCGAACCCAGGACCCTTTGCTTACATGGCAAGTGCTCTACCAACTGAGCTAAGGTATCGATATCAAATTCTAACTAATTACCTAACTAACCATCACGCCGTTTCCCCGCAGGGGTAGGCAGAGAGGACAGACCGCCAAACATCCCGGTCTTGGCACACATTCCTTGCCTCGTTTACATTCATACAACGTCTCATACATTCTCTTCTATTATTCTGACTCTTGACATGGCCCGACTCAAGTATCTGATTCACTTGGTCGTGCCATGTCTTTTTTGGGCGTCCTCGACTTCTTCTACCATTCACATTTGCGTCTTATATTCTCCTTACACTCCTTTCCCATATCAAATTCGGTCACTTTTAACTGTATCATACTTCGACTAAGAACTACAAACATTAACTTTCTTTTCTGGTTGCTATCTTTATATATGATTGCAAGATTCAACCCAAACCAAATGTTATCTAGATAGTGCCAGGATAATTTTTTATCCATTTTATTTAAATATGCGACACCTATTGACTTTTCTGCAAGTCTAGGATGAATATTCATTTATAACTTTATGAGTAAAATCTGAAATTATAATATTTAATTAAATGAAGACAATATAAGCGAAACTCAATCGAAAATGTGGAGACGAAAAATCAGAAAAATATATTGGCACCTTTGGGACTCGAACCCAGCTCAGATGATAGAGCACTTGCCATGTAAGAGAAGGGTCCTGGGTTCGAGTCCCAGAGGTGCCAAATTTCTTTTTCTAATTTTTCTGTCTCCACATTTTCGATTGTGTTTCGCTAATATTATCTTTATTTAATAAAATATTATGATTTGAGATTTTAACCAAAAAGTCAAAATTAAAAATAAATATTTATTTTTTTCCTAATCTCCAATCATTTGTTACTATTGTACGATTCCTTGAAGATCTCTGGAGGTCTAGAGTAGAACGTAAATTGAGCTACAATGTTATCTTCTTTCCTCTTCCAAAGGGGTTGTCGCACAGTGTTTTTTTATGGTTATACTGATGAATTGCGTATAAATTTAGAAGAACTTGCAATAAAGGTGAGATAATTTTAGATGCTGGATGTAAGGCGTTTAGAATGTAAGCAAAGAACAGATAACAATAATTTTCAATGGATTGACACTGTGCTTCTCGTAAAAGTATAGATAAAATGATAAAAAGACAATTTTGCTGTATAAAATTGAAGACAAAATGAGACACAGACCTGAAATTGAAAGTAAAAGAGTCCGTAGACGGAAATGCAGCAAATTGAAATTCCAGTTACAGCAGGATGTAAATATCTGCTATTGCTAACCGGTCGTAAAGGTTAAATGGGGTACTAAATAATTAACAATCAATGAGTTTTCATTATATTAGTAACAACTGTGAAAAATCACGGGATGTTACAGGAAAATAATTTTAAAGAGAACAAATTTCAGTGTATTTATGCATACCGATAGCATCGAAAGTTTTTCGAACTACTCGTAGTTTGGAACACCCGCCCTCAGGCCTTATTGTCTCTTAGGGAACGTACCCAAACTACGTGACCAACTTTTTGCAATTTTTAACCCCCCCCCCCCGTGACCAAAATCCTAAGGAACCCGCCGCTCATTTGTATGGAGCGTGACCTTTTGAAGACCCCCCCCCCTAAAAGTGTCACGTAGTATGGGTACGTTCCCTTACCCGCAAATGCACAAAGACACTTGGTGCCTAATGATATTTACCATTACCGTTTAGAGTCATGATTCAATTTTTTGTTTAATTATTTTTACGATTTTGGTTTCGTTCTTCAGCTTCCTGAAATTATTTTATTAATAACTAAATTATTATTAAATTACTTTTGATCTATCCATAATACCACCGTATAAGCAGGAGTATCTTTCAGCGATTTAACTGTACAAGTGTACATGTGTACATGACTGACCAAGATGAAAACTGAGAAATATTTTAACTGAGAAAATAATTTGCAACAAAAAAAATCACATTGGTTCCACTCCACATACCTCTCCAGCCGAACTCCCTTGACCCATCCCCTTGCACCGCAGTGGGTGAGATAGATTCACACGTCCGTCACTTCTGGATTAATTTGACCCCAATTCCCCAAATTACTACCCACCCCTATTACCATTTTCCATAGGCATTGAGGGATTTTTTTTGTGCGCTACTGTTAAAAAAATTATCATATTCCTTTGCTTGAGAATTGAATAATGATTATATATTGTAAGATCACGAATTTTGTCAAATACTAAAACAAAATCTAGTACAATGATCAGCAAGGTAATAAATTTACCTCTGGATATTTGAAACCGTACATTGACCTAACTTGGTTGTCTAAAACATGGTCCGTAAAAGAAACTACTAATAGGAACTAATGTAGTAGACGTAGTTCTTGAATCATCCGGCATTAATGTTAATGATGCTTATATGGAGACATCTCCTCAATTAGATTCAAATAATGAATCAATTAACTCTATAGAATATTTTTCGCCTGTTACATTTAATGAAATTGAAAAATATATTGATAACCTAAAACCATCCAACTCTAAGGGAAATGATGGATTATCTTGTGATACGTTAAAAAAAATAAAACAACATGTCCTAACTCCATTGCAACATATTTTTAATTTATGCCTCAAAAATGGTCATTTTCCAGAGCAATTTAAAATCTCCACTATAATACCTATTCATAAATCTGGAGATACGAATAAATTAGACAATTATAGACCAATATCTCTTGTTTCAAATCTCTCGAAAATATTCGAAAAATGCATCAAGTCTAGAGTCATTGAACACTTAGAAAAATATAAAGTTCTATCGAAAAACCAATACGGCTTTCGTAAAGACCTAAGCACCGAGGATGCGATATATGAATTGACAAAAAAGATATACTCATCTATCGATAAAAAAAAGAAATGTCTTGCCATATTCCTAGATTTAAGAAAAGCTTTCGACACCGTAAATCATAATTTACTCATTACAAAAATAAATCAACTAGGCTTCAAAAAAGACACTCTAAAACTACTCTCTAACTATCTTACAGACAGAACACAAAAAACAAAAATTGGGAATAATTATAGTTCAGAGTCAAAGATAAAAAATGGAGTTCCACAGGGAACTGTGCTTGGCCCGATTTTATTCTTAATTTATATTAATGATTTATGTAATTTTGTAATCCCTGGTAAAATTGTTTCTTACGCAGACGACACGGCAATAATAGTGGATGGTAATCATTGGAAAGAAACTTTTTCGAAAGCAACTGATTGTATTTCACTGGTTTCAACATGGCTAAAATACAACAAACTCGTTTTAAACTATAGCAAAACATTTTACTTACCTTTTTATAAAACCATTAACAATAAACCTACAGACAACCTTAAAATTAGAATCCATAATACTAGTTGCAATCAAGAAATGTGCTTCATGTGTAACGAACTCACTAATGTCGAAAATATAAAATATTTAGGAGTATCAATAGATATAAATCTTAATTGGAAATCACATATTAATCAAATCACTTCTAAATTAAGATATCTGACCTACATATTTTATAGACTTAAGGAAGTACTAAACATTGAAAAATTGAAAATGATCTACTTTTCCCTGGTGCAATCATCGATCACTTATGGCATTATAGGATGGGGTGGTGCACTTGATACATTTATTAAGCCTCTACAAATAATTCAAAAACACATAATTAAAGTCATATATAACAAACCTAAAACATTCTCGACCAACTTATTATACAAAGAAACTAAAATATTTAATATACGTAAATTATTTATATTACAAACTTTGAAATATGTATTCAAAAACAAAAATAATTTCGAAATAAATGAAAACAGAATGAGCAAAAGAATAAATAATATATTTTACACCCCACAAACCAATACTAAATTATTGCAGACACATAGCAGTTTCATTGGTCCTCGTTCATTTAACCTTCTACCACTACAAACTCAAATGATAAATAAAATGATAAAATATGTAAAAGAGGTAAAATTATGGTTGAATAATGTAGATATTGAAACGCTTTTTCTATAAATTTATCCATCCTACTACATCTCACTTTCTATAATTTTCTTAACTGTAGTACAATATGTTTTATGTTTATTTTTTTATAAAACTAAAAAAAAAAAAAAAAAATCAAAAATCATTTTTTTTCCATATTTTTATTTTATTTTTATAATGGCTGAAAAAATCCTTTTTCACTTCTTCTACCTATGTAATACTAACTTTTTATACTAACTTTATATTTTATATGTTTTTTAAGTTTATTTTATACTTTGGGTACTTTGAAATATAATTTTGTTTTAATATTACCCACACTCAGGCAGTGCCTTAGTGGGTTTTCATTTCTTGTTAATACTATTTGTTATTATATATTATGTTATTATATGTATACTATTTGTTATTATACATTATATGTACAAAGAAATGAGAATAAATAAAGTTAAAAAAAAAATTAAAA
Source organism: Limnephilus marmoratus (assembly GCA_917880885.1). Taxonomy (NCBI): domain Eukaryota; kingdom Metazoa; phylum Arthropoda; class Insecta; order Trichoptera; family Limnephilidae; genus Limnephilus; species Limnephilus marmoratus. The sequence continues at coordinate 20,399,806 of OU862918.1, read as the reverse complement.
AAAAAAAAAAAAAAAAAAAAAAAAACTCCTGTGAAAAATATAGAGTATAGACCAATAAACGCTGATTCTGAAAAAAATAAGTTTTATTTGATAATATTAAACGCTGAGTTTTTAAAAAATTATTAAAAAGTCAATTTTTAATCGGATCGTAAAAACACACCGTCAAGTTGGCATTATTGAAATTTTTGTGGTGACGTCACTGTTCGACGTGTCGTGACGTCACCGTAAAGTCATTGTATTGGAATGTATGATATGACACAAGCCATCGTATTAATTTATTCGTTTATTTACATACTGTTTATAGAGATTTAGTTGTTGGGTTTATTGAAACATTATTTAGGCCTAAATAATGTTTCAAAAATAAAGGTACGTCTTATTAGTTTATCTCTATTATTGAAAATATTCAAAAAACTACTGCCCAAAAAAAATAGTAATGCTACGTCTAGGGAGAATACTTCAAACAACGGAATTCAAAATGGCGACAGTTGATCAACTGATTCCCCGATCCTATAGTAATTTTTCAGGAGTGATGATTCACCGTACATACGGTGGTTTTCGGGTGGTCTTGAAAAATTAAAACTTTGACAATTATTTTAACTATTAAAAATAAAAATAAAAATTTAAGTTAGAATTGGACTGGAGTTCTCTATTACCGCCATGTTCCCAACAAATGCCTAACGTGAAGTTCTAACAATTCTAACTAAACAACGTTCAACCTTAACAATTGGCTCCCTAACATTAGGTACACACAGCATTTATGATCTGCACACCACTGTTAAAATTGGCACAAATATGTATGATAATCAAACATCCAAAAGAATTGATTGCTTTAATGAATATATCTTCGGGATAACACTAATTCGTTCGATATATGTAATTGCCAATTATCGTAATAAATATTTTTTACTTCTTTCAGGGCACCTGACCATGGAATGCCAGCTGACGAGTACACGGAAGCTCACAACACAGATGACTGTAAAATATTTGAAGAGGCCTGCCCTTTTTCTTTACTAGAACTACTTCTATCGTATACAAAGACGTAGCTTGCAAATTATAATAGAAATAATGTTTCTATATTCTTAGAAATTCGTTAATGTAAAGAATAAATATAACATATTTTTAAGAACCTTGTGTATCACTGTGCTAACCGCTTTGTTTCCCGGTTTCGTCTGAAATTTGTGTGATATCAGCATAGAATAAAGAAGTACTCGATAATTGCCTTGTGGACGTTTATCGTGGTCCAAATATTCGTCCAATCGATCTGGGTGGAGATTAAAGATGTTAGTGTAAGTGAGATGAGCGCATGCGAAATGGGATAATTGGAACAATTCTTTCCATTTAAATTTGTACGGAAGGCACTTCTGGTTTTCTTCATTATTCTATGGGTTGTAAACCACAATTGAAATGTAGATTCAATGCTTTGCAATTTGGGAGGCGGGAATCGGTACCGCCGCCCCGGGAACCTTTATTGGATAACCAACACTTCTGTCATAGGTCACCCCAAGTGGTTCACTACGTTTGGTGATTTAGCAGGGGTGCCGGGGTTCATGGGATGAGGTTTGTCTAAGTCTTGGAGGCGGATGACCAGGACACACTTAACCCCAGATTCCTACCCACCCCTTAAACCCTTTACCTTCCCAGAACTCTCCTCTCCTTCCTTTCCTTAAAGAAAACCCTCCACACAGCATCCCCAGAGATGGCATAGGCTCTAGAGGGAAATTATTTTCCTCAGGGCCTCCTGTGTGGAGCTCATGTAAAAAAAAGTCTCATATAATATCTGCAAGATATAAGCATTGACTAACATTGTGATGTAATTATAAATATTACGATCATTATATTACATTGAAAAACATGTCTATTTGTAAATATTCCTAAAATTGGTAAAAGTGATTTAATTAACCCGTTTTTATTACCCACATTACCGTTTCTTTTTCATAGTTGGGTTGTTCCTATTTCTTCAACTAGGGGTTCCCACCTTTTTCTAATTTTGTGGCAATAAATGGCACAGCCTTTACTTCAATTTCTGTAATTTGTCTGAGACAACCAACCTGACGCCTTCTCTCCAGAAATCTGTTGGGAAGCCTATTATAAGACATCATAAGCACACACTTTACAATAATCTTTAAATACTTATTACATTGACCTCTTATTTATATATAAAGAAATTGTATGAAAGACAAAGCCAGTATCCTTTGGGCCATTCTCGTTCCTGACGCAACTAATACCCGCATTGAGCATAGCTACTCGGAATAATTTAAAATAACTTGTCTATGACATCGGAGTCACTTTTTCCCTCCATTAGAAGTGTCGAAGTCCGCGCGTGGCAGGTAGCAAGTAAGCACGAAAAACCTATCAATTTTTCAAATAAATGCGAGGAATATTGTTTTTATACCTAGTTTATTGTTCGTAGAATGTGTTTCGGTAAATATAATATATGAAATCTCAAAAAAAAAACACAAAATATTACGTCAAATTAATGCTTTGCGTAATTTCCGCGGTTTCGTTCGAAATACGGCTGGAATTTGAGAGGTTGATCTTTAAATCCCCAACGCAACCAGATTTCTAATTAACAAACATGAAAATCAACACATTTTTGGGTTATACTTGGAAACCGAATCAGGACACTCCTGACTTAAAATTAAGTTTGGTGTGTTACTCTTATTTTAAAACAGTTCTAATTATTTCTTAAGTGCCAATTCGTACGCAAAGTCCATTGCGTTCAAACCTGAACATCATAATGTTAAGTGTAAGAACAAATACATTTGTTGAAAAAGAAGCCGAAGCCGGGTTAATAACATTCTCATTCAGAAAAAAAACAGTTAACATTCACTGAAAATGTGTCTAAAAATGTTTCAGTGTTGATTCAATTTGGCACTGGAAATTTTTTTGCATAGCAAATTTGCCCCGATTTGGTAATATTGAGTATTGACCCGTGGCGCCAGTGCTATTATTATGAAACAGATTGGGATATGAAAGTCGACTCACCCGCTAATCAAATATTCGCGACATCGCAAACTTGATTTAAAATGGTCGAACAAATAAATATGCAGCATCTTTTCTGTAAAGTTTTTAGGAACATATTAGGGTTACTATTTATAAGGAAGAACTCTATTGACGAAAATGTGCATAGTACACCAGAGTATCACTAACTATGGAATTCAAAATAGGGTAATGTAAGGAAAAAAAACTAGGGATGATAATATGAAGAGGTAATGCTTCAGGAAGTACCTGAAAAATTAAACCTAGTTTCAAATTGTCAAAGAAATTTCAAGTAACGTAAAAACTGAAATTATCTCACATTTACTAAAAAGGTAAAATGTTTATTTAGTACGTGCACTAAACCTGGTTTTAAAACAATGACACTATACTGCAACTATGAATCTTTGGAAAAAACATCTAGGTGTCGTTAAGACAATCATGGTAAGTGGAAATATCACAACGACAACCTTTCAATAAGGGTAAGAAAATTATTGATTCACGTATTTATTGCATTAGAAAAATTAAACAACAAGACCTAAGAACAAAATATTTCACATATAACGTATGGTTGCGTTGTTTGGGGATCGTCAGGTACATAGAACAAATTTAGATCCGTTTGTATAGGCCCAGAAATCCATAATTAGAGTCATTATGCGTAAACCCTATAGATTCTCTAGCGATCAACTCTACAAAAAAATTCATGTACTTGATGTCAAAACTACAAAAAAGGGTTATTATCCACGTACAAAAAAATCTAGAATATCTTAAGAGCGTTTAACCAGCCAGCGGACGAAAATCCACATTTCGTCGAAAGTTGTTCTTACGATCGTGCAGGGCGGTTACAATGAGAAAGATTAATTATTCTCCGTACCAGTTTTTTTAAATGATAACTCAATATCGAATTTATTTCACTTCAAATTAGCTTTAATTTATACCTTCATCCAAAAATGCTGGAAGGCGTGATGATAAAACTATTAAAATAATGTACTTTTTGTAGTTATTTTTTGATTATAAGTATTTATCATTTTTCAATAATGTCTAAATTTAATAAGAATGTAAAAAAAATCTGAAATATATTAGTTTGTAAGTGCGCAAATAAATACACAAACGGACCAATTTTCGCCAAGAAACACATGTACCTGCGTACATATTTTTTAATGATTTTATTGAAACAAAAATTAAAATTCTAAAACATACGTTTGCTAGATAATGTATTGATTTATTTTACTGCATGATTTTATTATTTGAAATGGGTGTGGTATAATACAAAAACTTTTTTGAAAATTGAACAAATCTGCCAACGACCTATGGAATAACCTTATTATACTAAAAATTAAAAATTTTTCTCAAAATTTATTACATGCGAATGCTAGATAAAAGAACAATCTTTCGAAATCCATTTATAATTTTTTGTGGAAAAGAGTCAATACGTCTAAAAACTTTTTTGAAAATGACGTATTTCCGGTTTTCTCTGGTAATGCCCTCTTAATAAAATTGATCATAAATATATCACAAAAAGTCACACCAGAAAGGATCTCGTGGTTCCAGGGAGCAATACGAGAGAGTATCATTAGACATTTTCAGGTTCAATAATAACTAAATGATTCAATTTTTTATAAGAAAAACTCTCTTTAAAACTTTTGAAGGTTATTCCCATCAATGTAATATATCATTGAAGAAGAAGATAACAATAATAATCTAAAAGAAAATACGAAAGAGAACAACACACAGAAAACAGAAAAAGACAATGGTCGCAACTGGGACTCGAACCCAGACCTCTCGTCTAACCGGGATGTGCACGTTAACCAATTTCGATGATAGGTTAGACGAGAGGTCTGGGTTCGAGTACCAGTTGCGACCATTGTCTTTTTTCTGTGTCTTGTTTTCTTTCATATTTTCGTTTAGATTATTATTGTTATATTCTTCTTCAATACTAAATGGTTGATTGGCTCGGGTAGGGTGGAGTATGAAAATCTATTAAATAATGTCATATAAAATTTTACATGGTAACCAACTAATGGCACATTTAGTAAAAACTTAGTATATATTTAATTTTTAAAAAACAAAGTTTTTTGCAGAAAAGAATTTTGGCACTTCATCAATGTCAAATTTAATAAAAACTTTGAGTACATTTAATTAAAGAAAAAACAAAACAAATTTGGTTCCTTAGAAAGGGCAATCTGCCTAGCTAGGAGCTAATATCGACCTAGAAGTCGTAATAACACTCGTATACATTTTTAATATTTTAATTTATTTTGAAATATTATTACTATGTTATTTTTGCTATATTATAAAGGAATGTAATAAAAAAATACCAAATCTTAAACAATAGTTGAACAATGGAAATCAAAAATCTTTTCATTAAGTGTCTTTTTAAATGTTTTATTTTCGGTTCGATCCTTATGAGTCATGTCAACACCGTCAGCAAATAGCGAAACGGTGAAACAGTCGCAGTGAGACAATGTTTGCCGTACAAGTTCGTGATCAGCTCCTTAGCTTGTTGTAAGCGGAGTACTTTGACCGATAATATAATTATTGAGAGCGGGCCGAACCGTTCGTTGGACGGGGACGGTCAATTAACATGGGACCAGACGCGTCACGTCATCCGTAGGTCAATAAGGATTAAAGTAGAGTAGACTGTCGTGTAGCTCGTGCAGTAATAATTTGTTCTGAAGTTCTTTTGATCAGTTACAACGATTTTTTTTCATGTTTTTTACTTGATTCCTAAAGCAGTTTTACCAATGTAAGATAATTTACTAATATTTTCGTGTCACCCATGGGTACAAGTATTCGTTAAATGGGGTCTCCCTGACATGATCGTGAATGTTTGCTTTCACATTTGCTTTAACATTATATTGTGATGAAGTCCTTTATTCAAAGACAGGAAATATTGTACCTACTAAATCATTGTCCCATTAGCACAGCTGCCAATAATAAATTGTTGGTGATACTTTTGTATTATACCTTTTACTCATTTTTGTTTGTTATTCATTTTTGCATATTTACGAGTAGCTATTTATTTTTGATAATATTTTTTGTTATAATTTCTGTTATTTAAATCATCCATGTATATAAACTTTTGAGCATAATGCCTGTTTTATGTACTTAAAAAAATTACTATAATGAAGATTCAGCCGCGTTTTACTATATACTATCATTTAAAGATCGAAAAAACTCGGCTGATGTACTCTTTCTACAAAAAATATCCAGAACTGTCGTATATTGCCCAAAACTCTTACAACGAATCCAGCTAAGAGTTTCCAACAACGAACCAGATCAGTCATAATTCTTAGCCTCCCTCGGTGTCACACTAAGGTCGTCGGTCACCCAAATGTCAATGTCATATGTTTTTTTATAAGTTAGTGAAAGTTTACTTCAGTCGTGTGGTCTAAAGCACACTCCTTTTTTTTATTTATTGTAGATATTTTTATTACTATATCTTAAATAAACCGATCCCCATCCTACCCCTTCCTGCCCACTCCCCTTTCCCACCTAAATAACGTGTTTCTTGTGATATAATTTTTCATTATCATCTCTCAATTCACTTCACTTACATATAATACCCAAGCAGACACCTGTAAATGGTACAACTGTATCACCATCACCGTAAACTGTATCGTCATCCGCATAGGCTAATGTAACTCTTTTTCCTTATATTCACTAAATAATTAATGTACCCCAGTAAAAACCTATTATTGGTTTAATAAATTACACATATTTTATCATACAGTAAAATTATTCTAACTGTTGGTTTTCCAAATATTTATTTAATTAATTACTAGCTGCCCGGCCACGCGTTGCTGTGGCTAATAAAACACAACGTCATCTACTGGATGGTTATCCAACCTTTATAACAACCGCCGTCTTTGAGTTTATCGCGAAGAGACAGACAGATATCGCGGAGGATTTAATTTATAAAATTTAGAGATGTTGTGATAGATTATAGGGGTAACTAACGTATTTAAGTTAATGAGGATTAATACTGTATCCGTCTAAATAACTTTTCAATCACCGCAATGTACACCATTTTTTTAGAACATTGAATGGGTATAGTAAGCTATCCGTAAAAGATAGATATATGCCTTCGCGGACTTTTTTGTAGATCTATAAAAGAGGAATATCCCACCATGCATTGTTTTGTTATGTCCCAAAATGATTAGGCAGCGTTTTCGATGAAAGCTACCAGACGGCTTGACTTTTTCCGACACTTCTAACAGTTATCGTTATGTTTCAACCAATTTACACAAATCCTTGACAAATTACATACTTAAACCTTCCTCACGAAACACTCCATCTATTGGTGAAAACCGCATGAAAATCCGTTCAGTAGTTTTCGAGTTTATCGCGAACAGACAGACAGACAGACAGACAGACGGCGCGGGGGACTTTAATTTATGATGTGTAGAGATAGAGATAATGTATTACAAAAACATGGTAAGTAACACATTATTCCCAATGAGTTGAGAAAAAAAACTCATTACGGGAAGGACAGACACGTATAAGTATATTTTACATAGATATTACACGTTTAAAAATACAACATATTGAAAAAAAATGCGTTGTCAAGAATAGAGATTTTAGTAATACTGAGAGACATCCATACACATAAAACATAAATAAAATAAACGTATGTAGGCGAGCAAATATTCACTGGTTTAAAAACATTTTCAGGAAATATTCTTTAAGCGTTTTAACTAATATTTTTTTGTAAGCTAGTGTTTGCTATATTTCATGAGGTAATGCATTGTATTGTCTATATGCAATATATTGTAATGAGTTAATACCAAATTTAGTTGTGTGGGTAGATGATGCAAGGTGTATTTGATTTTGGGATCGTGTTTTGTGCTGATCTGAATTAAAGGCTAGTCTATGTCTATGTTCATGTCTAAATATAATAAAATAAACATCGGCAACAGGGGCGTAGCCTTGCAAACTTTTGAATGTGTCTGCAGTAAGTGTTGATAGAAATGTTTAAGCAAATGTTCATGTTCATGGTTGGAGGAGACTCCCTTTAGAGGCATATCATTGCTTGGACGATAGCGGGCAGCAGCGCATGTGTTTAAATCTTGACAAAACAGTTAAATTTGTTTGACAGTAAAAAATGGGAGGGTGGGGGTAGGAGTGTTAAAATTTGGGGCTATAGCTAGATATTTTTTGATGCCAAATAAAAAAACATGTATTAAAAAAAATGGTCCAAAAAATTGAATTTCATTTTCTGGATAGGTACACCCTAATCAGTTAATAACCTAGCGGTATGAAATATACTTTAAAACCTATTCTCATACCTACCAAAAATACATAAAAAAAAATCATAAAAATCGGTCAAGCCGTTTCGGAGGAGTGCAACCACAAACACCGTGACATGAGATTTTTATATGTAAGATTGATATGATAAATACAGAATCTATTTAAAAAAAAACACCCGTTAACTAGAACCACCATACTGAAACACTCTTAAAAGTCTAAATCATCATTGCACACATGAATTTTTAAAATAGCCCCGTAATGGTAAAGTAAGTTTTCATGGCTGGTTACTGCGCAGCGCCATCCATTAAATTACTATTTAAACTATTTTCATTAAAAAGCGGCACCGACGCGACGCCAACGCTGTAATTGACAGCCTGATCGTTGCCCATTAATACAGCTGCAATGGACTGATTTCAGGCAGTTTCACGACACTTAGGCATTTCAGGTACTTTCAGGCTGTTTATCGAGCCAGACATGTTAATAATATAAAAAAAGATATATTTTATTGATTCGTTTTGTTTGGTGACTAAAGTAATAATCAATTGCGTTGATAGAGTAGATGGCTTCTTTATTAAATTTATATAAAAATTACAAATTTAAAAAAAAAAACTGTATTCAGGGTAAAAAAAAAAACTGTATTCAAGGTAAAAAAAAACTGTGTTCAGGGGTAAAGTGCATAAAACTTTGATAATACGAGGACTATCCGTAAAATAAGGTCTCCAAGGTGCTGTGGTTGCGAGGAACAATTTACACGCGATCCGGCAACACTGGAGCGTAGCTTGGTCCCCCTACGCCAAATGCTCACCACGTTTCACTCTCCGTTACGCTTAGTCTCGGCGAGGCATCCGTCAGTAGTAAAGTCATTATTCGCGAACGCAACGCATGTAAAAAATACTTTTTTTAGAAATTCCAACGTTTTAAGGTAGCTTTCGGGTAACAAAGGTAAATTGTTTGTAAGGAAAAAATATTTTTGTATGCGAAATTTTTTTTCGATAAAGTTAATTATCTTTTTTTACTTCTACTATCATGTAGAATCAAGTTCCGAAGTTTGTACACTTTACCCCCGAACACCCCGTATAGAGTATTTGCGGCACGTCCCAGAGTGGAATATACTCACTGTTGAAAAAACTCTGTTGAAAATTCATAATTCGTGGTTAAAATATTGCTTGAAATGGCTTTAGCTGCGTTTGATCACACAATCTGAATAGCCAGGAACAATACAAACATTCTCTTCTTCATCTTCTTCCGCACTCCCTTCAATCTGACCTGGGGATGGTATACTCAACTGGTTCTGGACAATAGAGAGTAGTTGGTACTCTTGGGCGGTATTAAAAAAAACAAATAAAAAACTTGCGGGCATAAATTCCACATAACAAAAGTTTGGAAACGAAATTCACTTGATAAAATATTTTCCAACTTTACTTGTCCAACTATAAAGTAACTTGAGCTGTGTCCTAACAAAGTTCATACTTCAGATTGAGAAGATCTTCGGAAAACTATTTTTCATCCCTTACATTCAGCCCCTAAAGACTTCTGATTGATTCCTCGGAAACGAGAAATAAGAAGTCGTTGAAAGCCTCCATGTTGCTTACAGATGGGACCAAAATACCGCTTGGAAAAACTACAATAAAAAACGAAAAGTTGTTTTCCCTACTAAGGTCTACCATTTTCTTATAGCTCAAAAAAGTTTTAAGAAAACGGACCTTCGACTATTCTATGTTTAGAGATACACCAAATGAGGAGAGTTTTCACAAATAAATATATACAAAACTTTTTTTTCTTTGCATTCCTGTCCACGAAATACCTATTTCTGATTTTCAAAAATTATTATCTTTACGTGTAATAAAAAATGATAAACTTTCACAAACTGAAACCTCTACATATTATCTGCATCTATATAAAAGTGAAATAACTAGGCATGCATGTTATGTAAAAGACCTGTTTTATCTAATTTAAAAGTTTCTGAGTAGGCCCCCTCTTGTGTTATAAAACACTCTGATTACGTATCAAAGCTTTTGAAAAGGCATAATTTATGCATTTTTTGTTTGGACGTATAGGTCGACATAGTATAATATTATATATTAAGACAGCGGTAGGTATGCCCTCGGGAAAATAATTTCCCTCAGAACCTACGCCATCTTTAAAAATGGGTCTAAAAGAGAAGAGAGGAAACACAGAGGCTGGCAAATCGATCCACAGTCGAGCTGTTGAATTCAAGAAGGAGTCGAAGTCACCTGTTCTCGTGTGATAAATGTTAATCGGGCATTGGGCGCGCGGATGGCGCATTTTTTTATCATTCATGATATCTAACAATGAATTAAATTTTCATTTAAAGAATTTCGTGAAATATCGACCTATAAATTATTTACTCGAAACTATCTAACGAAGAAAAATGTTTTTTGTAGGTATTTTACTTAGTTTCACAACATATAACGATCTTTTAATATGTGGTAACGTCTTCTACCATTTTCTTTTTATATTAAAAATAATAATTCTTTATTCCAGGATGTGGGGAGGATAGTGAAATCCCACACGTCCCATATAGTTATACATTTTTATATATTTACACGGTAAAGAAACAAGAACTTAAATAGGAAAAAAAAATTAATAATAACAAAAATAAATCATGCAGGGCGTGGTCTTGAGTGCGCTCGGGCCCATCGCTCACTCAGGAGTGGCGCTTGGTGCTGGAAAGCTGCGGTCACCAATGTGTTGTCGGAGGCCATTAGCCGCATCCTGGCTCTAGTGACCCGGTGTCTCATCAGACCTTTTTTTTACATATTTACATATATAAAATCTTTCACCACGTTTTACCGCGCAAAGTGGTAGGTACATCGGAAAACATTGTAAAGCATAGTAAAAGCACTGCATATGATAAATAAAGACAAAAAACGTGGTTAAACAAAATATTCCATCTAAAAGTCCAGAAAATATTATGAGACATGGTAAAACATAGTAAAACATGATTAAAACACCGCGAAACAAGTAAAGTATGGTTTAGCTACATGGTAAATTTTAGTAAAACATAATAAACCAAACATCAATAAATCACATATCTTTTCAGTTCCCTGGATATATTATTTTATTGAATATTTTGACATTTTCGAGAGTTACACATTGACTCGAATAAACAAATCAATACGAGGTCCATGTAGATAAAAAAAAAAAATTCTTTCAATAAGGTGATAAAACTTCAACATATTGTTCATCCTTCGGCCGATGAAGATGTACCCTGATTTGATTGAATAGTGTAGTTGGTGATGACCTGCTGATGTCCCCAACAATTCTCACCGATACTCAATCTCATTTACAATTTGGGTGGAAATCGGCAACCAATGGCCCGCGAGTTTGCTGGGTCGTGCCGTGTCGTAATGTTTTTGCAAATGAGCTGGGGAAGATTGAATATAAACTAGTTTTGAATATAAACCTACGCCATCGACGTTGGTCCTCTTCTTTCTTACACGTCTTATTCGAAAACGAAAAATAAGGAAGATAATAGAACTATGACGATGGCGATGATTCTGATGGTTTCCTTAAACATACAGTTTTCTCGTGTGGTGATAGATTATCATTTTAATTGTGTCCATTGATTCCTCCCAATTTACACGTTTACAAAATACGTTTTAGGTGGACCCGAAGAACATAGCCGCAATGCATATAGCCTTGCCATACATTTGCATTAATTTACTAACGAAATAAAAACAAAGTAGGTAACATCCACAGTTTCACCTTCTCAAACCTACCTTACACCCAACATAATTAAATTGCAAAATATATTATGTAAAAATGTCAACAAATAGGTAAATACTGTAATATTTAGAAACAAATAAATAAATAAAACATCTTTAACAGAATTTAATCCTTTACTTCATCTCCTCTAACAATTATAAGATAACTCTTTAAAAGATTTACCAACTCTTCCAATTACCTTTCTGTTTTAATTTCGATTTAACAAATTAATATAATAAGATGAATATACACGTGAAATCCTATGTAGATACTATTTTCATTAATCTTTACGACGAATCGGCTTACAGTATGAACATCAAAAAATTTGCTACGGATAAATTGAAGCTTTAACTACTTTATCTATGTATTGGAATTACAATCAAATTATTATTTACGTAACAAAAAATATAAGCGTAAACCACTAAAAAAAATGTTTTCTCATGACTTAACTATGAAGTAATGAAAGTAACAATTTTTAAAAAATACCCCTTTACGGCTTAGACTATTTTTGACTTTATCTATGTTCTAACTTTTTTTCGTTCTTATAAAATTATGCACAAAATAAATAAAAACCACTTTTTCGCTCACTTGCCTCGTGCAAATAAGACGCTCGATTTTAAAATTTTGCAGGCGTGAGAATCGAAATATTTCTGGCGTTTATATTCCTCCTTGTTAAATAAGATATTCATTTATAGACTTGTACGCCTGTCTCGATACAGGTATATCCTAGTGAGACAGGCATAAAAAAACCCAATGTACATATACTATTTATAGATAAATAAATAAATAAAAAAAACTACTTGGGTTACATTCTACAAAAAAAAAACATTAGTACAAAGAATAATAATATGTACAATAAAAATAAAACACTGAACAAAATAATTCAGGCTTCTCAGAATTGTAATCTCTGCATTCTCGGTTTTGATAAAATATTTCTTACTAATAATTGCTAGAATATTGGATTTGTGCTCGTGTCCTATTGAGAGCATTTAGGTTTAGACCAAGATGTTGTTTTCACCAGTTTCAGAATCGAAATACTGCCTGAAATGGTTTAATCTTTTGAGTGCCGTCGTATCCAAATGGCGCAATCAAAATTTTCATTTTCTGGTGATCTATTACGATAAAACATGAATTTATGATACACACACTCATCATCCTAGAATACGTCACGATTTAGATGCAAAAAAAATCATTGTGTAAAAAAGTTACAACGAAATTGGAATCAGGTGGTGGACGGCAAAAATTCATATCCAACCTTCCTCTTCCACGTCTCCTTCCCATTTTATTACCATCCCCATATCCTTAATACCCCAATCAGGGATGCCATAGTCTTACTAGATCCGGTTAGCAGTGAGAAGTTGTGACTTTTGTGCGGCACTGACTTAAACAAACATTGAAAAGTTACCTAAGTGATGGATTTAACATTTTTCTCCACATAGTGTACTTTGATATTTTAGACTCTTCCTTCCTCCGTGCTTCCTTCCTTATACCTGGGTCTTTGGGTGTTGGAATTTCAGCTCCAGACTTACCTTATAAGTATATAAAAATGAATCGCTAAATGTGTTGCTAAGCGCATAACATTCGAACGACTGCACCAAATTGGATAATTCTTTTTTTTTGTGTGTTCGTTATTTTCAGGACAAGGTTTTTATAAAACTTCCGGTGAGCTCTGGCATTATGAACTTTGTATAAAAAAATTGCTGTTGGTGGCACGCGAGGTTTGAAAACTGAATGTATGGAAAGCGGGAGGGAGGGAGAGATGGGGGAGGCGAACCAGGGAGGGGGAAGGGTGGAAGGGGGAGGGGGGTAGGGGGAAAGGGGAAAGGGTGAAAGGGGAAGGGGGAAAGGGAGGAAGTGGGGAAGTAAGGAAGGGGGGAAGGGGGAGTGATGTGGGGAGAGGGCAGGTGGAGGAGGCGGAGTGGGAACGGGACGAACAGGAAAGGACACGCAGGGAGAAACAATTTCTTTATTAAATGGCACAGCAACGCATGCCGGGACCAGCTAGTTTGTAAATAAATGCAATTCATTGCCAGAGACGTTTCCTCCAAATTAGAAGTAAAACAAAAATTTATCAAAATTACAAAATGCTCAAGAAAATAATTGTTCATAATTTTTCTATAAATTGTCGCGTACCTCTGTCCGTTTTGTCGCACCATTTATTTTTCAGGCTGTATTTCTCCCACCCCCCTTTCCACCATTCCCACAGCCCCCCGGTCTTGTCTGTTACTGTTAGTCCAGTCATTTAGCCTTTCAGCGCTCGCTCCTCGCTTCCGGCCGACAATAGGTCCGGACCAATTGATATATCGACTCGTTCTTGTAGTATTCACGTTGTTTTTTATACCTGTCTGCAAAAGCATTGGCTGTGTTTGTTTGTTTTTATTTTTTCTATTCTGTTGTGCAAGTTATTGATCGTGGTGGAATATTTGAGAGGTGAGTCAGCTTTATAAATATGACAATTATATAATCTTTTTTATGTTATTTTGAATAACAGAACGGCAATGGTCTGGATATGATAATGTGACGATGGACCGTTTGATGGTTTTCCGAGTCGTATCGGACAACTATATTTTATTGTTTTTAAACCTGATTGGAGCTTTGAGGTTGAGGTAGTGAGTGGGGAAGAAAATACGGAAGGGGTATGTTAGGTTAGGTTAGGTTAGTATCCGGTTATTTATACTTGATAATTAAACACGGTTAAAACCATTTAAGCAAGGTTTTGACTCTGAATAGTGGTATTTCACCAAACCATTTAAGAAATGGAGAGATTCGCAAAGACTGATTAAAGCGTAATGAGTAAGATAAAGAAAGGGCCGCTTGGCAAAAATGAACGAAGAAAAGAGTATAAGGAGAATGTACGACGTGAATGTGAAAGGTGGAAAAAGTCAGGGATGTCTGAAGAAGAGACGGCACGATCAAGTGAACCAAGTGCTTGAATCGAGCAATGTTCTATACATGCGACGTATCAACTAACAAATGCCAATCGTGTACAAATGTTGGGCGCGCGTTTGGCGTATTTCCCGACTATGCACTGGTGTCGAAGGGACCAATGACACAGGTTCCTCGGAGTATCTTATAATGAAATAACGGTAGAAAAAGGACAGCATTACCACCTGACGCCTGTGCTCCAAAGATTGGATTCCGGTTGTTAATATAGAGGAATCTGTCAAACGTTCCGCCCGTTTTTGTAAATAGTCAAGTATTTACAAGGCTATTGCAAAAACAATAGAAAAAAATCAGAGTGTACAATAGGGAACTTCAGTCCAATTATTCAATTTTTTTAAAAATAATAATGTCCCTCTAACTTAAATAACTGCATTTTTTTTTATTTTTAGAGTAAGTTTTAATAGTTAATATAATGGGAGGTGCATATGAAAAAATTGTAAGTCCTGTAAAAGTGGTACAAAAACTAATTATTAAAGTAATATTAAAAAAACAACCAACATTCCCTTCAGCATCATTGTTCAAAATTTTCCAAGTACCAAAAATTGAAGACCTCTATAAAAAAGACTCATTACTTCAAATATTCAAAGAAAATGTAACTAAAAAATTTAAACTCAACTCATCATTAAGGCATAAATTTAACATCCAAATCCCTCTGTTTTCAACACAACAAATGCACAATAATTATATTTACAAAGGCATAAAACATTTTAATAGTCTTCCCGAAGAAATTAAAAAAATTACAGATTTCGTATCATTCAAGAAAAAAGTAAAATTAATCTTTAAAAAAAAAACAACAACCATAACATCACCAATCAAAATGTTATAACTTCAATTCATGTCAAATCAAAATTAACATCACAACATAGTTTTTATTTATTGTATACACTGAGCAAAATGTATGTTATAAAAGTGAAATAATGGTAGTTTATATATTAAATTTATATATAGTTTATATTTACTGTATACTGTAAGTAGAATGTATGTCATAAAAATGAAATAGTGTAAAATAACTCCTATGCCAAGCTCAAGAGCTAGTACTCTTCATTGGCGTAGAAATTCATTAAACCATGTGAAACCATGTTCTTTTCATTCAATAAAAAAAAAAAAAAAAAAAAAAAAAATAATTGCCAAAGTTTTAATTTTTCAAGACCCCCCGAAAACCACCGTATGTATGGTGAATCGTGTGACGTCAACACACCTGAAAAATTAGTATAGGATCGGGCAATCAGCTGATCTACTATTTTGAATTCCGTCGTTCGAAGTATTCTCCCTAGAAATAGCATTACTATTTTTTTGTTCAGTAGTTTTTGAATATTTTCAATAATAATAAGATAAACTAATAAGAGATACCTTTATTTTTGAAACATTATTTAGGCTTAAATAATGTTTCAATAAACACAACAACTAAATCTCTATAAGCAGTATGTAAATAAACGAATAAATTAATACGATGGCTTGTGTCATATCATATATTCCCATACAATGACTTTACGGTGACGTCACGACAGGTCTAAAAATGATTTCACCCGATTAAAAATGGACTTTTTAATATTTTTTGAAAAACTCTGCGTTTAATATTATTAAATAAAACTTATATATATTTAGAATCAGCGTTTATTGGTCTATATACTCTATACGAACATATTTTTTAAAGCCAGAATATTTTTCACTGGAGTTCCTTATTCCCAAGCGGTAGAAGTGAAACTATTAGAAAACTAAAGTAGACAAGAGTGAGGAGGATCTCATTCTCTCGCAGACTCAATCCTATAGATGTACGTGTTTATCTCTTTTTAGTGTCGCTATTTTTCGTTTCATCGAATTAAAACGAAAATGGTGCTATAGAAGTTTTCACTTCCAAAAATGAATTAAATTTTAGAATTTTTTTTTGCAGATCATACGTGAAAATGAATGTAAATTTAAACTTTATCGTATTCATGGCGGTCTGCGTACTTCCATCCATACCAATATCAATATCAGACGATGTTGACCTGATGAATCGGGACCCGTCTACGTTGTTATCCAGGAGGAGACGTTACGTGACGTTCCCAGAGGGTGCTAGCTACTCGGTGAGATATACTGTTCATCTGTTTGTATTTGTAATTAACATGGACACCTTTTATCGAGGCTCTAACAACCTGAACGACGCTGAAGAATGAAAAAGGTTTGAATATGAGCAAACTTATGAAAACCACAAATGTGTTACATTACTAGCTGGTTTCCGGCATGCGTTGCTATGCCATTTAATAAAGAAATTGTTTCTCCCGGCGTGTCCTTTCCCATTCTTTCCGTTCCCCTTCCGCCTTCCCTTTCTCACCCGCGTCCCCTTCCCCTCTTGCGTTCTCACTCCCAAGTTTCCCTCCCCCCTCCCAGGTTCCCCTCCCCTCCCGGGTTCACCACCACCTCTCCACCAGTAGTTTTATATGAACCTTGTCCTGACAATAACGAACATAAAAAAAAGATTTATCCAATTTGGTGCAGTCGTTCGGAAGTTATGCGCGTACATACATTCCGGCGATTCATTTTTATTTATACAGATTATATAGATAGAGAGATAGATAGAAGATAGAAGAAGAAGATAGAAGAAGAAGAAAGAAGATAGAAGATAGATAGATAGATAGATAGAAGATTATAGATTATGTAGATAGATGTAATTTTGAGGTACGGTTTGAATATATTATAAAATTCAATTTGGGTGGCGGGAATGGTTCGCGCCGCCCCGGGAGCCTTTATTGGATAACCAACACCTCTGCCATAGGTCACCCCGAGTGGAGCGCTACGTTTGGTGATTTAGCAGGGGTGCCCGGGTTCATGGGGTGACGTTTGTCTAGGTCTTGGAGGCGGATGACCAGGGCACACTGAACCCCAGATTCCTACCCACCCCTTAAACCCTTTTCCTTCCCAGAACTCTCCTCACCTTCCTTTCCTTTAAAAAACCCTCCTCACAGCATCCCCAAAGATGACATAGGCCCTGAGGGAAATTATTTTCCTCAGAGTCTCCTGTGTGGGGCTCATGTAAAAAAAAAAAATTAAATAAAAATGTTTTTATTTATGACGGGTTCACAGAATTTGAACTATTTATCACTTTTCAAAGTAACATTCAAGTTCTGTTAAAGCCAGACTCAAACTCAAAAACGTATTAATCAGCCATGGGCCGGTTGTTTCACAGTACTTGGATAGTAACAGAACTTAAAGTAACAGATCTTTCTAAAACCTTTAATTTTAACTTTGAAATTGATGAATTGTTCAAATCTGCAAAACAAACATTCTTTAATATTTAAAAACCATTTAAAAGACAAATATTTTTCAATTTAATAACTCTCGGTTACGAATAACCTGAAAATGTACGAAATCCTCCTACTACCATCATCAGAAGCGAAAAAAAATGCTTGTGGAATGATGTGAGGACTTAGCTAAATGAGTAATCCAATAAGGGCGTGCTTCTACTGTCATGCCTGATAGTAAAACACTTAAATTAAGTAATAAAGAAAATTAAACAAATTCCATCAGTATTGGAAATAGTTCGCATTTTTCAACTAACAAGTATTAAATATCTTGCATTTTCCACTAACCGGTTAGTGGCAAATGCACGAGTTATATTTATATTTTCACGATTTGCTACCTTTAAGACGGTTTTCAACATTATCCTCTTTTTAAGGGAAATGTTGGTTAAATGTTTGGAAACTTACTAAATTAGCATAACCACGAAATTTGAGATTTTCGGTAACGAAGGTGCCCACCTTAGGTTATTCTATCTTCTTTCTGTTATTCAAACTTTTTATAGGTCAAACATAATTTACCTGGTTTTACTGAACAAACGCCTCATAGAACTCATTTCCACAGCACCCAGTCTGCTTCCATCATTCCCTTGCGAGTTCCATGCCTCACTCTATTTATTTATTTATTATTTTCTAATACAAGGCAACACAAGTTCCATTAAAAGAAAAAAGAAAAAAATGAATAGTACACAGTAAAGAGGAAAATAAAAAGAAAATAATTATTTGTGTCCAGTTTCAGCACTTCATTGTGAATTCCTAGCTTCGTTTTTTTGGGTAATTTTTCAACGCGTTAAGTAAATATTTTTAATTAATTCTTATTTTTTTACAATTTTAGATGGCCGCTTGCCTCACCGTTGGAATCCTTGGTAACCCACAGCCAGGTATTTTCACCTGGGGTCTTAATTGGGGCATTGCCTTCGAGCTACCCAACGAGACCATGTCGATCAATGCCCTGAAGAGAACCCACGCGATACCGAGGCCTGTGATAGCGCGGCGCTACAGGCGGGATCTCTACACGAAACTGGAGTTGGTCATCAATGAGTGAGTGGTGCAAACAATTAAATAAACGTGGAAACTTCGCTAAAAATACGAGTAGTTGAATGGATTTTTAAAGATTTTTAAATATTCTACGGACAAAACATCCCCTAACAAAATATCTACTAAAACCTAACCTAACAAATCAACTTTCAAATCTCTTTCCCCTCCCTACTACCTTCAGCCTCACAACATACCCTTAAGGATGCCATAGTCTCACTGGCTCCAGACGGTTGGGAGCAGTTAAGACAGTTGTGCGACATTCGTCTACATAAAAAAATATGTTTATTTTTTCAGCACTTCAACGTTTTAAAATCTTGATAAAAGAAAAATAAAATTACGTAACAATGTGACAATATATTCGAAGCATAACGCTAAAAACGAAAAGATCAAACGTTACATATCAAAGCAAAGAAAATGAATGATTGCAATAAATCGTATTATTGATGTCACTTTGCACATTGCTGTAGTGCATCAGAGAAAAACCACGACTATACTATATATTTCTATACTAGTATATACTTACTATACTTACAGCGTAGGGAGTATAGCGTACCCATCGCTCAGGGAGTGGAAACACAAACCTGCAATAGCCATCCCAAGCCAATGTGTGAGCTACCGTGCTCAGGCTGAATGTCCTGGGGTACAGCGTCACGAAACGTGTCTCCGAGAAACAAGGTCGCATCTCTGAGTATTTAGACCTCACTCCAGCACTCAGGGCTCTGCTGGAGTGGACCTTCTATTTCCCTGGGAACTCGTGGGACACAAAATTGGACCATTCGAAAACTAGGAGCCTTGTGGGAACCTAAGAGTTCTGAGGCCACCTCTGTGGATTTCCTTCCTGGAGCCATAGGAGGAACCAAAAGGAGAAACCGTGGAGAGGTGAGCTTAGGCCACCTCCATGAACTCTTCCCTGGTGGGGCCTTCGAGGAACCAAGGGAAAAGCACCCTTCCAGCGCGGGGCCTTTGGGGAACCAAGGAGAGAGATGATGTTCTCTTCCCATGTGGGGCCTTCGAGGAACCATAGGAAATGTAGGAGTGAGGAGGAGAAATGAGGCTATCTTGGTAAACTCTTCCTCTGTGGAGCCTTTAGGGAACCAAGGAGGAGTGAGGAGGAGAGATGAAGTTCTCTTCCCTCCTGGGGCCCTCAGAGAACCAAGGTGGAGTGGACTCTTCCCTTGTCGGGCGTTTAGGGAACTAAGGGGAGGTGGAATCTCCGTCGTGGAGCCTTCGGTCAACTAAGGAGTGGAGATGAGAGATGAAACCCTCTTCCGTCGTGGGGCCTTCAGGGAATCAA
Source organism: Limnephilus marmoratus (assembly GCA_917880885.1). Classification (NCBI taxonomy): domain Eukaryota; kingdom Metazoa; phylum Arthropoda; class Insecta; order Trichoptera; family Limnephilidae; genus Limnephilus; species Limnephilus marmoratus. The sequence continues at coordinate 20,379,301 of OU862918.1, read as the reverse complement.
GGAGGAGCAAAGAGGGGAAATGAGACCTGGGAAGACACATCATCGAACCAGAAGATATAGCTTCATTTCCAATGACAATCCTGGTGAACTTTATAAAAGGGACTGGGTTACTATCAAAGGAATGAGGTAAAATGGGAGATAGTACAATGGGTCTATGGCCTAAGTGCTCACGGGAACTATGGATATCTTAGTCGCTTGAAGCTTGAGCTTCAACAATGTTTTCTACAAATAACTGATTCTGATGTAAATATTGTAAGAAGTATATTGGAACACTAATTTATTATCGAACCCCGAATTTTTTTCAGTATGGGATATGATGGAAGACAATGCATCTTCCGTGCTCTTTGCGAAGCTACCCAAAGATTACTACCAAAAGGAAACTCACTCATTGAAGAACTATTCAGAACATTATTCACGTAAGTATATTTCCTTTATCAAGAAATTTGCATGTTATTTACAGATGTATCATTTTAACAATCAGAGCACGCTTACGTCAAAAACTTTTAAATTTTTTCGAAAAGTGTTTACCGAAGATTTTTTTAAAATTAGCTCCACACAGGAGGCCAGGTGGAAAAAGTTCCCTTGGGGCCTATGTCAGCATTGAGGATGTTGTGTGGAGGTTTATTTTAAGGAATGGAAAAATAGGAAGTTCTCGAAATCAAAATGTTTGAGGGGTGGGTGTATCCCTCCCTCCCAACGCGGTGCAAGGCGATGGGTCGAGAGACCATATCCCATGTTCACTCTTTCCTCTCCTCTAAAAGATCCTCCATACTGAAGACATAGGCGTGAGGGAAATTATTTTCTCAGACAACAGCGGAATTTATTTTCCTCGGGGCCTCTTTTGTAAAAAAGGAATCAAATTTATTCTAACATTAATTCTTTATTTAAATACGTATTTCTATTATTAAATTTTTTGATAATTTCGAGATATTTCTTATTCACTAATCATTCATTCAAATTGTAAATTTCATCTTCTCTCCAATTTGAAAAAAAAAAATATAATTTTTGAAAAATATCATTAATTTTTGAAAGAAAATGATCCCGAGGCAAATATTTTATAAATACTTTCCGTTTCGCAATCACGCAATTACAAAATTTCTTGATTTTTAATCGGTCTGCGCTAGAAATAAAATAAATTCAATAAGTTAAATAAAGACAAAGCGGCGCGCAGCAAAGGGCGGTTTAGTCTAATAATTGCTTTCTGTCTCAGGGATCCCTTTAATACTTCACCATATTCACAAATAGCAGACAGGAGATTATTCCATTAATATATTTACATAACACCCACCTCCCGCGCTAAACAACCCAAGTCTTTTCCTCGCGGTTTTTGGATATTCAAATTTTAGATTCGAAGTCTTAGCAATACCGGACTAATAAATTTATATTTAAGAAAAAACACATTATTACAATTTTATCTTTTGTGATGGTTTAAGTATTCACTGTTTTCTTTTACGAAGTCAAAGCTGCCAGGAAACCCATTAAAATGAGTCGGCACCAAAGTGATCGATTTTGTACCAAACAAACAAATAAATTTGATAAAAGAGATACTGTGGAAGATATTGGAAAAGGTTTGCTGTGGGTTTGTCACTTTGCTTTAAGTAAATAATTTTATTCTGTTTTTGGTCAAATGGTTGATTTCAAATAACGAAAAAAGTATTTCTAAATATTTATTTGTAGGTTTTATTTAATTTAGCTATCACTATCTACAAATCGATTATTGCTCCATATTTTAGCTATTGCTCAACTATCCTTTTCCTATGTAACGAACGAGAACAAAATAAGTTTCGAATTCTCCAAAACAGGGCAATGAGAATAATACTACAACGAAATAGATTTTCAAAAGTAAACAAAATGTTAAAGGAACTGAATTGGCTAACCGTGAAACAGATGCTGACCTTGAATACGATGTTATTTATACATAAAATAATTAACAACATTTTAACAAAATACTTTTCAAATAAAATTATATTCAACAAGGACATTCACAGACATAACACAAGGAAGTGCAAAGACTCAGGCTTCAAAAAAAGGACAAGGCATAGACAGGACAAGAATACGCAGAACAGTTTACTGTACAAAGGGATGAATTTATATAACACGCTACCAGAAACTTTAAAGTCCACACCAATTGGAAAGTTTAAGACTTATTGTAGGAGCTACATAAAATTTAGTATGCAATATGAAATATTATAATTAATTAGAAATTTGTAAACTTAAATGGACAAATTTCTGAAATTAAATTAATAAATAAATAAAATAAAGCTGCACATTTTTCTTTCAAATTTGTCATTATTGAGCGTACTTCATATTCTACTAGAAATACACAAAAAAAAAAACTTAAAACTGCATGTTGGCTTGGTATCGGTACCGAATTGACCAAAACCGGAGACCACGAGCAGAAAAAAACCCATAACGACTGCGCTGCAAATCGCAGGGAACTTTACTTTTACTGCACAGGGTCTTCAATTTTTATCGATTCGGTACAGATACCGAGCAGTGGGATGTCACGGGTTAAAACTTAAATAATATTTTTTTATAGCTAAACTGCACGCTACCAACCCTAGAGTGAGAAGTCATCAAAACGCATTCAGCGTGCTTATAAATCTTCCTTGTTTGTATAGATTTACCAAATCTTTAATCGCAAATTTATTTTCCTCAAGTATAACCATAATATCTACGGTGGTGAAGCTCCCGACTGCACTAATAACTTTGTACATTCCAAACGGTTGCACTGGACATCTCCAAGGCCTTTGACCGGGTTTGGCACCGAGGACTTGTCAACAAACTGCATTCTTACGGACTTCCCGCATCCTTGTGTACGTGGATTGCCGACTTCTTGAGGGGGAGGTCGATTCAGACGGTAGTCGATGGTTTCACCTCTTCCTCACACTCGATAAATGCTGGCGTCCCGCAGGGATCGGTTCTGTCTCCGACTTTGTTTTTGTTGCACATCAAGACCTTTTGTCATGTGCACCAATTCATTGTTACGCGGATGACAGTACAGTTCATGATAGCTTTTTGTTTGGTGTAACCCTAAGTGACCAGCTCAGGTATGGGGGCTCCATCGAAGCCAGAGTAAAGCTAGCCTCCCAAAAACTGGGCGTACTGTACAGGGCCCGCAGATACTTTAATAGTACACAACTGCTAACCTTGTACAAATCACAAGCACGCCCCACGGTTGAATTTGGCAGCCATCTCTGGTCTGGAGCTCCAAAATACCTGAAAAATACCCTCGACTCTGTGCAGAAACGGGCGGTCCGTTTGATAGATTCTCCCATTTTAACAGACGGAATGCAATCTTTAGAGCACAGGCATCTGGTGGGAATGCTATCCTTGTTCTATCGGTATTACAATGGAAGATGCTCCGAGGAACTAGCATCATTGATCCCTTCGGCACCGGTGCATAGTCGGGAAACACGCCTAACGCGTGCCCAACATTTGTACACGGTTGACATTTGTCACATGAGAACGGGTCGTTTCTTCGACTCGTTCTTGTGTTCAACAGCTCGGCTGTGGAATGATTTGCCGGCCTCTGTGTTTCCTCCTTCCTACAACATGGGTCTCTTCAAGACCAATGTTCATTCCTTCCTCTCCTCAAAAAGACCCTCCACACAGCATCCCAGATGACATAGGCCCTGAGGGAAATTATTTTCCTCAGGGCCTCCTGTGTGGAGTTAATGTAAAAAAAAAAATATATTTATGAGACTCATATTTTATCACACGACGTATTTTTTTAATAATAAAGTTCTGTCACTATATATAAGCGTGCTAACTTTATTTAAGATAAAAGTTTGTATTTGAATATAAGGCCAACATATGTACTTGACCAAATTGAATAACATTTTTTTTTAATCAAAAGGAATAGCAAATATCTAGTGCACATAGGTGGAACTTTATTTATTTATGATTTAAAAATAATATATAAGCCATTACATGAGTCATAATTCATAATATTTAATTAAATGAAGACCATATTAGCGAAACTCAATCGAAATCTGGAGATAGAAAAATCAGAAAAGATATTGGCTCCGCTGGGACTCGAACCCAGAACCCTTTTCTTACATGGAAACAGCTCTACCGATTAAGCTACGGAACCCATATTAATTCGGTCACTTTTAACTGTATCATACTTCGACTAAGAACTACCAACATTATCTTCACTTACTTAACGCACATATTATTGGCTGCTATCTTTATATATGATTACAAGATTCAACTCGAACTAAATGCAATCTAGATAGTGTCTGGATAAATTTTTATCCATTTTATTTAATCGGTAGAGCTGTTTCCATGTAAGAAAAGGGTTCTGGGTTCGAGTCCCAGCGGAGCCAATATCTTTTCTGATTTTTCTGTCTCCAGATTTCGATTGAGTTTCGCTAATATGGTCTTCATTTAATTAAATATTATAATTTGAGATTTTACTCATAAAGTTTAACAAATTAATAATAAATATTCATCCTAGACTTGCAGAAAAAGTCAATAGATGTCGCGTATTACAAATAAAATGGATAAAAATTTATCCAGACACTATATAGATTGCATTTAGTTCGAGTTGAATCTTGTAATCATATATAAAGATAGCAGCCAATAATATGTGCGTTAAGTAAGTGAAGATAATGTTGGTAGTTCTTAGTCGAAGTATGATACAGTTAAAAGTGACCGAATTAATATGGGTTCCGTAGCTTAATCGGTAGAGCTGTTTCCATGTAAGAAAAGGGTTCTGGGTTCGAGTCCCAGCGGAGCCAATATCTTTTCTGATTTTTCTGTCTCCAGATTTTAATTGAGTTTCGCTAATATGGTCTTCATTTAATTAAATATTATAATTTGAGATTTTACTCATAAAGTTTAAAAAATTAATAATAAACATAATTCATAATTTTAGAGAAAACTTTGGCAATCATTCGTGAGTTTATTTAAAAAATTATTTTGCCCTACTTAAAACGAAATAAACATTAAAAAAATAAATACTTAAGAAACGATGTTGATAGACTTAAAATTAAAATAAAAACGACCGATTTACGTTGAAACACATATTTATCGAATATTGAAATTTTTAATTTCGGCCTAAAACGCTTATTTTTTAATAATGTTTTATTTTTTACTAGCTGGTTCCCGGCACGCCTTGCTAAGCCATTAAATAAAGAGAAATTTTCTCCCTGCGTGTCCTTTCCCATTCGTTTCGCTTCCCTTCGGCCTCCTCTTCCTCTCCCGCGTCCCCTTCTTCTCTCGCGTTCCCACTCCACTCCTCTCCTTCCCCCGTCCCGCGAACCCTACTCCCTCCCGGGTTCCCCTCCCCCCTCCCGCGAACCTCCTACCCGAGTTACCTTCCCCTCTCTCGCATTCCATACGTTCAGTCTCGGTACATTCAGTTTTCAAACAGCTTGCGTGCCACCTATTGAAATGTTTTTTATACAAATTTCATAATGCCAGAGCTCATCAGTAGTTTTATACAAACCTTTTCCTGACAAAAACGAAGACAAAAAAAAATAATTATCCAATTTGGTGCAGTCGTTCGAAAGTTATGCGTGTACATACTTTTCGGCGATTCATTTTTATTTATGTATATATACCTATATATAGATATAGAAGAAGAAGATAGAAGATAGATGTCAGTAAATATACTTTCAGCAATTACCATTAAATCACAAAAAAATTCAAATTGCCTCTAAAATCATTATATAATCAGAGGTCATTTTCATTTCAATTAAAAGCGCTTCAGCAAAAACGGCGAACGACACATCATTTTTCAAGCTTGAGAACATTTTCAAATTTGTGTTAGCTCAACCTTTTCTAAAAATACCTTAACAATTAAATACCCACCTATCTTGCTCGAATCTCCTCGCTCTTTGATCCCAGCTTCCGCTGTACGAAAATAAAAGCTAAAGTGAAACGTATCTTAACAGTCTATTCCGTCTTTGTTAGAACGTAGCATTAACATCACTTTCCTTTCACCAAACATTTACAATCTCCGATTGTGCTTTCAATCCAAATATAACCTTTTTACAAAATACCCTTTAGCGCCCCGAAGAAAACTATTAACTCTCGGAACTTGGCGTCAATATTCTTTTTTAAAGCCCATTTTCGAAGTGTCGCTTTTATGTCAGAATATATTTTATGCAACGCGACGTGTTTTATCTCTTCCTTTATGGGCACTTTTTCAAACCAACAATGACCAGTTTAAACTGTTTTATCGTAGAAATTTGATCCCGTGAATCACGTTTATTATTTCATTGACAAGCTTATAGAGGGTCCCACAGAAAAAATGAATGGCTTTAAAATGTAATATACTGGTTTTTTACAACGGTAATATAACAAACATATTTTTGATCCTTCTAATGATGTATGACATTTTAAAACAAAAAGTCTGGAGAACGGTTTTTCTTTTATTTATTTTACAAGCCTTAAACTTATTCTGCAGAGTACATAACTCCGGAGTATTTTATTTTACATTAGCTCCACACAGGAAGCCCTGAGAAAAATAATTCCCCTCAGAGCATATGACATCTTTGGGGATGCCGTGAGGAGGGTAATTTTAGGAAAGGTAGGAGCGGAAGTTCTGGAACGAAAAGGATATAAGGGGTGGGTAGGAATCTGGGGGTCAATGTGTCAATGCGTCCAGGAGTGATGGACCATCCATCCCTCCCACTGCGGTGCAAGGCGACATTCCGATAGAGTACGCCTGGAGAAGTCAAAGAGACCCCCTAAACCAGTGGTTCCCAACCTTTTTCTAACCAGGGACCATTTTTACGGCAGGGACCACAAGGTAGGTAGGCAGGTAGGTCCCGACCGAGTTTCACCCCCCAAGACCATAATTTTCTAGCCACCCCCGCCCCCCCCAGGAAGGACCATTTTTTTTTTGAAATGAGGGGGGTGACACCACGTTACCTGTTCGGGGGGGGGGGGGGGGGTCTTCAAAATACCACGCTTGGTACAAATGGTTAAAAATTGCAAAAAGTTGGTCACGTAGTACGGGTACGTTCCCTTATCCGCCCATGCTAGGCTAGGCCACTACTTATAATCAGTGCCGTGGGCTAGCGTGGGTGGCACCCGGCAGCATATTTCCAATTGTAAGGTGATTTATGTAGTAATGCATAAATCACCTGAAAAAACACTACCGCGCTACAGTCGCGCTACCGACTGAATCGCGGTAGGGATTGTAATGCATAAATCACCTTACAAACACTACCGCGGTCCATCGCTTATTGACCGGCGGACCATCGCTAGCCTCTTGCGGACCACTGGTTGGGAAACCCTGCCCTAAACCATTTTCTTTCGATCCGGCCTGTTATTCAGCTGGTGGGCAGATGCATACGCCGCTAAGACCCGGACAAACCTCACCCCTTGAACCCGGGCACCCCTGCTAAGTCACCAAACGTAGCGAATCTAAGCACTTAAACAAATATGGACAAAGAACGCTGAACTACATGATACCAAATTTCCATCATACCATCTACCGAGTAGACCGTAGTCCAAACACCAGCTCCAATACAAGAGGGGGTGGAGTCCTGATTGCTGTCCACAAACGTATTCCATCAAAAGTGCTTAAAAACAAAAATAGTGAGGTTGAACAAATATTCGTGTTGCTCGAAAACAAAAATGCTGGCAAGTTAATAATTGGATGTTTATATTTACCGCCATCCTCCGATACACAGCTGTATACAAAACATATTGAGGACGTGGAATTTTTAAGGTTTAAATATCCCAGTGCCAAACTGGTCGTAGTAGGAGACTATAACTTGCCAAATATATCCTGGAACCATGATGACCCTGAATTGTCTGGTATTAATATGTCAACTGCTAATCTTAGTGAGAGAGAGATTCTGGGTATGTCGAATTATTTATCAATCCCACAACTAAACACTGTCGCTAATATAAATAGTCGCATTCTTGATCTAGTTTTTTGCAGTGAGCCCACTGCTAACGTATGTAAATCTTTGGAAGAACTATTACCTGTAGACGTTTACCATCCTCCTCTGGACATAGTTATTCCATTTGTTAACAACACTCATCTTAAAAATATCAAGTCATCTTATAACTTCCGTAAAGCAAATTTTCAAAAAAATTCTGATTGCTTAAATACAACAGACTGGTCCTTTCTGGAAAACGCAGATATTAACGATAATGTAAATAAATTCTATGACATTCTAAATGATGCTATTGCAAATTTTGTGCCCCTTCGATGTAATAGAATTTCTCATTTTCCAAACTGGTTTAGTCCCAATTTGATCACTTTAACACATAGTAAGAAAATAGCTCATAAAAACTACAAGCGATCCAGACTGACGAGTGATTACAATAAATTTCAATTGTTAAGAAGGGAGTGTTGTAAAATCTCAAAATTGTGCTATAAAAATTACATTGACAAAATTGAAAGTGAAATTTGTGTAAATATAAAACAGTTTTGGAATTACACTAATTCTCAAAAAAATACTAACTTAGGTATTCCAACTTCTATGAATTTCAAAGGAAAAATTGGGTGTAATGATAAAAACATTGTAAATCTATTCGCCGATTATTTTAAGTCTGTGTATGAAGACGATATACCTAGCAACGAAATTCCAAAATTCTCATCGAATCTTAGTCTGGATATAACTGAAGTACGCATAGAAATTAAAGATATCAAAAACCATGTAAATTTGTTAGATGCTAGAAAAAATGCAGGACCTGATAATATTCCACCTGTGCTAATTAAAGAATGTTTAAACGGCTTAGTTGTTCCTCTTTTTCTAATTTTTAACCGGTCACTAGAGACAGGCAGTTTCCCTGATACATGGAAACACAGTTTTCTTACACCCATTTTTAAAAAAGGGGACAAAACGGACGTAACAAATTATAGACCAATATGTATCCAATCATCGATTCCCAAGCTTTTTGAAAAAATTGTCCTCCATAAAATATCCACAAACATAAAAAAAATTATAACTCCCTACCAACATGGCTTTTGTTCAAATAAATCTACACTGACCAATTTACTAATATACGAAAACTTCATATCTAAATCTTTAGCCAACAGGTGCCAGGTTGACTCAATATACACTGATTTTAGCAAGGCCTTTGACAAGGTGTGTCACAAAATACTAATCAATAAATTGGCGAAACTTGGGATTTATGGTAGCTTATTAAATTGGTTTGTTAGTTATTTGTCCAAAAGAATTCTTAGTAAGAAAATAAATGGCACACAGTCTTACAAATTTATAGCAACAAGTGGAGTGCCGCAAGGCTCCCATTTAGGGCCCATTTTGTTTATTATATTTATAAATGATATTGTTGATATATTTACTGACATAAATGTGCTACTGTTTGCCGATGACATGAAACTATATAAAGAGATTAACCACATTAATGATTGTATTATACTTCAAACTAACTTGATATATCTTTTTGAATGGTGCTCTATCAACAAACTAGCATTAAATATAAATAAATGTCAGTTCATTCATTTTGCCAAAATAAATAATCCTATTATTTTTCAGTATTCTTTAAATGATGAAAAATTAAATTGTGTTAGTGAAATTATGGATCTAGGCATTATGTTCGACAGTAAACTCACCTTTGTATGTCATATCAATAATATTATCAACAAAGCCCTAAAGACTCTTGGTTTTGTTTTGAGAGCTGCAAAAGATTTCAATGATTTAGACACATTTATTATGTTATATAAAACCCTTGTCAGATGCCAACTTGAATATAACTCTACGTTATGGTCTCCCTTTTACAACATTCATTCAGACAACATTGAAAAGATTCAACGGAAGTTTCTAAGGTTTATAAACTATAAATTGCATATTCCTATACTAAACATTGATTACAATTATCTCCTAAATAAAACGTCTCTATTGAAACTTTCAGAAAGAAGAATAAGCACAGATTTAATACTATTACATAAAATACTGCATTACAAAATTGACTGTTCTGAATTGCTTCAATTTATCAATATCCATGTTCCCCAAAAATCATGTCGACATTTATTACCCTTCTACTTCAATAACACCAGGACACTAGCTTATCAAAATTCACTTTTTCCGAGACTTCACAGTCTTGGAAATAAATATTCTAATCTAGGTGATATATTTCATCTTAAAACTAATCAGTATAAACGTTGTATATTCTATCACTTTTATTCTTCTAGGCACAAATAGATTTACATAATTTCTTCAATTTTTGTTTATATTGAATATGAGACTTCTTATCATTTTTACATAATATGTATTTTTATTTTATAATTGTTTTGTTGTTACACTGTTTTGTGTATTTTCTTTTCTCATTGTATTATATTTTCTTCATTGTTTGTTACTCAAGTTATAAATTATAATGTAAAAGCCCATCAGGGCGTGTAATAAATAAATAAATAAATAAATTAAATGTGTTACCTGCTGAAATTAAAAAATGTACAAATGGTAAAACAAATATTTTGTTGAAGAATTGGCTTGCCGAAAGAAAAAAATTGTATTAGACACCAACACAAAAATTCTAACTGCAACATAAAGTGAAATAAGTTATTTATATCTTCAAAGTAAAAGCACCCATTGACAAAGTACTAAAAAGAAGTGTTTATTGGGACTTTAATTTTTTCTGTAATACATTTATATTTTTTTCCTGTCATATTGTATTACTTTGTCTTTATAATCTATCTATCTATCTATCTATCTATCTATCTATCTATCTATCTATCTATCTATCTATCTATCTATCTATCTTCTATCTATCTATCTATCTATCTACATAAATAAAAATGAATCGCCGAAATGTATGTACGCGCATAACTTCCAAACGACTGCACCAAATTAAATAATAATTTTTTTTGTGAGTTCGTTATTGTCAGGACAAGGTTTGTATACAACTACTGGTGAGCTCTGGCATTATGAAATTGGTTTAAAAAAATTTCAGTAGATGGCATGCGAGCTGTTTGAAAACTGAATGTACCCGGACTGAATGGAATGCGGGAGGGGGTAGGGAACTCGAGTAGGGGGTTCCGGGGGAGAGAGAAAGTGAAGGAATTCGAGTGGGAACGCGAGAGGGGAAGGGGACGCGGGAGAGGAAAGAGGAAAGGGAGGCGGAAGGGGAACGGGAAGAATGGGAAAGGACACGCAGGGAGAATCAATTTCTTTATTAAATGGCATAGCAACGCATGCCGGGGATCAGCTAGTAAATAAATAAAAGAACAACTTGGGTTGACCCATGGCAGAGGTGTCGGTTATTCAATAAATGGTTCACGAGGCGGAGGTACCCATACCCTCTTCCCGTACCCATACTCCCAAATACATTAGTATTATGAGGAAATCTGTAATTGGTTTCTCGGTTAGGTGAATTATATATGTGTAAATTAACCATCTAGTAAACTGATGATTTTCCTACAATAATAATAAAAAAAAAAAATCAGATCCTTAAACCAAGAAACTATCTTGGTTGCAAATATATTCGATTAGAACTTAGCGATCACACCAAAAGATAATGACCAAAATTTATATTAATTCTTTAAGGATAATATTGGTAATTCTTAAATTAAAAAAATGAAATCGATCAAAATGCCTAAAAATAATTTGGTCTCGATGGCTAAATTGCTAGAATATTGTTCCGCTTCTAACCGGTACAACACTATAGCAATTTATCTATGTTTATCTAATATAACAAAAGATTTTGGTTCGGTTCCAGGTCGGGACTGTTACCTTTTTAAACTTTTGTTTCATATTTCATTGAGATTTGTTAACATTATCATTTATTATTTTTAATTATTAAACTAACGTTTTAAGACAAAATTTTTATGCATAGCACAAAGGGTAACAATTATTATAAGCAATAATTATCAGCCTGAAACACTCATCCACATTGAAAAATCTTCCGAGAAAAGATACATTACGCCAACGGGACATGAACCCGTGCCCTTCTGATTGCCGGTCAGCTGCTCTCCCAATTGAGCTATGGCGGCTTATCTTGTACCCGCCAAATGATTCAATATATACTAGTGTTTCATTCAAAAATTACTGCTTATTTAATTTTTTCCACCTGAAAACAACCATGTCCAGTTGGCGTCATGTATCTTTTCTCGGAAGATTTTTCAATGTGGATGAGTGTTTCAGGCTGATAATTATTGCTTATAATAATTGTTAACATTATCATTTTCCGTGATTTTATGTTTTCTTTTATGAACTCTTACCTATATTTTCTTCTTCTCATTTTTAGGTATCCTTTGTCCAGAGCACATCCATCGGAGCCTAAAGAACATCTCTTATATGAAGATGCCCATAAAAATGGTTTGTTGGATACTGATTGTGGGTACAGATATCCAAAGTGTCCAGTTTCGTTGCTCGATCTGGCCCTAGGATACTATAACCCGGGTTCTAGTTTGACAACATAACCACGTAGGTCCTTCAGTATTGTATTTTATTAGTGAAAATAGTGTTGTTTATAATATATATTAAAAAAATTGCAAAAGTCAAACTTGCAAAGCCAATCTTTTATTTTTCTCCGGAACTTCATTTTTGAAACTTAATTTTTGAAATTAAAAAAAAACAAGTATGACAACTAGTAGGATTTTTTTTACTTTTAGACGTCAGAACGGAGTCCTAAATATTAAGATATAAAATAAATAATCATTTTGATCCACAATGCTTAAAAGATAAAATTACCAGGCCTAAAAGGACTACTGGTTTTATTCATATTCTATTTACGACTGTTGTTTTTATTTGGAAAAATTCACGTTTTTGTTTTGCACCTTAATAAGTAACAAAAGCATATTGAAAAAATAGGGGAAGGACGAATTGTTTTTTCTTTTTTTTTTATTCAGTTAAAAGAATATTACATTTTCACTCATTTTACTAGAAATAATTATATTTCAATACAGCGCTGTTCTATTTCATCATTTTGTTTATCAAGAACAAATATAAATATATTTTATTTAAATTAACCCAGCTTCTTTTCGTTTTTAACGTCAATTGGGAGGCAATTATATAAGTTGCCCCCCTCGTAACCAATGGATTGTTTACCATAGTTAGTGTGGATGGTGTTTAAATGTACGCGTTGCCGTATAAAGTGTTTATGTACTTATGAAGTTTTAATGAATTCTGTGTTTGTGTGTACGAGATTATTTTGTATTTTGTATCTAAGGAGACATGTATTAATTTCATATAGTATTCTTAATGTTAATAGTTTTGTTTCCATATATAATTTTTTTGTGGATGTTTTGGGCTTGTAGTTAAATAGTTTTTTGATTACCTTCTTTTGTATTACCTGTAATTCATTTATGCATGTTTCACATGCGTTTCCCCAGATTAAAAAAACTAGAGCAATTCATCAAATATTCGAAGATAATTTTCACGTTCTGTGTAAATTCTATTCAAGTTCTGTTATTATATCATTATAGTCCAGTTGCTTCATAAAACTGAAATAATCACAGAACTTGAAAACAACTTACAAAGAATGCGAAAATTAACTTCAAATATTTGATCAATTGTTAAAATTTTTTGAAACAACCCAAACAACCAATGTAGAGATTTTCCTTCGGATCCCAAAACAAAGAAATTAAAATCAATGAACAAAACAAAATATTGTTTCAATATCTTTTTCACTTTCTGAGAGATATTAAATCCAACTAATAACGTAGATTTATTTTAATGAAAATTCAAAAGTGAAAAACGGCGTACTTAATGGTTTCGAAATGTACGTAACCTGTTATATTCCCTGGTTAAGAATAACTCTAAATTTGAAAATGTCCTACTACGACCACAGTAAGCTGAAAATGTTGCTTGTTTCGCGTTAGAGGTTTTAGTCAGTCGAGGAAAAGAACTCACGACCCTTTGGTAGGACAGAAACGCGATGCCAACCCAGCCACTGACCGGTCATCTTCAGGGTGAAGATTGCCATGAGAAGGAGATCCGTGGTACATCTGCATAGGTAGACAATAGAACCAATAAAATGAATAAACTTTTCGCAGGAATGTTTTCTACAAGTTACCAATAAAAGTCAACATATATTATTAACGCATAACATTGAATTCATAGTTTATTTATTATACAATACATACTATAGTTATAATAAACAATATTATAAGTGCCTACCCCTTCTCATATAAATAAAGAATTGAATATCTATGTTTGTTAAACTATAGTACAATAATTATATATTATTTATGAAATTATCAACTATAAATCTTATTATTAAATGCATTATATTATTTTATCAATTTCACAGAATTTCTTATGATTTTTTAATCACAATATAATATATCCAATCGATATTATTGTTTTTCATTCAATTGTATCTTAGATCTAAAAAGTTACATTTAGTCTATATTTAAACTAATATATTACAGTATTTATAACATTTTATAATTAAAGTGGTGTTTGCCAGTGAATATCATTGTATCTACCAGTGTCTGAATAACTGGTATCAAAAGAGATGTACTTTTTCGCTCACATCGACATGGATATCAGAAATTAGATCAAATACTTACAAAAAGTGTTTGAAAACAACTAATACAACTTGATTGGCGTTAATATCTAATTAATTTATTTTTTAATCAATTCTCTGAATGCTTTTATTAAAGTTAAAGTAATTATTTTGAATCGTAAGGTTATCAATTCCGAATTAAAAATATTAAGAAAATTTCAAAGGAATACAAAGTATTGCATTTAAACTATTTACAAAATCTAAAAGTAATCTTGACCGGCTCAGAAAAAGTTTAAAGATTGACTGAGGACCTACGCAGATAAATTAATACGTTTGTTAATCATGAAAGGGTTCATTCTTAAATCGAAATATCATGTTTGTTGTCTTATGGCATTTATTAAGTTAACTTGTAAGGAATTCTGTGCTCTTTTGATATCAGTTAATCATTCCACTGTAGTCGTAATGATTGTAAAAAACATAAACAATATTTGTACAATTATAATAATCATAATAATAATAATAATTTATATTATAACAGTTAGTATAGGTTCAATAAAGATTTTAATGAACTTGATTGGTTACATTATTTTAGGGAATAAAATACGTCTTATAAGTACTTTTTTATATATTCACATACATAAATTTTAACAATGCTGACATTCAGTATTACTAAGATCGTTTTAAATTTTAAATGTCAATTACAATTGGCAAGAATTACGCGATCAACCGAAATCGACGAGACTTGCAAAGAATCCAGTCCACAAGGAGACGCACTTAACGGAAAGAGTCTTTAAAGACTCCTTCTTGCACATCCTTTGGAAGTAAAGCGGAAATAAATTAATTTGAAATAATTAATAACGCTGTGTAACCAAGCATTTAAAAAATACTTGCTATGTTCGCAACATTTTTGAAAGTTTGCATTTTTAAAGTGTGCTTCGAATGCTAATAGCTATTCCGTGTAATAAAGTAAAAAAGGCTAACGTAGTTCACTGTATCGATACATAAACAACACATTGTATTTAAAGTTTTATAATTATGTACACCTAAATGTTTTTGGAAGCTCAGCTCGAATGATTTTGCTATCTAAAGTGTTTTTGTGAAACTGGTTCCAAAGTCTTTCGCCTTCATGCTAATCTACCGGTTATAATAATATTATAAATGCACTGAATAAGAACGTCTGGCTTTTCGACACAGTCTCACATTTACTATAAAGTGCTGCTATACTTTGAACTTTTTGCCACACCGTCAAGCTCAAAGAGATGAATGTAACAAAATCAACAAAAAAAAATTGAAACAATTCTTCGAAGTTTAAATCATCAACAAAACGCGCTTTGCTCATCAAAATACGGTAAGATAAAAAAAAAACAACTGTTAAAAATTGAAACAAATTAAATTTATTTAAAGTATTTTTTTCTTTTTGTCAATCTAAAGTCTATTCTTGCCCAAATTTGAAATCGGTGAGATTATTTATCGGTGATACTTTAATAAAACGTTGTGCACTTTTCAGAAAGCGTGGTTCGAGAATTTAAAGTGTTTTAAAGAAGTCTACTTTTGTGACTTAACTAAGGTTCTCTTTTGAATTTAATTTGTGCGCCGTAAGAAGTAAGTTCACTTCTCGGATGGAAGCTACACGTAGCTAAAGCTAGACCCTACCGGATATTTAAACGTAAAAAATAATAATCTTTTAAATTATAAATTTTAATCATCGTTCAATGATAAATTCTTCTTCCAAATTGAATACCGTAGCATTTAAAAACAAATGGACAATGGATAATAAACCTTAGAAAATTCCTTAAAAGTAGTAGGTATATTAATTCATATATCAGTTAGTAACAAGTCTAATCGCTTATTTATAAATTTACACCCGTATTTTCCAGGATTTTGCTAATTCAATGATTTTAAAGACAAGAAGCTTCATTTTTTAAAGAATATTCAATAATTTGAGCAAAATTGAGCCGATCATTAAATGTAGACCGTGGAAAAATGACGAAATTCATTACGCGACTTTTCATCGTCATTTGTAAAAAAAAAGTTGGATGAGAATCGAAAGATTTTGATTAACGACCGAGAAGTTTCTTGTGAGTCACTTTTAGAGCCAAGAGATAAAATATTCAGCATCCAACTTTTTCACAGCTCCCATAAACAAAATGGTTTGCCGTCTTTCAAGAATTTTAATAGTTTGGATATCAAAAATGATAATGATACACTTATGATGAAAACAAAGACAGTAGATTTATTACTCGGATTCCTAAAGTAAGTTGCAAAGTTTCTGTTTTAAGTATACACACATACCCGATACACTATCAATATTCTAAATTCATACAAGGTGTAACAAGGAACATTGAGATTATACCCACGGTATAGTTGAAACATTTAGTGATTATTTTTTAGACATAAACATAACCGACTGATTCTCATGAAAAGTACTTAAAGTATTCATCAACATCAATCATGTAATATGTACATACATCAGTATGAACTTTTTTTACAAAATCACGTCGTATAGATTCGAATTTATTGTTTTACAATACAGGAAAACATGTGTCAGGAACTTCCTGAAAAACACAAAGGATTCGTAAACAAACGATTCCTAAATTGTTATTTTTTTATAGAACACGGTTTTTTTACCTCAAAATGAGGCCTGTTCTTCAAATGAGAATCAGTCGTTAAGTGATTTTATTACAATAGACTGCTTTACTATGATAATTTACAAGTGATTACTAAAAGTGTTGCACATTACTAATTTCAAATTCATATTTAGCAAAGAATACTGTAGATGTTTTGTACATGAGTTCTAGTAAGAGAGAGTAGACTTGATTGCCTTCATAAAAACGTTTTGCAAAGCTCTTAACCAAAGAGCAGTGCAAAGCATTCAAATATTATTTTACAACGTGTATGCACTTTCAAATACTAAATATCGGAATATACATACACGTAATGGTTGGCAATATTCCTTGAGAATCTTTACTTATAAGGAAGACGATTGATTTGTCATTATGTATCAAAATCAACTTGTATTACAGAGATGTCAACTAATATACATATTTCATTATGATCTTGACGTTTAACCTGGGTATCAATATTATATTAAATTTATCTCTTGAAACCTAAGAGACAAGCAATAAAAGGACTAAATTAAAGGCAACAAATCTACGCTTTTATGCGATTTAATAACAAATTAATTAATGAAAGACAAGTTTTAATCACAAATGTCAGGACATTGATTTGGCACCTAGGAGTTTCTTTGCAAGCATTTATGATTTTTTGAATGATGAAACAGCAATGGGTGGACACAATCATTTATTAATTTTTATTATCTTTTCGTGATATTCAAACGCAATTAGATCAGAATTTGTGTGATTTTGGAAAGCAACGGCATTTTTGAAGATATGGGATGCAAGGTTAATGAAAAGCAATGTATTTTTTAAACTTGAAAAATACAAAAAAGATCATTAATATCAATATTAATGATATATATCAACGCGGGAAAGAAAAAAAAAACCACTGAAGCGCCATACATCAGCGACATTAAAGATGAACCTACACAATAAGTTATATTGTTTGCTTGTTGTGTTTATCATATCAAGTTTTCTAGAGTTTCCCAGAACTTGTGGGAAACTCTAGATTTGATGAACACAAGCACAAACAAACAATATAACTTATTGCGTAGGTTCATCTTTAATACCACAGCTGTATGGCACTTTAGCCATTTTTCCTTTCCAGCGTCGATAGAATAATATATTTGATATGAGCTACAGCGATGAACATTGATACTTCTTACATTTTGCAATTTGAAATATGTAAATGACGTGCATTATTGGCCACCTTAACAAAACTTAAGCCATTATAAACTTTTTGAATTGTATTGGCATTCAGCGAACGCTAATAGAGAAATTTTGTGAACAGAAGAGGGTTCTTCTTGCATGAAGATAAGGTTAGGTTAGACAAAATTCTGGCTTCAGAACGCTGCTTCATTATAAACATTGTGAATAGAAGAGGGTTCTTCTTTCACGAAGATAAGGTTAGGTTAAATAGATTTTTGGATTCAGAACGCTGCTTCTTTACAAACCTTGTGAACAGAAGAGGGTTCTTCTTGCATAAAGATAAGGTTAGGTTAGACAAGATTTTGGATTCAGAACGCCGCTTCTTTATAAACCTTATGAACAAAAGAAGGTTATTGTTGCATGAATATAAGATTAGGTTAGGCAAGATTCTGGATTCAGAACGCTGCTTCATTACAAACCTTGCATGAAGATAAGGTTTAGGTTAGACAAGATTACGGATTCAGAACGCTGCTTCATTACAAACTTTGCATAAAGATAAGGTTTAGGTTAGACAAGATTCTGGATTCAGAACGCTGCTTCATTACAAACCTTGCATGAAGATAAGGTTAGGTTAGACAAGATTCTGGATTTAGAAAGCTGTTTCATTACAAACCTCTCTACGGTCGGGTGAATGCACTCATCTGTATCTGAACGATTTACAAGTCATTTTAATTTGCAAATAGTTACGCACCTAGCAAAGCGAACACTAATTTATAATTCATTGACAAAGGTACAGAATCAATTTGTTGTCTTTATCGTTAATTCCAACGAAATCGATTCTCTTAGCAAAACCGTATGCTGCCATTTCTCACTTCCACTTCATAATTCACTGAAGTGACATCGCGAGGAAGCATTCAGGACGTAACATTCATGTTTCATGACGTAATGTTCACGGAGTCACAATCATGAACATTCGTGAAGTAACATTTATGTTGTATGTAACGTACGCTGAGTAAGATATTTATGAAGCAACATCCGACGACCTCCGTAGTCCAGTGGCTAAGACTCTTGACTCACATTCCGGAGGTCGCGGGTTCGAACCCGGCATGCGCAAATAAATTTTATTTGATTAATTTGTGTTATTTCACAATTAATTCATTAAAAATAATATATAGAATATTTGCGGCATGTTCCAGAGTGGAAGATACTATCAGTATCGCCCTGGTGTAAGACCACCATTCAGAATTGAAACGTTGCTTGAAAATGGCTTTAGCCGTGTTTAGTGACCAGATCTGAATAGCCAGGTACTTCCCAACCTTCCTCTTCCCCACCTCCTTCCCCTCCCCACTACCTTCAGCCTCACAACATACCCCAATTGGGGATGCCATAGTCTCACTGGCTCCAGACGGGAGCAGTTGAGATTCTTGTGCGGTATTCACTGTAAAAAAAAAAAAAAAAAATACATGCTTCACGAAGTATCATTCACGGAGTAACATTCATGAAGCAAATTTCTTGCAGAAACATTCATGTTTCATGATGTAACATTCACGGAGTAACATTTATGAAGCACCATTCGTGAAGTAACATTCATGTTTCATGACGTAACGTTCACAACGTAACATTCATGAAGCAACATTTCATGACGTAACGTTCACGGAGTAATATTTATGAAGCAACATTCATGAATTGAAACATCGCTTAGCGAATTCAAAAGGGTTGTTATCATCGCTGATCGGTGCTCTCTTACAAGAGAGCGAGATGTACGGAATGACTTAATCTTGCGCAAGCTTCAAGGGTACATTTTCACTAAACTTAGCGTTCGCTCAATTTGTTGGTGGAAGCGGCCCTAACAACCTTTACAATGTCAAGAATGAAGTAACATGAAATAATTTTTTTCATTATGAACTCTCGTGATAGAAAGCTATGCATTATGAACAATATAATGTTATGATAAACAATGATACACATATTTGCACGAAGAACACTAATGAAATAACGTTTATGAACACTCATGCAAGCAATATGAACATTTTTGAGACATGGTTGCTTTATGAAAACTCGCAATGGATGTGCATATTAAAGATGTACGTACTGGTTATTATTTATGGACATGTTTGCGATAGGTGATGACAATTTGTGATTTAAATGATAGAAATAATGGCGAAATGAATAAAGCAAGCAATCATAACTCTACATATTGATGCTAGCTACACATTTTCGTTGTACGGCAATATTGAACACACAGACACAAATAGATAGACATATTAATGTATATTTATAGATATATTATTATGTTAGCTAGAATTGATTGCTTTAAATCATTATGACACAACCAAATTGTATTACATCTTATGAATATTAAAATGAGTTATAGAAAACATCGAAGAAAATTCAAAATAACTTACGTCTTGGAATCAGCTTTGCTAATATTGACTTTTATTTTTAAAAACATATTAATATTTTACAGATTGATGACACTGCGACCCTCATCGAATTTCCAGGTTCTACCTTACATGGCAATGTCATGCGATGAAAAGGTCTATAGAAAGATACGTTAATTATTGCACATCAGATGGCAGCTTGTTATTATAAATGATCGCCAGATAAGTTTGTATAATGTTATATATTATCTTATTTGAACGCGTAGTAGAAATCCGATATTTGATATTTAGTTGTATTCCGTTACTAGAATCCTGACGAGCATTTCTCTATATTTTGTGATTTGTGCGATTGTCAGATTTGTGCGATTTTCTTTGGCTGTTATTTTCTTCTTCTCTGGACCGATGTCAAAATTTCGGCTGTGAACTGTCACGTATTTTAGTTTAGGTCATTTTAAACACGAATTCATGCAAGTATACATGCTTATTTATTCATTGAACAGCCTTAGAAAATCACACAAATCTGACAGGAGATCTCGCCCGAGATCTATATCGATCTAACAAAATACAGAGAATCGCTCGGCTGGTAGAATTCAAATATTTGATTTATAGAAAAATTCTATTAACGTTTCAAAAAAAGCTTTGGGATTGGGTGTAATATAATTGAGCACAGTTCTGAAGAAACCAGCGAATTTCCAAATATGATTGAAAAATTAAATAGTTAAACTAAGAATGAAGTAATCGTTAATTAAAATTTTAAAAGCAAAAAATAGCCTTGGAAAGTAGTTGTTAGGAAGAACCCCAAAGATGGGATATTTCACAGAAATAGAAATGTAACATCGCCATCAAATAATCAAACTGTGCCATTTTTAATTTTCATTGATGTTCCCGTTAAACGTCGTCTTCACCGTTCATCTGTTTCAGTTTTTGAAAATATTTTGATCTGTAGAACAGCACAGATATCTCGCATCTGATCGCAATTAAAAATAAATTGAAAAATTGGTCTAAAATTTAAGTTTCACGTCGACCTTGAAAGATTGACATTTGAAAATGTAGAAAAAACAAACAAATTGGCGCTGATTGTAATGACGATGTTAGATTTTAATTTTTGTGACGGAGGCTACGATATGCTGAATTTATATTATATTTAAACAAATATAATGAGCAAATTAAACAGTTGCAAGGTTACCCAAAAGTAAAAAAAAAAACTATTTTTGTAAATATAAAAAAAAACTATGGCTTGATAGTGGAAAACTAGATTGTTGTGATATTAATTCAAATGTACATACATAACTTATTCCACGTGACATTTATCATAAATTATTGATAAATGTGACGTGGAATAAATTATGTACCTACATTTGAATTAATATCACAACAATCTCGTTTTCCACCATCAAACCATAGTTTTTTTTTAATATTTATAAGAATAGTTTTTTCTATTTTTGTTGTTTTCTTCTAACTTTTCACATTGGTATCGATTTAATGCTTCCCTTTGAACTATGCTCAATAGTGTCGGATTTGTAGATTTTTTTTTAACTGATGATATCGTAAGCATTGTATTAAAGTCAATATCCAAACGTATACAAAATAAAAAAAAAAATATGAAGTCTTAGAGGACTGGGTAAATAATTCATAAAATTTACAAGCTGTGAGTAGATAAATTTGATGCTATTTATATACAATTTAAATAAAATAAGTACGGATAACAACGTTTATTTTTATTTTCTACATTAAACCCCTTCTTTTCGCAGCCTTTGTAACAACCCTGTGCCTACATTGATACCATAAAAAAGCGCACAAAAATAAAATTTAAAAAATCATAACTGATTTTTTTTGATTGCGAATTAATTATTGGGACGAACATTTTACTGAAAGATAATTTTTTAAAGTAAATTATGAAGTTGTCCATATATTAACTTAAATGATTTCCATAGATTAACGTAAACGATGAAGTTATCCATAGATTGACGTAAATGATGAAGTTATCCAAGGATTGACGTAAACGATGAAGTTATCCAAAGATTGACGTAAATGATGAAGTTATTCAAGGATTAACGTAAAAAATGAAGTTATACAAAGATTGACGTAAATGATGAAGTTATCCAAGGATTAACGTAAACGATGAAGTTATCCAAAGATTGACGTAAATGATGAAGTTATCCATAGATTGACGTAAATGTTGAAGTTATACAAAGATTAAAGTAAATGATGAAGTTATCCAAAAATTAATTTTAACGATGAAGTTTTCCAAGGATTAACGTAAATTATGAAGTTATCCATAGATTATCGTAATTGATGAAGTTATCCAAGGATTAACATAAATGATAAAGTTGTCCATAGACTAAAGTAAATGATGAAGTTATCCATAGATTAACGAAGTATGTTAGTGCTTACGAAGCGTCAATTGAGTGTTTAATTGAATATTATAAAAAACAGCCTTATGTTTAATAAATCTAAAATTATTACATTTATTTTATATTTAATGGCATTTTGGCAGTTGTTTTGCATCTGGTGTTAGCTGGTGAGTGGAGAAATCATGAAACTTCTACCAATTCTAGTGTCTGTGGTGAGCATAGACAATAGAAACATGTGAGACGGGCCATAAACCATTATTAGTATGACATCGTGAGCGCAAAAATGTGACCGATATTCTTCATCCACACTACTGCAAATCGCATCCACGCACAGCGGCACCCCGCCTCTGTTTCTACTGCATAACAAACCAAACGCATAACTTTAATTGGCTCCGCTGGCCACACTGATAGTCCGTGAATTTTGGTCGCAGCTCGTGGTAGCTCCTAGTTCATCATAACTCCTTTTGTTTTTCTCCTCTATGTTAGTGACAATGAAAACTGCAGCAGACTTTCTAAACAAGTGTGATTTACATTATTTAAAACAACTGTCTAAGTGCTGTACTATGTTTTCTTGTGAAAAAATATTATTGTATTTTTTAAAATTTATAATAAAAACGGTTACCGTTGATATTACTTCAACCGTTTTAAATGGATATTAGTTAATTAGCATCTAGGATAGATGCTTGAGACGGTAAAAAGACAGATTTGCTCCCAGCGTCTGTAGGAAATAGATCACGTTTTAATCGCTTCGATATTACAGAATTATAACAACGTCGGAATATCTATCTAATTTTTCCGCGTGTGTTGAGGGAAAATCCTAAATCCCCAGCTAAAACCGACCGGAATCACAATAGTTTAACGTTTTAATTAAAAACATATATATGTTTTTATGTCTTCTACAAAATGGATTCGTACCCCCTCTTAATATAAGCTATTTACAATTTGTATTAATTAATAATAATAATAATAATATGAAGTAGTGTTTACTAATACATAATTTATTTATTTATCAACAACAATAATGTTATAATGTACAAGACCTACCTATGAATAGTACCCACCAAAAGTCGATTTAGGCGAATATATTGTGTATAATACACTATTAAATACAATAACTAGTTTTTTATTTTTATAATTACGTCTCGGTTAATAAAAAATATGTTTGTACGTCATACGTATTATACTGTGTTTGTACTGACGTTGTACACTACATTCATAGTATAATTAACCATTGTCATGTTACTAAAGGTATCGACGCGACAGGGCGGGTTCCGAGAGGGTTCGTTCCGCAGCCGTAGAACTGGTAAGGGTGCGATGAGCCATCACGCAACCTTCTGTCATCATTCTGCGGTTGCTTGG
This sequence comes from Limnephilus marmoratus, assembly GCA_917880885.1. Classification (NCBI taxonomy): domain Eukaryota; kingdom Metazoa; phylum Arthropoda; class Insecta; order Trichoptera; family Limnephilidae; genus Limnephilus; species Limnephilus marmoratus. Next base: position 20,355,058 of record OU862918.1, on the reverse strand, counting down.
CGATCTCCCGGGACGCGACGTGCCTTGCTGTGTCCAGCGGACCACTAACGGCTTCGTACGCCATGTGACAAACAAACAAACCTCACTCAACCGAACTTCTGAACGCTGCACTGATGCGAATTCAGCCGCACAGTGCGATCAGAGCCTTAAAAGAATGTCTTCTTCTGGCATTTAGTTACTTCGGGGAACAATATTCGATGAAAAGCTATAAGGTTATTTAACAGCACGCCATTCGGTTTCGGTGGCATCATCGGGAAAGACATGCAGATATAAACTTTACATCTTTTCTGACAAAGGCACGGTTGTTTCAAAACCCATTGCAATGTTTTATGTAAGGCAAGTGATGAACGGCAATCAAGAGATCTTTTTTTTAACACGCAAGCCAGTTCAGCACGACGTAACTTCATTAGGGAAGAGAGATAGATGTAAAGTTCACATTATATACCCTGATGGAGTCAGCGCCATGCACTAACTGAATGACACGTTGACATAAAATTGAAAATGTACACAAACTCACATGTTTTTAAAGCAATACGAGTATGTCCCAGGTTTCGACACACCCTTTGTCAGGGTAGATATAATTAAACTGTACATGATTGTGCCGAAAATATTTGGCAAGTTATTATCAACAATGTGACGTACACAAAGTTGTATCTTTTCATCAAATAAGTTCTCCAAAAAGCTCCTATTCAAGTGCGTATAGCTTCTTCTCGCATAAATACTCGTAACTTGTGTTCACGCGAATAGCTTTTAATAACCCTATGTCACGCCGTAATCCTGCCATTTACACAGACAATAGGCATGCTGGCAGAATCATTCGCACTTTACATTATACTTTGTGGATGAACAGTGAACACGCTTCTTCTCACTTAGCGGCTGTAATAATTGCCACATTGCATAAGCGTGAAATAGAAGCCATTCAATCCCATCTAGCACGTTGAATATATGAACCACGCATTCAGTGCAATTCCCTATTGTTCTATGTCACATGACGTACTACATGTGGTCCGCCAAGACTTAATCTAGTTTTGAAATGAATGACCGATGCAAGGGTCCATAACCTATGGTGAAATAATTAAGGATAGTACAAAAACTATGGTGATTATGGAGTGTGGTGTAATTATGATCATAATAATGGGTATTTCGTGAGAAGATTAATTTCAAGTGCAATGATTGTACAGCTGTCATTTAATGATATAAATATCTTAATTTTAAGTTTCCACTGCGACATTTTTTCCTACAACCAAAAAAGTACAGATTTTCATTTAGAACCGCGGCTCCTTACTTTATTTTGCTTTACAGTTAGGTTTCTTAGAGGATTAGCACTAAATAGGAAATTTATTTACGAAATTAAAATTTAAAATACCTAGCATCAAATGAACACCAATTAAAATAAACAAAGTACAAGCAAAATAAAATGAAATTAATTTAAGATTGATATTTTGCTGCAATAAAATAAAGTTCATGTTTATCATACAATGTTGATTAATTAATAGTAAATTGTTGATTTGAACGTACAATTTTGTATCAGGTTAAAATGTGTATTGAAAGTCGACAATTTCCGTAGCGCTAAGAAATATCAACCTCAAAAACACCATTATTGTGAAAAGTGTTGTAAAGAATAATTGTTTTGCACAATTAAGAGTTTATTACTTTGAATTTTAATAACAATTTACAAATAGTAATACTTTAGGTACCCTTAGGAATGCGAAATTAAAGTGAATGATAAAGTATTTTTAAAAATCGTTAATTAGTAAAAACACTAATTAATTTACTAATTTCATATAATCCTATTGCATTTTGTACAATGTAAACCTAAAATTGATTGAAAAAACACTATTTGAGCATATTGTAATATTTCATATAAAAATTTCATACGGCTGTCTTTATTTTAAAATCTATTTAATGCATGACTTCTCGCCAAGGACTTATAATATAATATTAGTATGTTAATGGTACATAGTACGCACGTTCACTTAATCGCCATTAATGTGTGTTTATTGTAAAAAAGGTTACACCTACTAACTGTTTGATTAATGGCTTACACCGTTGGCTAAATCACTTCTAAAGAATATGTTTAACAGTCTTACCGAGGAATAAAATAACCGCCCACTGTGTATATTCGTACGCACGTTGAACGCTAATTTTCATTTAATTTTAAACACATTAAATACATTTCATAAAAAAACGAAATTCATTCAATAGAGTTCTTATATAATATGAAAACAAAACATCAATTCAAGTCGCGAAAATTTCCACGTATATATTAATTTTAATTACGGTACGTTTATATAAAACACGAATAACAATTTTATGCACAGGTTTCATGAATTTCATTTACATTTCGAGATCATGAGATTCGCGACGTTAGTGACCGTTAGCCGTTGAGCACAACACTCACCGCAAAGTCCGACCCTTGCACGCACGAGAAGAGTCGAAGCCCTCGACAGCACCAGACGAGAGAAAGTGTCATCGACAGAACCCACGAGGTGTCATGAGGTGCCGTCGATGCACCATACAAGGTGCGGTCGACAGCACTCACGAGGTGCCAAGAGTTGCCGTCGTACACCAGACGAGAAGCGCAGTAAACAACACCAGTCCTGGAATGGTGCTAACAGCACCAACGGATGAAGAAGTGTGAAGTGAATATTACCCCCAAAAGAGGTTCAGAGAAGTCTACAACATTTGAACATGGTGTGAGGCGGAGTCAACAGCACCGACAGTTGAAGAGAGGTGTAGTCAACACCAGCAGATGATATATGTGGAGTTGAAGGCCCCGTCAGATGATGAATGGTGGAGGCAACGGCATCAACTCTTTTTGTGAAATGAAAGGTGGAGGTGCAGTCAGCAGGTGCACACCATGGTAAGGTGTAATCGACGGCCTCGGAGAACTATCTTCAGGAATACCAGATCTCTGTCTATCACCCATCCCACCACATGACAATCAGCTCCCAGAACGTCTTCGGCGGCGAGTCCCCGCCAAAGACGAGAGACGAATTTCAGAGGGCCGGGTCAGAGGTGGATCCCATCTTGAGCAGCTCCAGCTTCTTCTTGGCGATCTTGGAGTAGAGGATGTCTATGGGTTTGGTGGTGTCGTACAAGGAAGGAGCTCTTAGGATGATCAGCGCCGTCCCCAGAAGACACACAAACGTGAAGATGTACAGGAACATTCTGTCTAGGACCATCGCTACGTACTTCCAGTCTTCTTCAACCTAAGACAATAATGAAACACTTGCTATTATTGAATTGAAACTACCCAACATCACACAGAATTACATATATTACACTTCTCATAAAAAATAAAGTGCTTTCATATTAATTAACTTTCATAATAGTGCAATAAATTATTTCACAGTAACAGCTTTTAAATTGTTTTTCGCTTTCCGAAATATCTCAGTTAAACTTATAGCACGGCATACAATAGTTTCTAGTCAGAATTCACGTGCAAATAAATCCAGTAATGAATTTGTGTTCCTATTTACAGTCCGATTAATATGTTAACGAAGCTCGGTCTTGATAATACTAGTAATTACAAAAGTTTAACGTCCATGTCCATCTAATTTGTTAATAAAAGGAAAAGCAATGAATTAAATTTGTACTTACACTCTCGAAGGAGTCTTTATTTTTGACATGCTGCGCGATAAATCTGGACCCTTCTATCGTCTTTTCCATCTCCCTGAGGTAGGGCTTGTCGAAGGCGGGACTAACGTCCCCTCCGTCCCCGCAAGGGCTGACGCCCCCCGCACTGAAGAGGTCGTCATCAGCTCCCGGCAGCGGCAAGGGGGGCTCCCCGAAGCGGGGCCCCGTGGGGGACCCCGTCTCGAACCTCGAGGTCGGCAACGCCGGGATGTCGTAGTCCGCACTGAACCTCTTCGCTCCCCCGTAAGCGACAAACTTATCCGCCTCGGGCGGTACACTAAACACTTCAATTCCTTCGAGTCCTTTATCTTCGTCATCGTTCGGCTCCTGCTTAGCGGGCCTTCTTATACAGAGAGCAGTAGGCAAGAGTTCTAAAAAAAACCTTCGCACCCACGGTGCCATCTTGTGCGTGACCGGCGACCTGAAGTTGACGTTCAGGACGGCGATCGTCACCACTACAGACAACGTGACGAGCATCATGGTGAACAACAGGTACTTTCCGAGCAGAGGAACAGTCAGGGAAGTCGGCGGAATGATTTCCGCCAGCAAGAGGAAGAACACGGTGAGCGACAGCAGAATCGAGATACAGAGCGAGATCTTCTCCCCCGAGTCGGACGGGAGGTAGAAAACGAGGACAGACAGGAAGGAAATTCCCACACAGGGGATGATGAGGTTCACGGTGTAGAAGAGCGTCTTCCTTCTGATGGTGAGGTTGAAAATGATGTCAGGGTAGGGCTCCTCGCAGCACGAGTAGAACTTCTCGTTCCGCACGGCCGGCACGCGCATGATGTCCCACTCCACGGAGATGTAGTAGTCCTGAAGGTCTATCCCCAGCTCTATGATGTCGGAATCCGGCGTCTGCTGCAGATGCCGAAGATCCACCTGCAAACAAACATTATTACTATTTGTTTGTTTTATATATCAAGTAGCTAGTATGACTAATTTGTCCCATTAAGGTTCGGTCTGAATACCACATTAATGGGAAAAATGCTGACAATGCGTATAATTTTATGAAATAATTATTAGATGTTCAAGAAAACGCTTATATTGCGGATTTGAAATTGAACAAACACATCCCCGAAGAATTATAGTTAAACTTTTTTCATCCGTTTGCACACTATAAATAACGGGGTCAACATTTTGATTATTGTCGATGTTATTGATCTTATAAGTGATCTAATAATGACAGACAGAAGTATTGATGGCGCTGTAAGCGCCTGTGCATTTGCCTTTTATCTTAAATTATGTCCCAATACATTTCATGTTAAAAAATCGCAATTTCAATACCAATTTGAGTTCGTATCATAAGTATGTATTCAAACGACCTTTATTTTATATTATTCATTTGACTTCACCCAAAATATTACCAAAAATATCATAAAATGGTTCGACCGGAATCTTTCCCAAATAAAACGAGCAATTTATTAAGATGAAATCACCATGTTAATTTACCGAATCGCATTCTGAATTTTATGGGTGAACTTCTACTTTTTAGGACTTTGCCCCGAGGAGAATATCTCTGGTAAAATAAATCCGAGGAACAGAAGACAATGAATTCTGTAAATACCCTTCCGTTGAATCCAAGTTTGTCTATAAAAGGGGAGCCCTTTGCACCTAGCCCTGGCAAGCGTAATTAAACCTAGGATTAACTTTTGACTAATCTTAGTTCGTTCCTCAGTTCAGTATCCCATGTCTTGAGTATCACGATTATGCAAAGTGACCGGATGAGATATGTCCGAGCTTTCTCGGATTTGGGTCGCTCTTTAATGGGTAAGTCTATTACAATAATCGTTTCACCTTTCTTCAGAATGAAACTGGACAAAAGAAAGAAGGAAACATATTAATTTGGTTCATAACATTCAACTGTTTCTAAATTCTGAGAAAAAATCAAAACAATAGTAGAAAAAATAAATATTTCTACTCTCTGGGAATTTTTTGTGCAGTATTTCAAGAATTTGGTTTATATTAATATGTAAAACAAGGTCGGGTTAGTTGCACCATTTATAACTCAAGAACGGCTGGACCGATTTTTATGATATTCGATTTGTTAGATTTGTCTCCGCCCCGAATAGCAGAATAGCTATTAAAACATCGGAAAAATTCACGAAAAAAAATTTATGAAGACAATTCATTTTTAAACGACTTCGAAAAGGAGGAGGTTCTCAATTCGACTGTATTTTTTTTAAATTTTTTTTTTTATGTTTGTTACCTCAGAACTTTCGACTGGGTGAACCGATATTGATGATTCTTTTTTTATTTGAAAGCTGGTGCTTCCCGTGTGGTCCCATTTTAAAGACTTTTTGCATCAAGTATGTGCGCGACAAATGGACGAATAACTCAATATCACGCCAACCGATTTCGATGATTCTTTTTTTATTGGAAAGGATGTACTTCAAGGGTAGTTTGATGAGAGTTTGGTTAGGTTCTGATTATGGGATCCATGACAAAGTAACGGAACTCTCCAATTCTGAAGAACAAATTTACGATTCTCGGCCGAATCTTAATCGAATTAGTTAGTGTACTTCAGATTCACTAAAAATCAAAAAATAAACAAAAATTTTAACAAAACAAAAAAACGACTTCAAAAAATGCACTAAAAAGTAAAAAAATAATTTCGTATTCTTCTACAACTTTATAATCAACTTACCTTTTCTACTCATCAATATGTAGGTACGATTGTTATTTTTGGAGTCGGTGTCAACCAAGGTACCCGCGGCCCGGCGTGTTCACTTGACAGCTCCTCTCCCGCCGACACCGACTCCAAAAATAACAATCGTACGTACATATTGATGAGTAGAAAAGGTAAGTTGATTATAAAGTTGTAGAAGAATACGAAATAATTTTTTTACTTTTTAGTGCATTTTTTGAAGTCGTTTTTTTGTTTTGTTAACATTTTTGTTTATTTTTTGATTTTTTCATACATTTTGTATGGAACGAATTCTCATCTTTGAAAGATCTGCAATATTGTGATAAGTATTGAATACTGTGAATTCCAAAAATTCAAAAACGTCAAATGTCAATGCACTGATTGTTTTGCTTTTGTTCTTAAACATATCGAATAATGCTGCCCCTCTTTCTCACATACTAAATGTCAACCCTCAAAAATGATTTCCTCATACATTTTGTATGGAACGAATTATCATTCTTTGAAATAGCTGCAGCAGTATTGTGCTAAGTATAATATTGAATAGTGAGTGAATAACAAAAATTCAAAAACGTCAAATGTCAATGCGCTGATTGTTTTGCTTTTGTTTACATATAATGCTGCTCCTCTTTCTTACACACTAAATATCAACGGTCGAAAATGAGGCAAACGGTGAACGTATGTCTGCACCCCTCCAAAGGAAAAATACAATAATTATAATAAATCTCCCTCACACGTGTAAAGAAAATGAAACACAATTCCCCTTAAGTAAGTTGAAAAGTAAGAAAATCACAAAAAATATTAATCCGTACACAACGCCATCTCTGATACTGACAAGAACAAAACACGGACAGTTGCGCATCGATATTGCTTCATTGTGCAATTTTTACCTTAATAAAAAAATTTAATTTCATTCAGATAATAAGTGAACATAACAGTTGTTAATTCTGAGGTGACACGAAGTTCGCTGGGTCAGCTAGTTAAATATAGAGTAGAGCGAGAGTCGTGGTAAGTTTAAAACACAAAGAATAGGAGATAAGAGCTTGGCTTAGAATATTTTTGGAATCCAAATGGACTAAATCTATTTAAACCCAGTTGGATTCCTCGTTAAATCCAATAAGCCGATCAGAAAAATGGCTTATGCTTAGTGCGAAAAACATTTTCAGAAATTGGGATTCCAGAAAAAATATTAAGAAAATTCTTTCCATCACCCGTTTTAGAAAAAAAAAGGAATAGAACATAAATACCTATGCACGTCTGAATTATATTCTAAGAGAAGCTAATAAAATTTGGTACAGAAGGTGAAAGAGATTTTATTTGTAAATTCTTTTTCGTTTCGTTGTCTTTTTCAGAATCATTTTATTTTATGTATTATTTTTTTACATTACACAGGTGACCTTGAAGAAAATAATTTCCCTTGGGGCCTATGTCATCTTAGGGAACGCTTTGTGGAGGGTTTTTTTTAATGAAATGGAGAGACGAAATTCTGGGAAGGAAAAAGGTATGGTAAAGGTGGGTAGGAATCTGGCGGTCAGTGTATCAAGGTGTGACGGAGGTATGAATCCATCCCTCCAACTGCGGTGCAAGGGGATCGAGTCCGGCTGGAGAGGTCAGAAGAACTCCCTCAACTCTCTCTAGATCCGGCCCGCCACGCGGAAGAAGGGTAGATGCAACTGCCGCCAAGACCTAGACATACCTCACCTTATGAACACCCCTCACCCGGGCACCCTTGCTAATTCACCAAATGTAGCAAACTACTTGGGGTGATCTGACCCAGGGCTGTACCCACATCCGCCTTCCAAATTAAAAATTTTCAATATACTCATATCGATTAATCTAATATATTCATACACATATAAAAACGTATACATTTGACTGGCTAAAAAGTATTGGAAAAAAATGTGATGGCATTTTTCCGCGATCGAGAATCTTCGTTATTGAGTAGGTATCATATTTTTAGGTATTATAACAGTAATGGTTGCGTCAGTTTGGATTTGAATTATTGTTTATCTATGATATAGTAACTGAGTAACTGCTTCGTTCCTTTATTCAAGTTCTTACCTAAATCATATGCCAAAAAAAACAGCTTTGTTTCGTTTTTACTTGCGCCTAATTATTGTTGTAACACGAAACCCTGGCCGCGTTTGTTCACGCCGAGATTCAATCCTTGCTGGTCGACTTATTGTTCGACCCGCCGATATTGTGAAATATCTTTATTGTAATATTGCCCGCCGCACACGTGTTGAGTGAACACCGTGTTTTTTTTATTGTAATTGGACCCGCAACTAAGTTCAATTGTCAAGCTTAGTAATTTAGTTTTCCCGCCGTGGCTGTAGAAACCGCCGTGTTTTGCACAGTATTGTGAAAATAATAGAGACTTAAACCAGTGGCCTAAAAGTGGACTATAAAGACCTGAAGTGGACTACATGAAAGTGCAGTTTGGTGAGTTTTTGGAACCCTTTTCAACATTTCTTTCATTGGGCAGTTATTCAGTGACTTTTTAAATTTATTTAGCACATGCGCTCATTCCGCTTTGCGAATGGATTCGAGTTTAGAATTGCCGCAACCAAGTAATATATTTTTTTGATGTAAAATCATGAATAGGTTGCATAATGAGCCTAGTCAGTTTAGGTAGTTGCCAGGCATTATTACAAGCAAAATAGGATGAAATATAAGTACCTATATTAATCACGCAATATTAACCAAGGTATTCATTTATGTCATATCACAGGCACATCCCTATGATATTCTGGCGGGCGAAACTGCAAAAACATTATTTTAGGCTTTTTATTATTTTACAAAAACAACAATATTAGAAAACTACCAACTGATTACATTTTGAAATGTAAACAGTAAACCTTTGGTTTTTCATCGCTAGCCATTCGATTTCTGCATCTAGTGCGACCCCACCATCTTAGTTGATCGAACCAGGAAGGGAGGGTCCCTATCACCCTTAATAAAAGGTCCTCGTAAACCTTCCGAGAAGGTTGAAAAGTACTTCCGTCACCCCGAAGGTAGGAGCAAATATTTATTTTTGTCGAATCTTCGAAAACGCCATTCAATATTGATGGCGGACCTCTACTGCGGCGAGCTTTGAATTCTTACTTCTTTGCCCAATAATAATAATTCATTAAGAAAAGGGATTGCGACGGATAGGAATATCCGATTTTTACTCCTTAGGGCTTCGCAACCGGGCCCGAAAAGAAGAAGATGGAGAGATACGAAATTACGAATGTTAGAGGAGAGCGCTAACATTTACAGCGACAAAATCGATGCGAAAATGTTTGATAAAACACGACTCGTTTAAAATAGAGTAAAAATATCGTGGGGGCTGTGTCAAGTACAATTTAAAAAAAAACATTGTGAATTTTTTCAAACACATAACTTTTAAAATAACCGAAACATACCTGAAAAAAATAATTTTCGGAGCAAACTTTGCGATTTTCTTTACATAATTTCATATTGTTAAAGAAATATATAGTATTTATATATTATTTAATCATAGTCTAATTTGTAAATTTCTTACTTATGTAAAAGCCCCGTAAAAGGGCGTAAATAAATAAATAAATAAATAATTTGCGTTTCGGCGTGGGGAATGTATAAATATTATCTTCGAAAACAACATATATTTTTTAAGAGGTTAAAAACTTCAAATATTTAAGATATGCAACAAATCGGTAGAAGTTCGGGTAGCGGACCCTTAATTAATGCTCGTGGAAAAGAAATTTTTTTACACACTCTTTGAAGAATAATGTTCATAAAAGTTTTAAGATTTTCACGGCCAAAAGAATTTTCGTTATTCGTTTTTGGGGTGTTAAGAAGAAGGAGGTAAGCCGTGTTGCGCTACCTCCTTCTTAGAAGAATAATAACACCCCAAAAACAAATAACGAAAATAATGTTCATAATTAAATAAGAAAAACTTTTTCAAATAATCATATTTACAGTCCCTAACAAAGAAATTCCCCAGAAATAAGGTGGAAAGTTATCCAGACTATTATAATATAGTAAGTAATTAGGTAAACATATTATTTATTAGTTGGCTTTTCAAATTATATTCAAATCAACTAAATGACGCTTTCTTAATGCTGATATTTCAAAATCTTGCATTTTTGTGACTTTCGCATCCTCGTAAGTATAGCGTTCCTCATAAGTATCGTTTTCTCGTAAGTCAATTTAGTATTTCCCGTAAGATTAGTATTCTTCCTAAGTACTGTATTACTCGTAAGTACAGAATTACTTGTACATACAGCATTCTTTGTAAGTGTTGTATTCATGGTAAGAATAGAATTCCTCGTAAGCAGTTATTGTATCCCAGGTCCCAGGTAAGGGTAAAATATAGTATTTCTCGAGTAAAGTATTCGTCGTAAATATCATCCCTCGTAAGAACACCTTTCTTCATAACCAAGGTATTCCTCATATTATCCGAGTAATTCTTGTATCTATCGGAATTCCTGAAATTATTATTCTTTTATTGTTAAAAACCTGTGATAAATCTTAAGATTAATATTTTTCCATGCTATTGTTGAGAAGAGTAATGAAAAGTGAAAAAAAAAACAAAAACAAAACAAAAAAACGAACAAACAAACTAAACCTATTTCATCATTGTTATTTTGGATATGTTGTTATTAAGTTGGCTATGCGAACTTTGTTCACTGCGGCGCGGAACAGCTCTACAGTAGGCTGGCCAAACCACTGTCTCAGGTTTTTCAGCCATGATGTTCTCCTTCTTCCAGGGCCCTGTCTTCCGGCAATCTTTCCCTGCATTATGAGATGCAAGATCTCGCACTTCTCTGGATGTCTCATCACATGTCCTAGATATTGAAGTTTAGTCATGCCTGTTTTAGATCAATGCAAGTCAGATTTGGTAAAAATATTCCTCTTTTTTGGAGCGCAGGTGTTCGGTTAAATAATCACAAAGATGGAGAAATGATAACATTCTAAATTATCTACCACGCTTACTAACAATTTCGAAGCTCATATTATTTTGTCAGTAAAACTCGAAGTTGCTTAGAAGGTTGGCAATACACCCAGAAAAGATTTACTTTGATAAACAAAGTAATTTGAATTGCGAGTTGGAAGATATCAAACATTACGTCAACAACAACAAACACAAATTGTCTAAAAATTATTATATTTTTCGCAATCTGTTCATTATTTTTCTGTATCACAATTACATTTTATTTTAAGGGATTAAAATCGCGCTGGAATTTGAAAATAAATGGGAATACACACGCAGAGACAATGAGCCATTGTGCGCTGCCTGTATTAATCTCCCGCAAATAATAAAAAATAAAACAATACATCTCACGACAAGACAATGTTTTCGAGCTTTTGTTGTTGTAAATCTCGATAAAAAGAGTTTGGAGATTTGTTAAAGCGAAGTGGACACCGGCTTTTGTTAATTTAAAATGCACTAAGGCTAAATTATAACTTCGGCCACCACAATACAGCCATTTAATATGCCTAACGTGGTAACAGTGATTCGTAATCTAGGCAATTAAATAACGTAGACTAGGGTTATTTTATCTCAAGGTGTTACTTTAGCCCACCCCGATAAATTGTTTTCGCGTCATTTATTTATTTAGTTTTATTAATTTTTATTTATTTACGTCCTACTGGGCTTTTATATAAATAGAAGAAAAATTATCCTCACAATATTAATTAGGTATGTGTGTTACTAAACCAATAAAACAGAATAAATAAGAATGCAATTATCATCGCAACGTATAGAACATCATAACAGAGATTAAAAGAAATGAAATCGTATGAGTAGTACTTACAAAAAAACTAATAGAACTTAGCCTAAAATATATATACATATATAATCAATAATCAGACCTGAAATAAAATAAAGTGCAATGTGTAAATGCTAGTTAGTAGGTATAAACAAACAATTGTATGTGTAAATTATTGTAGGATAATAAGACAGAACTAAATAGAATAGAAAAATAAAATAAAATAAGAATGTAAGTTACTGGTAAGGTTTGAGTTGAGAGAAGGTTTTATGAAAAGAACAAAAATAATACAAGTTAATTATTAGCACATAAAATCGAGATTTGTTGCCTCTTGAAAACTGCAAAACTGTTAATACCAAATATATCTATAAATTCGCAATGTTTATTCGCAAGACTTGGAATAAGGAACTCCAGTGAAAAATATTATGGCTTTAAAAAAATATCTTCATACTGATTCTGAATATATAAGTTTTATTTCATAATATTAAACGTAGAGTTCTTAAAAAAATATTAAAACGTGTATTTTTAAACGTCTCGTTAAAACATACTGTAAAGTTGGAATTATTGAATGGTTAGTGCTGACGTCACGCCTCACCAGTCATTGTATTGAAATGTAGGTATGACACAAGCCATCGGTATTAAAAACATGTCATGTTATTCGTTATTTCATACTGTTTATAGAGATTTAGTTGTTGTGTTTATTGAAACAATATTTAAGCCTAAATAATTCAGTATCAAAAATAGAGGTATCTATATTAGTTTATCTCTATTATTTAAAATATTGAAAAACTTTAAACTGTACGAAAAAATTGCATAAAATGCTACATCATAATGCTACCTAGAGACGGGCAAAGCGGCTCAGTTGAACGAGCCGCTTCACTAGGTCTCGTTCAATGAAAAGATCCGGTTCAGTGAATCGGCTCAATTGAACGACTGAATTACTGAATTCGGACACACTAGCTCATTAGAAGCCAAAGAGCATGCTACCTAGTAGCAATTGCTACCCGCTCACTCGTCCGCAAAGATCCGCGAACCGCGAGCAAGTGTGTCCGTAGCTTTGAAGATCGGTATTACGGAACCGGATCTTACGGATCCGTATGAAGATTCGGGTCATTGAGCCGACTCGTTCGCGAACGACTCACTTCTACTGCGAGCTTCGAAATCAAAATGGCTGATATCGATCAACTGATCGGCGCTGTACTTATTTGCCTACAACTGTGCAGCGTGCAAGGTGATTCTTCGTTTGAGATAATATTGATTTTAAAAGCTAAAAATATAATAATTTAAAACAATTTCTATACCACTCTCCCGTAATACTATTGAAAAATATAATAATACAATAAATATAATATAATAAATAAATAATTCCACCTAATAACTTATCGAATAGTACCATAACTTCTTCCGTATAACTGTCATACAATATGAACACCTGTTGAAAAACTTTTCAGGAGTGATGACGTCACACGATTCACTACACGTACGGTGGTTTTCGGGGATCTTGAAAAATTAAAACTTTGCCAATTATTTTAACTATTAAAAAAAATTCCAAAAAAAAAATGCAGTTATTTAATTAAGTAAGAAGGTCATTATTCACTCAAAAAAATAAAAAAAATTGGACTGGAGTTCTCTATTGGTGAATACATAGAGTAATTAGTGTTGAGGTTATTTATTGCATTTGAAAATATCTTTAACTTCGAATTTGTCTGGCAGGTATATTAATGCAAATTAGTTCCAACAAATTAGGGCTGTCGACTAAAGATTTGATAATTTGTCATATGTGTGTAAATATTAGATTGGCTCCACCATTCAGAATTCAAACCTCCCTGGAAATTTTTACCTGTTTTTGGTAATCAGATCTGAATAACCGGTTATAATTATGCCTAGATAAAGATAGGAGTTTTGAATGTGCTTAGTATTAGATTTTTGGATAAACATATAAATTTAAATGCATATGATTTCTCAACACGTGAATTTGGGGCAAAGTAAGCCTGGTAACCAGTACGTTATTTATTTTAAGAAATGATTTTTCCTTCAAAATATAATCTTTCTTACACGTAACGTTAACATGAAGACAGACGGCAAATAAATTTACTTATTTATTTATATATAAAATAATTACATAAACATTACGATAGCATAAACAGGAATGCATTTTACAATGCAATGGGTGAGTTCGGAATACCGCATAAGCTGATCAATCTGGTGAAATTAACAATGTCCCCAGTAATGTGTAGAGTCAGGGTTGGCAGTGATCTGTCCGAGCCCTTTGAAGCGCTCCACGGGGTGAGACAAGGAGATGTATTGGCCTGCCTCTTATTCAACATAGCCTTAGAAAAAGTTATTCGTGACTCAGGCATCGAGATAAGAGCAACGATATTTGACAACTCTGTGCAGCTATTGGCTTACGCTGATGATATCGACATAATCGCGAAAACTCCAGATGCTTTACGTAACGCCTTTATAAATCTTGAAAGCTCTGCCAAAAATATGGATCTCGTAGTAAACCAGCAAAAGACCAAATACATGGCTGTAGGATGCACCCAACAAATCCCAACTCTCTCATGTGGAAACCAAAATTTTGAAACGGTACCAAGATTCACATACCTAGGCTCCCTGATAACAAACGACAATAATACCACAGAGGAGATCCAGAAACGCATAGTGAACGCAAATCGCTGTTATTTCCGCCTACAAAACCAATTAAAGTCCAGACTGCTGTCCAGAAACACGAAGATATTAGTGTACAAAACACTTATCAGACCAGTACTTACGTACGCAGCTGAGACTTGGGTACTAACTAAGACGAATGAGCAAGCACTGGACGTTTTTGAAAGAAAAATTTTGGGCGCATCTTCGGATCGGTTCTAGAAAATGGATTTTGGCGCAGACGCTATAACAATGAGCTCTATACTTTGTTTAAGGAGCTAAACGTCGCAAAATTTATAAAATTGGGAAGACTTCGGTGGCTGGGTCATGTGGAGAGAATGACCGAGTATCAAGCACCAAAATCCCTGCTGAACTCAAGACCAATAGGGCGAAGGAGCCTGGGAAGGCCAAGAGTAAGATGGAGCGACAACGTCCTCAAAGACATATCTATCTTGGAGCTTCCAAACTAAAGAGAGCTGGCACAAAACCGAGATGAGTGGGGGAAGACTCTTGAGGAGGCCAAGACCCACCAGGGGTTGTAAAGCCAATAGTGATGTGATAAAATAATTACACAATGTGAAAATACTAATATGGTTGAAATGAACTAAAATTTACAATGAGGCCATAGAAAACAAAAAAAGTTTACTGATTTTAAAAAGTGAAATGCTTCGTGCAAGTTCTATCGGTACTATTAAAACCCTTATGCTAATTTTTTCGCTCTTGGGAACAGCTCACGTAGGTCTCATAGAAATCTCCCATACTGTCATGGTTAAGAAACGGCTTTGGAAAGAGAAAACACCAAGCTTTATTTTCAAATCAAGAAGTTAATCACAGAAAAATTAAAATGTGCACCTCCATGGAACCAAAGTTTCTGACTGTAACTTAAGAGGGCATTACCAGAGAAAACCGGAAATACGTCATTTTCAAAAAAGTTTTTAGACGTATTGACTCTTTTCCACAAAAAATTATAAATGGATTTCGAAAGATTGTTCTTTTATCTAGCATTCGCATGTAATAAATTTTGAGAAAAAATTTTAATTTTTAGTATAATAAGGTTATTCCATAGGTCGTTGGCAGATTTGTTCAATTAAAAAAAAAGTTTTTGTATTATACCACACCCATTTCAAATAATATAATCATGCAGTAAAATAAATCAATATATTATCTAGCAAACGTATGTTTTAGAATTTTAATTTTAGTTTCAATAAAATCATTAAAAAATATGTACGTACATGTGTTTCTTGGCGAAAATTGGTCCGTTTGTGTATTTATTTGCGCACTTACAAACTAATATATTTCAGATTGTTTAACATTTTTATTAAATTTAGACATTATTGAAAAATGATAAATACTTATAATCAAAAAATAACTACAAAAAGTAAATTATTTTAATAGTTTTATCATCACGCCTTTCAGCATTTTTGGATGGAAGGGATAAATTAAAGCTAATTTTGAATTGAAATAAATTCGATATTGAGTTATAATTTTAAAAAGCTGGTACGGAGAATAATTAATCTTTCTCATTTTAACCGCCCTGCACGATCGTAAGAACAACTTTCGACGAAATGTGGATTTTCGTCCGCTGGCTGGTTAAACGCTCTTAAGAAAAAATTATGAAACTTCGTGGATTTTTCATAAATTATGTTTTTATGAAACAACAAAAAGGTGGAGGGGGGGGGGGGGGGGGCAATAACGTTTAAAATACATTTGTCTGATAAAATATGTTAATTTTGGTGATTGAAAATTACATGTTTTTTGTAATACTCGCATTATTTGATAGCTTATTTTATCACCTTTCAACTAAAGTTTTTAGTTTTAAGATACATTCACAAATATTCAATTTATTTGTATATTATTGATAATTATTCCGGGTTCTTGAGGGGTATAGAGATCCTTGACAGAGAATCTCCTTCTCTTTACAGCACAAAAATGTGAAAGTCGTGATGACGCGATGTTTTTTGCAAAAATGAGAGCAACTTCAATTTGGGAAGCGGAAATGGGTACCGCCGCCCTGGGAACCTTTATTGGATAACCAACACCTCTGCCATAGGTCACCCCAGGTGGTTCGCTACGGTGATTTAGCAGGGGTGCCTGGGTTCATGGGGTGAAGTTTGTCTAGGTCTTGGAGGCGGATGACAAAGATACACTGAACCCAAGATTCCTACCCACCCCTTAAACCCTTTTCCTTCTCAGAACTCTCCTCTCCTTCCTTTCCTTAAAAAAAACCCCCACACAGTATCCCCAAAGATGACATAGGCCCTGAGGGAAATTATTTTCCTCAAGGCCTCCAGTGTGGAGCTTAAGTAAAATAAAAAAAAAAACCTTCCGGTTGGGTGATGACTTTTGCGCCACCTAGTAAATGAAAATCTTGCCTTTTTACATTGAATTTAAATGTTGGTAAAATAAGCTGCCCAAAATACTTTAAACTATGTTTAGTTTAACCATATTTTGTCAAAAGGTAAAAATATTTCCGCTTTGCAATAAAATCGAAATAAATGGAATATTTGTGAAAGTAGACAAAAACTAAACACTGATTGAAATGTGACCATTATTAGAAAGGTTCTATTACTAGAAATAACAATGTAATTTTTTTATATAAAATTTTTAATGAAAACTCTAAAAAGTTTTTAAAATGGCTCACCTAACGTTTTTTCTAACTATAATTACAGATAGGGAAAAAAATATAAACACTCACATATTTTATTATCCAAATTAATTAAAAATGCAATCGTCACCTCGCTTTTTTGTCATTTTATGTAAAAATATATTTTTTTAAATTCACAAGTTTATAATGCAACAGTTTGGGCAAGTACTGGCCTAATTTAGACGGAGTTTCTAGCCACGCGGGTACCTGATGAATTTGACAGCCGGCCGTTAATGTACAGGCGCCGGTAGAGGGCGAATCGAGGAGAAGTTTCGATACGTTCGTCAGTTGGTTCCGGAGAGTACATGGTGTGACAGCTAAACTACAAGCCGCCAAAGGTCATGGCCGAAACACACGTGAGCGAATTAAAAATTTATAATGGATCATCACGAGATAGTATAGCTTAACTTTGGTTTATTATATATCCCTAGCATTTAATTTAAATCCTTCTAAATATGTACGGTTATCTGTACAGGCGCCCTTCAGGATTAACTAATGACTTGCTTCCATTTATCGATACCACATGTTCCGAGATTTTAGTTTCACATTAATTTGACATACCTATGGTAATCAACCACCCCTGTAGATTTAAAATCATTTAATCATGCTCTACCCATAATTGTTTGAAATTAATTAAATAAATGTTACATCTTTGTTACTGGAACAATCCGTCTTTTCTTACACTGATCTACCCACATGTCTGCACTTGTTTATTTGAATACGAGAGAAATATTAAGAGTATTTGGATGGCGGTGATTAGTAAATATAGATGTTAGGTAAATTACCGTTACAATATGTTTTTAAAAAATTACGGATGGGAACATTGGTTTCATAAATAGAATTATTTTGTGTTTTTTTTTGTTTTTACATGAATACCGCACAAGAGTCCCAACTGCTCCCGTCTGGAGTCAGTGAGACTATGGCATCATGTTGTGAGGCTGAAGGTAGGAGATAGGGAAGGAAGGAGATAGGGAAGAGGAAGGTGGGGAAGTACCTGGCTATTCAGATCTGGTCACCAAACACGGCTAAAGCCATTTCAGGCAACGTTTCAATTCTGAATGGTGGTCTTACATCAGGGCGATACTGAGAGTATCTCCCGTTGAACGTGCAGCAAATATACTATAAATGTATTATTTTTTAAATGAATAAATTGTGAAATAAACAAATTAATAAAATAAAATTTATTTGCTACGCCGGGATTCGATCCCGCGACCTTCGGAATGCGAGTCAAGCGCCTTACCGCAACACGACGCCGGCCGTCGTTAATTTTTAGATCGAATATATAGCGAATTGTTTTCATTTTCCAATACGGTATAGATCATGTCTCTTACTAATACTATAATAAGGGAGACACAATGATTTCTAAGCGACCTATGTAAGCAGGGACTATTACGATCTCCGGTTATTAAACGAAAAATATTCATCCCACTGCAGAAATTCTTGATTTGATCTAATGTTGGAAAAGCAATCTCTGAATCAAAGTGTAACCTACAATGCGGAAAAAAAATTATCATAAATATTTAAACATTTTTTAGTCTGAGTAGATTTTTTATTAAAGTAATAATTAATGCCCCTGCTTCAAGGAGGCTTGCAATAAAATTTCAATTTAGAACCAGCAACCGGTATTATTTCTTACTGGAAAATTCTCAAAGGGATCTTCGTTTTGCTTTGCATTTCATTAGGAACTCGCCTTTGGATTGCCATCAGTAGAAATACCATATTTTTAATGTATTCGCTCCCATTTAAGCATATTTCTCATAGTCACGCTATTAATACTAATCGAGGAAAATATTCCCATCACAAAAATCAATTGTAATTAAAATATGCCATTTCAAACGTTTGTCTGGTGTTTTATACTATATTTATATGAGGTAAATATAGTTTGATGACATTTTTCAGCTAATTAGCTCAAGTAATTAAAGTAAACTTTATCATAACAATGTAATCTAGACTCTAGACACTTGACCGACAGAATTATTTAATTCTCGCCGTTTTTATAATAACCTCAAGAAATGTGTTGTCATTGGTAGTGTATTGGAGAGACGTAGTTTTAGTTTAGTGTTAATAGATGTCGACAGGTTAGAGCTTCTGCCACATCTCAACGGATTCCGCTGAAGTAGTAAGAGACAGTATGTCCGCTGAAGTAGCAGTGTCTTGAACACGAACAGTTACGATGAGAGCCAAAGGCTTTCAGTAGAGTAAACCGCTAGATCTAATTCCTAGCCAGTCTGATAAGGACGTCTCTTCGGAATACTATTACTTAGTAAAAATACATGATATAATAAACAATTTGTAATCCAGAACCTAATATTCATTTGAAGAGCCCAACACTCCACAAAATGTCTGGATGTTAATAAAGCAGAAATTACAATATTGTAGGTGTATTGTATAGATTTTATCATACCCAGACTGAATGCGTAAACTTCAAGTAATCTTCGAACCTCTCTTTATTTTGTCAGTGATTTATTTATTTTTATTTATTTATTTATCTATAATAAAATATATTTACAATGGTTTTATTTGTATGCCTGTCTCACTAGGGTATACCTGTGTCGAGACAGGCGTACAGGTATATAAATGAATATAGTAGTTACAAGGATATTTCAGGTAAAGTACATATTATGAATAGAATTAAAACAGAAGGGTGATATGACGGGTGGTAAATCTTTTAAAGAGAGTTATTTTAAAAATGTTGGAGATGAAGTAATGAAATAAATTCTGCCTAATCTATTTATAGGTTAAATTTGACAGGATTCCATTATTTTCATTTATTTTATAAGGGTTAGGTTGTATGTGAATAGTTATTTCTGTCTATGTGTGATTTATTTTACAGATATTTGTGATAGTGTGGCGTCCAATACTTATAATCCATTTTTTAATATCTTGTTTGAATTTTGTAAAGGAGTCACTTTGTCTGATTGTAGTTGGTAGTGTATTGTATAGTTTACAAGCTATGTATTTAGAGTGTCTTTGCCCGAAGGTGGTTTTGAAAAAAGGAGTTTGGAGAAGTTCGTTGTTTTTGGCTCGGGTATTGTATTGTATTGTTTGTGTAGCTTTGTATGGTGTTTTGTTGTTTTTGTGTAAATTAAGTAATATGGATCTTGAGTAGAGCTGTTTTATGTCCATAACGTTGAAGGAATTGAAGATAGTATCAGTGCTGGTAGTAAGCGGCATTTTAAGAATTATTTTTATGATTAGTTTTTGTGCTTACGTGCAACTTTTTCTCAAAGACCTCTCTCTCTCTTATTTATGCACCAACGCCTAAGAATAATGAGAACTTTTATTATTTTTATCTCAAGAAAAGAATTCAAAGAAAACCTTAATTGAAATTGGGCATCTCGCCATATTTTTACATTTCTTAACTAACATACTTTTAATATTTTTAAACATCTAGTTTCGCCAAGAGCATCAAAGGCAAAATATGCAAAATTGTTAAAATTAGCCATGCGAATAGCCTGTTCCAATAAACATTTTTTTTTTGTCATTTATTTTTGGGGTGTTATGCCGTGTTACGCTACCTCCTCCTTCAGCCAACGTTTCGGTCAGCGTTACAGTGTCTATCATCAGGGCAGATGACGTTTTTATTGAACCGATGACGTAATATGAAACCTACAAACACATTGTAAGTTGACCGTGCTCGCAAATAGCGTCAACTAGCCACAGATGACGAATTTAGTCAATATCGCATTGACATTGAGTTTTATCGATCGTCCGTGTTAGACCACCTGGATAATTTTTCACAAGATATTTTCACAGAAAGTTCATAATTTGATATCAGCGGTTTGTGTCACTATGCAAGATTGTCAGCTAATAAAATAAAGGTTCAGGTCGAGTCGAAACTTATTAGTTTACATATCTTATACATAAAAATGAATCGCTAAATGTGTTGCTAAGAGCAAATCTCGAGAGCAGCTGAACCGATTTCGCTAATTCTTTTTATAGAATATTACAGAAAATTGGATAATTTCAGAAAACCTAACGACTATCGCACGTTTGACAGTTCGCGTGTTTGAGAATGACATTTTGCAAAACAATGATTTTATTAAATCAGGATTCTATTTTTGAAAATCCTAAGGTACTCCCCTAATATTTTGAATCGAATCAAGGATTTTAGATATTTTAAAAAGGTACCTATGTTAGGTACCAAATTTAATATACATGAAAAATGGAAATTTGAATAAAAATTGTAAAAGGTGGCACGCGGGCTGTTCAAAAACTGAATGTACTGGGATTGAATATATGGAACGCGGGAGGGGGTTGGCGGTACGAGGGAGCGGAAAAGGGAAGAGGGAAGGCGGGGAAGGTGGAAGGGGAACGCGGGAGGGGAAGGGGACGTGTGAGGGGGGAGGGGAACTCGGGAAGAGAGGGAAGGTGGAGGTGACGGAGTGGGAACGCGAGAGGGGAAGAGGATGCAGGAGAAGAAGGGGAGGCGGAAGGGGAACGGGACGAATGGGAAAGGACACTCAGAGAGAATTATTTTCTTTATTAAATGGCATAGCAACAGTTAGTTAACAATAAAGTGTAATTCAAACTAAGCTACCTAAGTACCTAATCATCGTAATTAATAATATATTGTCCGTAGAACACAATTATTATTATGCTTTAGGACTATCTGCCCTAAAAGCACCGAAAATCATAAAGTGAAACCAAATGGAAAATATTTTTGTGGCGTATGAGAGTAAAACCACTTTTATTTATTGCTTTCCCGATTCTGCGTTAATCTTAAAACGTTTTCCGCGGCGCTTTTCGCTTTCGCTTTGTTTGCGGGAAAACATGATAATATGTTTTTAATAATAAAATTCAAATGAATTTTCAGGGTGTTGGGTGAAAGTATATTCATATGCGAGGATCCGTACGCGCGGATCTTTACAGGGGAACATAAAATTGCCGGTTTTAAATAAAACTAAACATCATACCGTTTCTCCCCACGGGAAGCAGATAGGATGGACCTCATGATAAAATGAATTAAGCATTCATTTTACACATTAAAAAAAATAAATTTTTCCTGTGTTACGATGTTACGAATAATCTGACAATATTTGAAAATCTCCTGCAACTACTACTAAGTGGAGAATGTTGCCAGTCTCGTGATAGAGGACACAGCCAGTCGAGGATTTGAATTAATTATGCCTGGGTGGGACTCAAACGCGATGTCAACTCAGCCACTGACCGGTTCATTACACGGAGTGGTACATTTTCAAATATTTTGAGTTGATATAGAATACAGATGATTAGTTGTTAATGTTTAGGCTGGAAATAGGCTTGCGATAGTCTGTAGGTGAATGAATGAAGAGCTATACAGTGCCACGCGATTAGCTACACTCTGCGTGACACTATTTTTAGACATAAACTATTAGTGCTAACCACGTTAATAATGGCACATTGCTTACAATTTTTAAACACTATATTAATCAATTTTATTACTAGAAGCAGGTAGACGACTTAACATAAATAAATACATTCAGGATGTATAATTCGTTTTAAAATGCTTTTTTCCCAATCATCAAAAGTAAATACACTTTTATCAGCCGGTAGGAGCAAATAATTAATTGTAAGCGCTCAAACGACGGCCGGCGTAGTCCAGCGGTAAGGCTCTTGTAAAACTCATAATTGACATATCATATTTTTATTTTATTTTATTTATTAACAGAAACAAACAGTACATTAGATACTTTGGTTAAAAAAAATACAATTAATAAGTATATTACATGGTGGGTATCTATTATGTGTTTCATTGAATTATCTTATTTATGGTATGTATGCGTATTAAGTAATTACCGGGTGATGTATGTAGTGGGTGTATGGGTATGTGTGTGTGAGGGAGGGTGTGTGTGTATGTGTATGTATCAGTGAATCGGAGAAAATGTCGATGTTAGAAATTAGACCAATAATATTGAACATATTGGCGAATTAGATGCTGCATTTGTTTTGTACTTGAGCGTGTGGAATAGTTCTGTATGGCGTGTACGTCTTAATGGTATATTAAAATTAAGTAGGGAAAGAAGTACGGTACAGTCAATGTTATTATTTAATATTTTGTGTATAAATGTCAAATCAGCTATTGCTCGCATTTGTTGCAATGTTTGAAATGTGCATTCAAAGTTATTGTTGAATTTGAAGGTAAGATATTTTATAAATTGGTTTTAAATATGTTCCATGCTATCTATGTATACTTTGTATTGCGGGTTCCAAATTGGCGAAGCATATTCCAGTGTACTTCTGACTAATGCAAAATATAACATTATTACTATACGCGGATTATTGAACACTGTACTTATGCGAAGAACAAAACAAGCATTTTATATGACCTATTATTATGGAAAAAAAAATTGTTGAAGATAATATTGTTAATTCTGAAATTTAAAATATGAAATTGACAAATATGATGGTTTGACCGAAGGTGGCTATAGCGAAATTGGTTAACGCGCACGTCCCGGTTAGACGAGGTTAGAGGTTCTGGGTTCGAGTCCCAGTTGCGATCATTATCTTTTTCTATTTTTCTTTTTCAAAGAAATATTACATTGATGGGAATAATCTTAAAAAATTATAAAATGTGAGTTAATCTTATAAAAAAATGAAAATCATTATTTTATTGTTTTCGTAGTTTTAAAAGCGCAGGTACTCTAAACGCACGAATTTAAGTAAAATGCTCATGTATCTGGCGCCGTTTTATCCAAGCCAGTGATTCTTAACCTGGGTTCGATCGAACCCCAGGGGTTCGGTGAGTCAGTCTCGCGGGTTCGGCGGAGGTCAAGACATACCCCCGACTCATAAGATTCAATTCGATTTCCAATTGTGAAACTGGTGGGGGTCAGAACCTTCAAATTCGAAGTAATATTCGTAACTTCATAATATATAAACGAATTTCTCTTTGTTCAAGAAAATCTCACATAATTATGTGAAATCATAAGTCGAGGAACGCCCCTGGCAGAAAGGGTCAAGTATTTCGCCATTTTTGTTTCACATCGGAAACGCCGCAATACGGAAAACAGAATATTTATGCATGGGAGCTGCGGCTTTTCGTTTTCTCATAAATTATTTCTGATAAAACACCTGAAACGGCTGCCCCAAACAGTATCCGTCAAACGTTAAGAAGTAGGCACTGATAAATCGAAGACTGGTTCATTTTAGTTAGTTATTAAGTAGTAGGAATTTGTCACTCGAGTTAATATTAACGTGAATACGGAAGGGCGCAACACATTGTATCTACGTACTTGGACTTGGATATTATATAAAAATGTTTGAAACCCATATAAACTTCCACGTACAACGTGCTCATATGTTCCGAACGTTTCCGCGACTTTTCATCCCGCGACAAAATACACCCGACAAACTCTCCTAAGGACAAAACATCCCCTAACAATTATCTACTAAAACCTAACCTAACCTAACGCAACTTAACCTAACCTAACCCAACCTAACCTAATCTAACCTAACGTAACCAAAAAATGGGACAAAAATAATTCAGACAACCTCTAAAGACAATAAATTATTATTCAAAAATAGTAAAATGTAAAATAAGGTTATGTTTTGTTAGGATAACTTAGGTTAGGTTAAGTTAGGTTTTAGTAGATATTTTGTTGGAGGATGTTTTGTCTGCAGGATATTTCGTCCTTGGGATATTATGTCGAGGGATATTTTGTCGGAGTATATTGTGTCAGGGTACCGTTCCTAACTATTCATGATAAAAAATAAGTGTGTGTTTTCACATGATTTCAACGCGGCACCCTTCAGACAAAAATGTGGTAAATACATTATTTAATCCCCCACAAAACGGTATGTAAATTTGCAAACTAATAATAACTTAATAATATTTAACTAAATTATAAAGATTTAATCTTTCTTAAATCCGCATGAAGCTATTTTCGTGACCTCAATGATATTTAACAACCACTTATTAATTTTTTTTGGAATGCCTTGTTAGCGACTTTCAAACGAAAATATAAAAAAAAATGATTCGGTCGCACCTAGTTGAACCTAGGACATTAGCCTTACCGGGGCCCTACTCTAACCACAGAGCTAATTCGACCCTAAGTCTTTCGTTCACATTTAACTGTAACATACTTCGACTAAGAACCATCAACATTATCTTCATTTTCTTAACGCATGATTTTACTGGCCCTTATCAATATCTATGATTGCAAGATTCTTCCAGAATTAAATGCAATCAAGATAGTATCTTGAATAAATACATTAAACCATCTTCATTACTATGATAATCTTTTTCTGATTTTCTCTTTTAAATTTACGTTTGAGAGTCGCTAATGGCTTCAATGATTAAAACTTATTTATTACTATCTGACGCGGAAAACGCTGTTCTACCATTATTAATAGTGAATATTTTAGTGTTTACATAAAAAATAACCAAATGGGCTTCCTTGCGTCCTGCTGGCATTGTTCGCTGTAATACTCGCACATAAATAGAAAAAATAAAATAAATCGTACAAAATAAATACATAACAAATGCCGAATGAAATGTCAAAATGACGCGACGCTTCTCGTGAATGACTTGCGCTTGTGTGGATGAAAGTTCGATGAAACGGACTTAGCGCCATCTGTCATTCAACAACATAAATAGATTCGTTCTGTTTGAAATACGGACGACACGGTTAAATTTGTTCATACAAAAATACTAAAATCGCGATTAAAAAATGGAAGGGTGGGAGTAGTAATACAAAAAAAAAATCTGGATAGGGACACCCTAATCCCCTAGAGGTATGAAATATACCTTACAACCTATTCTCATACCTACCAAATATACATACACAATTTCATAAAAATCGGTAGAGCCGTTTCGGAGGAGTGCGACCACAAACACCGTGGCAGGAGATTTTTATATAGGTAAATTTTGCTGTTGCGACTAATTTCCTATTCATCCTTTCATGAAAGGATTCCTTAAATTTATAGTTTGGAAATAAATTATATAAACTTTCAATTTAGTCCAGTATTATTGGTTCTACATTTTAAAAGTCCATTCAAATCGAAGGAATCTTTGAAAAGCGCTTATCTTATAAAAAAATGATTTCAAGTCAAGAATTACCACAATAATTGTTTTTTACAATCCTACAGAGTTTCAATCTAAACTTTACAATACATTGGTATGGAACAGTACTTTCCAAAGATAGACGAAGAAAACAAGACTTTCTCACATTTTAATTATGCTGAAAAATACTTTTGTTATGATAAACAGCTTTATTCCAGGAGTCCTTTGTGAGACCCTGCTCCTACAAGGACACGTTGTTTCCGAGACAAACGAGACAATGGAAAACGAGATCGTATTCTGAAGAGATCCTTAAAAAGAGAAATTCTGAGAAACGTCACCGCTGTGATATTTGATAAATTAGTTTGGCAAAGTTGTTCTCATTAGTTGACGATCTAGTCTTGGATTTACAGCGGCAGTTGGCAGAAGTCAGAAGTGTTTTCGAAGCGTAAACTTCTGAAGTAGGTACCTAATTCATGTTTGTTTGGAATTCGGAATTGGATGCTACTTAATTGAAGCGTTGATGCATTTAATGTATTACGTTTGTATTATTTCACATTTAATTTATTAAAAATGATGTATTTTAGTGCATTTGCGGCCCTTTTCAGGTTGGTTGATATTCTCAGTTTCGCCCTGGTGAAAGACCACCAATCGATTTCGAAAGATTGCTTGGTCGAGAAGGTGCTTCCTAAATTTCATCGTCCCAATTTCATTCTATTAACTTAACCACTACCTTTAGCCTCACATATGGCTTAATTATTGAGAATAGGTACCCGTATTCGTACTGGCTTTAAAATATTTGGAGAGGTTGGAACTATAGTGGGGTATTCAAAATTAAAAAAAAGGAGATATATTCAATGTTAAATGCCGACACATTTTCTGCTCTTTTTTAAATAACCATTTTTTTACACGAGGAAAATGAATAAACTTAATGTTTTTTTATTGCAACGTAAACGGTTAGTTAAAATACTAAATCATTTATAATAGAAGCTAAATTAGATGTGGCATAGAGGCGTGCCGAACCCGAAGAGTTTTTCAAAACTGCACGGACTCTCAATTGAAACGGTTTTTAATGAAAGCAAGTAAGTAAAGTAGTGGGAGGGATAGACTCATACGTCCGTCACTCCCGGAGATACAAACCCCCAGATTCCTAGCCACTCCTGATACCTTCTTTCTTACCAGAACTTCCTCTCCTTCCTATCCTAAAAAGATCCCCCACACAGCGTCCCGGAATTATTATCCTCAGGGGCTCTTGTGTGAAGCTAATGAAAATTCTTCCCAATATGACAGTAAAAAGCTTGAAAGTGTACTTGCCATGTAACCATCGTAGGTCCAGGAGCCGAACTTCATGAAGCAGGTCTGCTCGTCGAAGGGGAAGTACTCGACGTCGATCTCGCAGAAGGACTTGTAGATGGCTGGCGGCTTCCACAGCACCTTGCCCGTGTGGTGCAGAATGGCTTTCGTCATGATGGTCACCTCGTAGTTACCGTCGGCACTGGAATAAACAAAAACGCATACAATCAGTACCAATATTTATACTGTGTACCATCGGCATTGGAGAAAACAAGACACACATTAAAGACTTTCAAGTAAGTAAGGGCTGACTTTGGACACATAGCACAATAATATCCACTCTGAACAGTTGAGTTGACCAACCATTCTAAACAGTCCTGGATTTGTCAATAGACCTTATAGGCCGCGGCCTAGGGGCGGCAGAGTTCAGGGGGCGGCGCTCGCTCGCTTTGGTAAGTTTGTGCGCGATTATAACTAAAAACAAGTCACTGTGGATGGACAGACATTATGTTAAATCTCATTTGGAAAAATTCGCTAATTCTCAGTACTCATTCCTATTCTATTTTAGATAGTTACTTATGGTTATACTACAGCGCGAGCGGTAAGGGTGACCTTTATTACAGTGTCATCTAGCCCAGAACGTTTTAAGGTCGGCGTTTTGCATTTTATTTTTACAGATTTATTAAAATATTTCATGTTCATATACTGACGAAAAACGAATGACGGAAGGAAGAGACTCAACGGTGCCGAGTACAGAAAGAATGCCTAATTAAAAAAGATGAACAACTACGTGCCCTTCAGAAAACCAGGAAAATAGAAACTTAAACAAAGTTAGAATAGCAACAAGGCATTAAGTATGATTAAGAGTGGGAGTAATAGTAAGGAAGATCAATATGGACAAGGTGCTGGTACTCCCATTGAGCTGACGAGTCTGCATCAGCTCAATCGGTCAGATCAGTCGTGTTTAGTAACACCTGTTCGTTCTTCTGATTCCGACATTTCTGACAATGAAATACCTTCAAATGGCAGGAATTTGAGGTCAGGCTGTGAAGAAGTTTCTCTAGTCGCGAAAATTACTGAAATTCAATCAACCACAAAGATCGGGAAATAAAGGACTCGACGAGAGGCATTATTGCAAGAAATGGTTTTAAACAAAACAAGTCCTGATTTCACAAAAATTGGAAGAGTGTATTCCAATCATCATCGTAATTTACAATTCATTTTTGGAATACCTACTCAACCTATATTTGAATATTTATTTTGAAAATTGTGATTCTTCTTATAAAAGCCTACAAGTGAATGGTTGTGAAAGGTGGCAACTTCTAAGAAGGGGAAAGGGGCGGCGCAAATGAAGTGGCCAATACTTATGAAAAGTATAAATCCGGCCCTGGTTCTAAATAACAGGAGTTACATCTTCAAGGCGCTGTCAAGGAATCTGATTTTGTTAAAATAATAATTGTTGAACGAAACCAGAACCTCGAGTGTCCTTGCACGGCAGGAATTAGTGGTATTGAAGATTTTATTGTTAGTACTTGTACAGATAACGATCACTGATAAATGAAAGAAAACAAATGAAATAAATGGAGGAAATATAATTCTGGAAAATTCAAGAAAGAAAAAGGTGAAGAAAAGTGCGGAAATATATATTATACATTATTGATAAAATAAGAAGAAAAATAAAATCACCATATGCAGTGTAGAAACGAATATCCAACAACTCCTTTTTATAGGGGAGGCAACTGCATATAACATTTAAATAGTTTAAAAAATATTTAAGGTTTAAGCCTTACAAATCAAAATCTGTAGTGGAAAAAACCTAATAAAAAACATAATTTATGAGAGAATCACTTAAGTAGTCATGTGAATACAGCAAATAAGTTATGAATTAAGCAATTTGAACTGATTGAACAATCTCAGCATCCTTATTTAGCTACGTTTAAATGTCCATAGACAAAACGGAGGCGTCTACTAATATCTACAGGAATTCCAAAAACTGAAAAAATCGAACTAATATCTATGAGAAGGAAAGTGTTGATGAATGTCTACAGCTCAAACTGTTGACGAATATCTATGAGAACCAAAGTGTTGACGAATATCTACAGCACTGGCAGAGGTTGGATTTGCAATTATGTATAGCATATTGGAATAACGTAATATTGCATATGCAGTTTAAAAAACTTAATTTATGTAATGTATGTAAAAATCCCTAATATCGGACTATTGGGAACATTTAGCTGATTAATCCAACCTACGCTCTGTATATATTAGTTCAACCTACGCTCTGTAGATATTAGTTAACACTCTGAAGTTCGTAGATATTAGTTCAACATATATTGCTGTAGATATTTGTCCGAAATACAGGCTGTAGATATTAGTATCTGGAGTCGAAAAAACACACGCTCATGGCGTTACTAGTAAAAACCATCAAATGGTATTTGCAACTCTAGACTTGAACAACTCAGCAATCAAAGTGAGTGCTCGATGTTTAAAAAAATACAGAAAAATAATTTAAATAAATCATTTGCCTGCGAAAAAGTTCAATTTTGCAAAATTTTTAAAGTTACATCTTAAGTTTTTACCCCCCTTCTTGCCTAGGCAAATGTAAAAATACTCAAACTTCTAGTAAGCTGGTAAAAACTTAGTTGAGATAAAACTCACAAAGAAAATTTTCGGGTGAAATAAGCATTAAAGCCTGGGTAGGAAATAAAATTTATTGGTGGCTTTTATTGGCGCTCATTTCTTCATCAATCTTGCGGAGGGACAAAATTTATCTGAAATGTTATTTCCTCTAATTCCTTAGTATTAAACTTTGAACATTTCGTGTCTCTCCCGAAAACAAGGCACCCTCTACCGAGATCTAACCAAAAAGCAATACGTAAAACGAAACTGAATAAAAATGCGGAATTGGTTAATGTTATACAAGTGTATAGAACTGTTGCAGAGGTTTTAATTTTGATTTTCAGTTGGCATATAAATTAGTATGCGGGAAGGGGGTATTTTTCTTTGATTGCGAAACGATGGTGGCCATATTATAAAATAATTGCAATTACATGGGTTGAAAACCACATCACTGACGATTAATTTCAAAATTTTCAATATAATCTCCGTCCATATCCATAGCTTTGGTCTATCTTTTAACAAGGGCATGTATCACAGTTGTTGTAAAAAGCACGGTCACATTCAGAACACCATCGCTATAACTTTACCCGTCTAACTTTCACACAGTTTTAAATTTTTTTTGTTGATGCCGTTCCATTGACTGCCTCTTTGACTTAGGTTAAAAAAAATGAACCTGTATTTCGTCTCCGGTCACAATTTTTCGTAGAAACTAAGCGCTGCAAGTGTTGTGAGGCTATTGTTTTCGTGTTTCTTTATTTTGGTCGGTTAATTTTATTGGTACCCACCCTACACAAAAATTTGTTGAATAATCAGTTATCGAATAATCGTCATCACACTGCCTTTACTAGAGAATGCGAGATCTGTAGTTATCTGGGGTCACCAAGAATTATGTCATCAACTCGCTCAATGTTGCGTGCAGTCACTGCAATCAACGAAGTGCCACTCCGTTTTTCGTCAGCCAGCGGTTTTTGTCCTTCAGCTTCGTTACAGCGACAAACACATAATCTAGAAGTGCTGACATCTATTGTTGCATCATGGTACACATTTTCCAGTCCTTCATGAATGTGAATGGGCGTTTCACCTTCTACATTTATGAATCAATCACAGAACGCTATCTAATACGAACATTGGTTTCGGCCATTTTGTAAGTGACTGCAGTGCTGCCACCTGTTGACGCAAAAAGTTACTACTGCAGCAGATTGTAGAAGAAGGTTTGAGGATTAGCACCAAATTCAAAGTTTTCACTTAACTAACTTTATTTATATAATAAATAAAAAATAAGAGGCATTACTTTTTTACTGACCCTCGTATACAGGTTAATGCCAACCTCAACGAAAAATATTGAATTTAAATCAATTAGGCAATATGTGCTTGAAAAATAAATAATGAATGAAATGTATTGAAATATTGTTTATCAACAAAATATGAGGTTGATTGCCAATTAAAAGTCTTGCTTATATATTCAGTACATTGTTAATGGATGGAATAGGAGCATTTCAAGAATTAATGAACAAGTTGAAATAATGTATTTGGGAACGTCTCCAGAAAACAAAGTACGTTCAAGTGATTAAAGTGGAACGATAAAATGATTTAAATATTATAAACTTGGAACTATTAAGTGGTTTAAATATTTAGGAGGCGGGTACGGGTACCGCCGCCGAGGCAACCATTTACCACCCCAAGTAGTTCGCTACATTTGGTGATTTAGCAGGGGAGCCTGGTTTCTTGGGGTGAGGTTTGTCTAGCCTCACCCACTGCGTGGCGGGACAGATCGGGAGAGACTTCTAGACCCATCGCCTTGCACCACAATGGGACGCATGGATTCACACGTCTCTCAATCCAGGACACATCGACCCCCAGTTTCCTACTCACCATTCATACCTTTTTCCTTCTCAGAACTTCCTCTCCTTCCTTTCCCTAAACAGTATCTCCACACAGCATCCTCCACACATGAAATAGTCGAGATGTTTTTCCCCTCAGGATCCCCTGTGTGGAGCTATTGTAAAAAATAACACTGTGTATCGAATTTTGTTAATTTAGGCAAGTGGCTAATTTATTTAAAAGTGATGATAAATGGAAGTTGTTTAAAAAGTGAAGGTTACTGACCTCTAGCGTAATATTTTGAAACTTGTTTATTATTGCAGATTCCCTACTTGCAATTGATGGCTACACTGATTGAAATGATAGTCGATAAAGTAGATTTCTGTATATCACGTTGTTTTAGTGGTGTGTCATTCGCCATGTTTATTTTTGTTTGTGTGAGGTTTTTATGCTTATAAATGATGAGTTATTTAGGTAAAGGCTCTCTTATCTCTTGGAAACAGCTAGAATTAACTAGTAAATGGTCTGATGACCAATTTTTAGTGCTCTGTCAGGTCGGGAAAAAGTTATTGTAACATGTGCTTATAAGTGAATAAATAAGTCGGAATTCGCCATTGAAGGAATATTGTTTTCATTGAAGTTCTTCTGCCACAAAAAACCAATCTTTAACAGACGTAATTATAATAAAAACTGGATACGATAATATTGAACTTCATTTTTTATTCATATTGATTTTGTAAACATTATAGAAATAGATAATTGTTATATCTCTCCTAGAAATTCATAAATGCTCGTTAGTGAGTTAAAGAAGATAAAAAACTGAAGTTCGATTCTGACGTAGGAACGTTTCTAAAGAAATATTTTTTGAAAGGCAAAGTTATAATACACCCTTATTTCTCCAGACTTGCCTTAAAGTAACCTTACAAGAAACCGTTCGAGGGATGCATATCCCACTTTATAAAAGCGAACGGAATATTTATTTCCCGAAGCTCTGTCATGATATATTTCCCTAAGAGAATGCAAGAGAAGCTTAGAGCTCTGCCTCCGGTCACCGTAATACGTTAATGGCCTAGTAGCTTTTTTCTCCTCCGTGAGCTTTTTTCTTCTTTGAGCTTTTTATCCCAAGGCGGGAAGTGGTTGCTACTCAACGCGGGAGGTTGCAACCCCACCCAATAGTATCTTATACCACCAGGGTGGTACTACTTCTGGGTTGTACTTGTTACCTCGTAGTCCGCGAATAGATGGTGTTGACGTATTTTGCATTTTATATTTTGCTCGCTGCAGGTCGTGTACTATTAACAGTATTTTAAGGTTGTAAAACAGAATTTAAAATATATTTTTAATCAAATGGGAAAATGAAGAATACAAAGAGGGTTTTAAATTAGTTGCTCAGCATAAAATAAAATAGAGATCAATGTTTCGAATTTTAACTATTAAAAAAATGTTTTACATTAATTATAAAGGCAGACTTATCTCAAGTGAAAATTTCTTTAACCAACCTAACTTAATGATGACACCTTAAGGGAACGTACCCATACTACGTGACACGGTGAGGGGGGGGGGGGGTCTTCAAAATGTCACGCTCCATACAAATGAGCGCCGAGTTGCTTAGGATTTTGGTCACCGGGGGGGGGGGGGGGGGGGGGGGTTAAAAATTGAAAAAAGTTGGTCACGTAGTATGGGTACGTTCCCTAAGGTGATACTTAAAATAATTTATAATCTGCTCATTCATAGGTGGCGCCAGCTTAATTATTTTAGGTAAAAACACGCTTTGTTAGTTATGATTTAAAATATTAATATAAATTGATTAATTAAATTAAATGGTTTACAAAACAAAATATTGGATTGAATCGCCGATGAAACATTGTATTTGTATGCCATTATTGAAAGAATTTAGTTTATGTATAGAAAAAAAAAAATTATTTATTTAATTAAATGAAGACAATATTAGCAAAACTCAATCGAAAACTGGAGACAGAAAATCAGAAAAAGATATTGGCACCTCTGGGAGTCGAACCCAGGACCTTTGGCATTCCGGGCCACAGCTCTAACCACTGAGCTAAGGTGCCTCTATTCGATTTGGTCATTTTGAACTGTATCATGCTTCGATTACGAACTACCAACATTGTCTTCATTTTCGCATATTTTATTGTCTGCTTGCTTATTGATGTCGCATATTACAAATAAAATGGATACAAATTTATC
Source organism: Limnephilus marmoratus (assembly GCA_917880885.1). Classification (NCBI taxonomy): domain Eukaryota; kingdom Metazoa; phylum Arthropoda; class Insecta; order Trichoptera; family Limnephilidae; genus Limnephilus; species Limnephilus marmoratus. The sequence continues at coordinate 20,320,829 of OU862918.1, read as the reverse complement.
CAAACACTTTCTAGATATCATTTAGTTCGGTTTTGTATCTGTATTGAAATTGTAATGTATGAGTAAATACGTAATATTTTAGGTACCTACCTTAACTAACAAAGTTTAACGGAAAAAATCTTGATATCCGACAAAATTGTAAATGATTCTTTATTGTATTTTAGGTGAATTTCACAACTTTTGATTTGATTTCAATTTGGGAAACGGGAATGGGTACCGCCGCCCGGGGAACCTTTATTGGATAACCAACACGTCAGCCATAGGTCACAAAGTGGTTCGCTACGTTTGGTGATTTATCAGGGATGCCTGGGATCATTGGTTGAGGTTTGTCTAAGTCTTGGAGGCGTATGACCAAGACACACTGAAGCCCAGATTTCTACCCACTCCATGAACCCTTTTCCTTCCCAGAACTCTCCTCTCCTTCCTTTCCTTAAAAAAACCCCGACACAGCATCCCTAAAGATGACTTAGACCCTGAGGGAAATTATTTTCCTCAGGGCCTTCTGTGTGGAGCTCATGTAAAAAAAAAAACTGCGTCCTATTAAATAAAGCCAGTGGGATCATGGCATCCTCAATTTAAATGTGCTGTGTAAATGAGGGTAGTGTATCCGTCGTCTTATTCCTCTCATTCCAGCGCTCTCTTCCACCTTTGGTCAAGTAGCTTTAGATACTTTGCCACGAAAATATTAAAAATTCTCCCTGAAAACATTAAACTGAGTCAAACTCGAAAGAGTTTAAAACATATGTTAAAATTTGGATATATTCTAATGATCGAGCCTATACTGATGCTCTCACCCAAACGCCCTGTCATTGACAGTTGTTATTTTGGTAATAATCAGTTTTTGTATTGTGTATATACAGACAATAATGTAATCTAAAATAAAGTTTTTGCTGTGTAGAAACCTACATTATACATTTATAAAAAACCATAGATAAAATTGTGAGAAATAATTTACAAAAAATTCTGCCTCAATACAGGTTCACCTAGTGAGGCAGGCTACGCACAACTAAAAATATTGTATAATTATGCTACTTCCGTGTAACCGATCTCACATTACTTTCTACTTGTTAATTTTATCGTACTGATGTAATCTATTTGTAATCTACATTGAACATGTACTTTTTTAGTTGTAATGTTGCCAATTATATTTATATTTTATATATTTTTATATATTTTTATCGTATATTTTTATCACTTATTATTTTCTCTGTTTATCGTTTTATTTTTAAATTTTATTATTTTGCTTTTACTTAACTGTTTTGCATGACCGATATTTGCGTGTGTTATTTTTATTAAATTGTGAAATTATTAACCCCGATACAGGCGAATCCTAGTGGGGTTAATAATTACATGCTAAAAATATATGTATATAAATTGTGAAGAAGCAATAAATAAATAAACAAATAAATAAATTTCATTGAATAAAGATATATTATTATTATCATTTATTCGGTTTGCTTGAAAATGAAACATAAAAATTGAAGTGTATGGCTGCAGGCGTCGGTCGTTAAACTAATTGCATTAAGTTTTTTATTTAGTTATTTGTTAACTTTTTTCTTCACTTTTTTCTAACTTCTTCAAGATTTCATACATTCCTGGGAAATGGTGGATTTTGACGCACGTCTAAGGGCTTAGGCCAACTTTTCACTTATGAGATCATTAAGCCGGAAAAGTTCTGCAGGAAACTCTGTCCAACAACTGAAAACTTTTCAAAATTGCTTTGAAAAGTAGTTTGGAAAAATGTCTACCTAATAATAGCCCGGTATTTTCAAATTATTCCTAAACTCATTACAACTTATAAGGAGCTTAACGTAACGTATTTTAATGATTTTAAATAATTGAAGTTCAATATCTGACCTTTTGAAACCTTGACTTCTTTGAAAATGTGTATTAATAACTGTTGATGGAAATAATTTTAATACTACTACCAATTTAATGAGGTAGTTAAAAATTCAAGTAATTATGTAGGCATTTAAAATTTCCTTTAATTTCTTGCTACTTTTATTAATTTTCACAGTTGGTCTTCTAATTTTGTTAAATTTAATATTAGGTCCTTACAAATGAAATTGGCGTTTTGCCGTACTGGCAACTTTGATCTCAAATATCTTCTCTTTGGTTAGGAATTCCAAATTAAAATTTATACAGCTATTTACTCATGTATTTGTGTTTCGAAAATTATAATTCATTTGTTTTTTTCCTTAATTGTTATTTTTCTTTGCGTCACTTAGTTTACAAAATGGAAAACTTGAAATATCACGTTATTTACGAGTACGAGTTCCACCGTAGCACCAGTGCTGCAGAAACGGCTCGAAGGATTAATGATGTGTATGGCGATGGTGCCGCAAAAGAAAACACAGTGCGTTTTTGGTTCCAACGTTTTCGTTCTGGAAATTTCGACCTGCAGAACAAGCCTGTGGACGGCCGGAGACCAAAGTTGATAATGAAGAATTGAAGGCTATTGTGGAAGCGGATCCATCGCAAACCACGTCCGAGTTAGCTGCAGGCTGCGGTATTAGTTATAAAACTGTTATCCACTTGAAGCAAATTGGGAAGGTGAAAAAGCTTGATAGGTGGGTACCTCACGAATTGAGTGTAGCAAATCAACAAACGCGCGTTAGAACGCTAGACCACACACTGCACAACAGACGGCTACAAAATTAGAGGAGCTTCAATTGGAATGTCTAAGACATCCACCGTACTCTCCGGACCTTGCCCCAACAGATTACTATTTTTTTCGAAATTTGGATAACTTCTTGCAAGGGAAAAAATTCAACTACGATGGGGCAGTCCAAACCGCCTTCAAAGATTTTATTGATTCTCGTCCGAATGGTTTTTTTAGTGAAGGGATCGATGAACTACCTATGAGATGGCAAAAGTGCATAGATAGCAATGGTTTACAACTTTGGCAACTTTGATTAAATAAATACATTATATTAAAAAAAAAATCGACTCTATGTTCCTCCCATACAAATCGCCAATTTCATGTAAGGACCTAATATATAAAAAAAGAAAGAAACGCAAACTTGGATTACGAATATCCTAGCAATGATTTCAAAAATGTCCTTCTTCCATTACAGTAAGCGGAAATTGTTGCCTACTAAATGTAGTGATGGAGGACTTAGCCAGCCGAAGTATTGAACACACGACGCGACGGACGCCTGAGTGGGATTCATACGCGATGCCAACTCAGTCACTGACTGGTCTATGCGTAATCAAACTGTAATGAGTTAATAGTTTATCATTAATTAAGAAAAAATATATGTCGAGTATTGGGGAATTCTTGCATAACAAATATTACTAGAGTACCTATATAAATTGACAAATCATCATCACATTCCCATTTGATCGCGCCAGGATTCCAAGGCGTCTTCTTCTATCCACTTTCACATATTTCCTGGTACTCCATTAACTGTTCATCCGCTCTACGTGTCCCAACTACCTTAGCATCCATACCGTAGACGTGGTTATAACTTGCTTCCGGTGATAATAGTGAGGTAAATACCTTATCTAAAAAAAGGCTTTCTTTTATCATTTTTTTTTTTTTCATATTTACATACAGCTCCTCACAGGACGCTTTGAGGAAAATAATTCCTCTCTTTGTGAATGCCGTGTAACGGTTCTTTTTAAGGGTGGGGGGGGGGGGGTGTAAGGTTTAAAAAAAACTATTTTGTTATTTTTTTCAGAATATTCAATATGTCAAGAGTATTGTGTCAAAATTTCAAGTAAATCGGAGCAAAACTAAAGAAGATACAGCGTGACACAGTTACCGGCCCTCAAGCACAATTCAAGTATATTTTGAATACAAAAAAACTTTAAATCGATTTTCGCGCAAACAATTTTTTGAAGTTCGTGAACATCATAACTCAAAATCTACTTGACCGATCCTCTTGAATTTTGTACACTATTTCTACACATAAATCAATAGGTAAACAGTGAGTTGTTTTACCATTTTTTTCCATTTTGTAATAACAAATTCACCTAAAAATTTTAGCCAATACGCATTTTTTTTCTTCAACGCTGAAAAAAAATAACTCATCCTGATTACCTGGGAAAACATATTATTTCCTACCTTTTAAACTCATTTCCACTTTTTTGTTTCAAATGATCCGGTAACGTTATGATGTGCTTATTAGTTTATATTCATGTAGTATAAACTAACTCAATAAATAAAAAAAAAAATAAAAAAAATAAGAATTTTTTTTGAGGCGCCTCCGGAGATTCGCTCTCAAGGACTTATTTATTGATATTTTTAATTGAATTTTTTTATGAAAGATACTTCAGATGTCATACTATAAAGTATATATAAAATAAATAAACCAACCTTATTCATACCTCCAAAAAAAATGAAAATATGCCCTTTTTCGCCTTTAAAACCTTACCCCCCCCCCCCTTAAAAAAAGAAGTAGTGAACATGAATCTTGCAGACAACCACGTAGAAGGAACGAAACACTTCGAGAACAAATTCAAGAACGAGTTATAGAAATGACCTGTTCTCATGTGACAAATATCAACTGTGTACAAATGTGCGTTTTATTTAGCTATAAAGATAATTGTAAAGTCTCATACTTATGTCCTTTCTAGAGACATTCGTAATTTATAAGTACTGGGATCAGTATTCTCCAGTACTACAATATGCTTATTAAACGACTTAGGTTCTTTGAAACACAGTGACTGTTAATTATGTTTCACGCGAATTGACGTTTTCATAATATAAAAATATAATTTGAAGAACTAACGTCCTTTCAAACTGGAAGTCAGGTTTTGTCCGCTGAGCTCTAGAATTATAATGACTCTGCACACCTACCTTCGGTTACCTCCGGCACATCTCGTAAACGGTACCTTGTGACCCGAAGAGCCCATAGACAACTAAAGCAATGTCAGAACTAAGCATGGACTAATTATTTATTTATTTATTAACGGTATAAATATACCATAAATACATATTACATGTCACAAAATATTAGTTGTAGGTACATAAGAAATAATTATAAAAAAGAGTTAGGTTAATTGTGGCATTTGATTAAGAAATGACACAAAGGGCTACAATAACATTCAATACTATAGTATAAATAAAATTAATATTGATTGAAGATATATGATAGAATAGCCTTCTTGTACCTAGCCAAGCATTTTTATTCCTTCATTAGTGATTGGGTTTATATGGGATATAAAGTTTAATTTTGAGTCGAAAATTATGCCCAGATCATTAATTTCTTCGACAGAGGTAAGGGTAGAGTTGTTAAGAACATACGGATGAATTATTGGTTGACGTATTCTGTAAAATCTTATTGAATGACATTTATGTTCAGAAAAAGTTTGTTAAGAGAACACCAATTAATTAACTTGTTTAAATTATTTAGACTGATACAATCTTCGGTCGTTTTAATTATTTTAAAAATTATGATATTTATTTATTATATTTATTATTTTATGATAGAGTGCAATAATAATAAGCAATGCTAATGTTAGTAAGTTAAAAACGCTTGAAATTAACAACCTTTTTAACATAGTTGTACCAACCGTTGTTGTTATTTGTATAGTGTCTGAAATAATTTAAAGAAGAGCGGTTTATACAGCCAACGGCATAATATTAAAAATGCAGTCTCTGGGTGTAACTAACACCCGCCCAACAGTAACCTATCTCCCACCCTCTGAGCGCATATTATATCCCTTCACTTTATTCCCGCCCTAGCTTTTATGCGGGCTAATGCATCGAAGATAAAACGTTTCATGCTTCTTGTAGGAGCTACTTAACGGTCTCATAAATAAAAAGCATTTTGCTCTGGAGCGCTGAATGCCCTGTTATACTAAGGATATAAGTTCTTAACGATGGTAAGATGTTAACAAGTTCTGTGGGTAAATTGGGTTGCAGTCCAGCTTAAAATTTTGATATATCAAAAATTCTGTTCATACCATATAAGCATGGTTTAACGAAACAAATATTGAAAAATAAGAAGCCTTTAAAATGCGGAATTTGAGAATAGATATTTTTCAGGATTCCATTAACTCGATGCTCCAAAGTTTCCATTTTAGAAGATCTAGATGCCAAAGACCGACTTTTAACGATATGCCTGAATTCGAAATATTTTGGTAAAGGTTTTGAGTTTGGTGACTGCAATGTCTGCTCTATTCACAGTAAGACATCTAGTGAAGTGTTGGGTTTTTCCAATGAATCTTAGGTTCTCGGTAATAAGTTGATTTGTTAACTATCGTCTTCATTTACATTGTTATATTATACTGAACTCACGAATCAGATCTGAGGGTGGCTCCCACTGCGGCCGCTGCTTACTTTACTGAAAGCCTTCGACTTTCATCGTAACTGTACGTGATCACGACACAAACGGCGTTAGGTGGAACTGCTCTGACTCATATTACTTCAGCGGACATCTGTTGGGAAGTGGCAGAAGCTCTAACCTATCGACGTCTATTAACAGTAACTGAAACTATATGTCTATTAAAAACACTACAGTGACCAGCCTTCTAATTCCTCAACTCCTTCTACTTCCCACAACTTACTCAAATTGGGAAGACCATGGTCATACTGGCTCCAAATGGCTAAAATCAGTTTGGACTCTTACTAATGTAAGATTTTCTCATGTGAAAAGTTAACTTTAGAAAAGTTGATAATTTAACTTTTTATCCCGACAAAGTATTTGGATAAATACACAAATACGGTTTTGCAGGAAACAAGTTAATTGTTCAAATAGTGTTTCATTCCTAGCAAAATTTAATAGGTAATTTGATTGTTGATGATTGTACATACTTTCAAAATTGAACTTCAAAGCACTGTGATTCTAATCTCAAAACACTGAAGAAATTACGCATTATACTTATCAATACAGACCTAAATAATAATAATAAAAAAAATACCTCTGAAGTACTTGAATGATAAAGGAGACTTGTAAAGGCGCTGGTAAACGAGCATTATAAATTACCTATGCCTATTCCAGTGTGAAATTGCGTCTTGCCCGTCAAGAGTCTTGCCGGGGAATGTGCTGGCGATCAATATTGCCTGTCCAACACTAAAAAATGACCTACGGCAATATCTCCATCATACTTGTTTAAACTTGTCAAAAAGTTGCTAAATTATTCATGATTAATTGCACTCGAAATTATGATGGTTTTTGCTGAGGGTAGGCGGCCAACAGAGACCCACATAATATTATGTAACTGACTGGGAATAAATTGGATTTGACCCGGAAATATTGTCGTAATATAGGCAAAAGAGCGAATTCACCAGAAAGTCAAGGCAATACGATGACAAGAATAGGAAAAATACGCGACAATCTTGCCCGAATAAACGAAAATCTTGACGGCAAGAAATTGCTCTAAAAACCTGCTCATCTACCAAATCCTTAAAATGCTATTTCAAGGATTCGTAATTGGTAAAGTAAACTATTATTCACAATGCATCAATAAGAAATAAAAAAACTTGAATTTTTGTTAATGGATTGGGTAGGTACTTACTTATTGTAAAGGACTATGTCAGGTAGCCAGATGTGTTCTGAAGGCACGTGAAGAGTGTCCACTCCTCCATAATCGTCTGGGTTCCACTTCAGCTTGTAGTCATTCCATTCCTGAAAATAAACAAAAATGTTCATTAATACCTACCACGAAAGAATCCACATTTATTCATTTCTATTCATTAATAATACTGTTGTATTTTTAGAACATTTTTTTAATCGGAGTGGTTTCCCTTGCCACATACTGATATAATCTTACGCGTTTTTTGAAGATAAGATAAAAAAATATCAGTATATTTTTGGTGTTTACTAATTGAAATACCAGTTTTTATAACTGCTAGAATTACGTTTTGACAGAATGATCGCATAAATATGAGTTTAATATTGAAGATTAATAATATACGAGTAAAAATAAAGGGCAGGTACTTCATCTATACTAGTAGTAATAGAGCTTGCCTTTTAAAGGCAGCTTCATTGTTACTAACTAGGTCGATATCCGAATTGATTTTGTTCAACAGCAAGATTGCTCTCCCTACCGGCATGACCATTGGCAGGTTAGTCATGCGGGCTGAAAGATAGAACAGTCTATGTACGTTGTCGGTGACGGAAATCGAAAACATAGAAATTAATGCTCTCCATGATAGCCGAGTTTTCAAACCATCCACGAATTAGTCTGAAGAAATTTGTGGCAATGTGTACATCCTTTCTGACCCGTAGATGGTTCATTCCCAGCACAAGTAAAAGAAAGTCTTTAGGACGCAATACCAGATCGAATACCTTATTTCTTGTACAACCTTTCAAATCAAAATACGCACTAAACTCTTCGCTCGCACACATCTGCAAATCTTATGCCCTAAGAGTTATTTATATTTTCCACTGTCAAAGCCATCTCAATATGAGCATGAAATGTCAGCCTACCACCTACCATCGGACATGATTCCAAGATCCTTTGTGGTGGTGACACGATTAAACTTCGGGCGTCCATTGTATACCGGTAATACCAAGTAAAATACCAAATGAAATATTTCGATGCATTGAACTCAATCCGATTCCCTTTACTCCAGTCAGAAATTCTACCAATGTCTGATTGGAGTTGATTGCAGTCTGTTAAAGTTAGTGTTTTTAAGAATAATAGTCAGCAAAGAGAAGAAACCTAGAGTACAGAATTACATTTGAAGTATCATTAATAAATATGGAAAAGAAGAGTGAGCCTAATTTGAGCTTTGGGGTACTCCCGACCATACAGAAATGAATGAAAATAGTTCATAAAAATTGTTTTCTGTTTTGCAAGATAGGTAGGAAAAAAAAGTGAGTAGTCTTATGGAGAAACCTATTATAGCCTGTTTATTGAGTAAGACGTCGGGATTAACAGTATCGAAGGCCTTTGAAAAGACGTTCTGTGACCAATCTACCTGATGGCTTTTATCTGACGATTTTGATATGGAATCAAAGGTAACAACTCAGAATGAAATCAACTCAACAACTCCTTTGTCATTAAAATTTTGATTCTGAGTTGGCATGAAACCTTCTTCTTCTTCTTGTGCCTTGTCCGTTCAACGGACGTTGGCTATCATGTTGGCTATGCGGACTTTGTTTACTGCGGCCCGGAACAGCTCCACGGTAGACTGGCCAAACTGGCATGAAACCGTAATCAATAAATACCAATAAGTTGTTTTCTGTAGATCAGTCTTTTATTAATCCATGCTGTTCCAAAATGAATAACGGCTCTACTTGTGGTCGTGAGAAAATCGATTCGAACAATTAAGACGGTGCAGATAGTATTGCAACTAGTCTAAAATTTTCCACAGAAGTTTTTGTAACACTTTTGTAAATCGAACACATTTTTGATATTTTTGAGAACCAGGAATACACCAGTTTTTAAAGAAATGTTAATAAGAACGACCGTTGTTACCAATCCCATGATCAACTGTTGAACAGAAATTTTGGCTCATCACTCTTCCACTTAGCTAATCGGAGACTCAGATTGATTGATCGGCCGTTAGTGGCAGTTTTAAAAACTCGGCACGACTTTTAAAGAAGAATACTGGAAGAAAATCTGGACAAAGTAAATGTACCACAACCAATTGCGGAAATCAACTGCCAATTTAACACCTAAAAATTGTGCGGCTGTTAGGCACCTATCAGGCGCGGTTCCTTTATACATTCTTTGGATTCTCCGCATCCATTATGTGCTAGGGTAAAAAATATTAATAAAAATATGTAATTTATTTATTCAGAATAAAAAGCCATCGTTTTATATTTTCTATGTGTAAACCGCACTAGGTACCTACTGCCATTAGATGCCACCATCTCTTCCTCAGAGACTTAACACTCAACGATTCGATGCATGGAGCGGGTTGAAATACATATTATACATTCTCAATGCTCGAATATCCATGTATCTTGTAAACAGAGAAGCAACAGCGTGTTTTGGATTACGAAGGATTTAAACCAGCGATTCCTGAGTATTGGAGTTAAAAATGTAGATGTTGTGTTTCTGCCCGATGATATTTTTTAAAATTTATTTTAAAACTGCTTACAGATATTCATAATACAAATTGTTTTTCAAACTGTGCAGTGAATGGGTATATAAACCTATCTCCATCTGGAGCCAGTGAAACTGTGGCTTCCCCAATCGGAGTATGTTTTGAGAGCGAAGGTAGTAGAGAGGGGAAGTACCGAAGTAGATGGGGAAAGTGTGTAAATTGGTTATTCAGTTCTGTCACAAAATACTGTTAAAGCTTTTTCAAGCAACCCTTCAATTCTAAATGTTGGTCTTATACCAGGGCAATACTAACAGTGTTTTACACCATCTCTTTTTTCTGCCCGATTCCACTTCGCTTTACGCGTTCGCTATTTTCATCTCTATTTTCATATGTACGTTTTCAGTTGGCATCACAGCAAACAGCATGGTTCATGTGTTGTTTGCAGTGATGACAATTAAAATCTTAGATATGAAAATAGAGATGAAAATAGCGATCGCGTAAAGCGAAAAATGTTGACTTGGGTCTCTAATTGGAATCGGGTTGAAAAAAGAGATGGTGTAACCTACTTAAGAGTAACTTTCATTCTAGAACATACGATATGTTTTAATTTTAAAGGAATGAATTGTGACATAACACAATTTAATCAAATAAAATTTACTTGCGCAAGCCGGAATATGAACCCGCGATCTCCAAATTGCTAGTTAAGAGCCTTACCCCTTGACCATGGAATACGCGTTTCTTTTATTCTCTCTCCCAGATTTCTTGTTCAGTCGGAATATGAAGGTAAACGAAAGTATTTACTCAAATATTTAACATTCACCAAGACTAATAATAATTATCATTCTGAAAGACTGTGTTGCTATAATGCTTCCATAAAAAATGTTTCATGTTTCCATAAAATTAATTTAAAATATTTAGATTTTTAAATAAAAGAGAGTAGGTAGGTGCTGATTAAGATTCCTTGAAATTATTCAAATTAACATTTTAATTTCTTGAAACGTCACAGAAACGCGACAAACTTCTTCCCCAGTTAACTCAGAACTTCGCCGGACAGGTAAAATAAATCACATTCTGTAGCCGCAAATGTTCCGAGGATTTCCTCATTAAATTCCTAGTTCCACGTTGTATGCATTTGTAATGTAATTATTTCAGACCGCAGACTTGAAGTTGGTTCCGTAATATTCTATTCCCGTGTGACGTTTTTCTGTGAAAAGGTGGAAGAATAGAGGAACTTTCATAAACTGAGATTCTTGAACAATGTTGTTAATTGTAATCTATTGTAAATCGGTTGGTTACCATTTTAAGTCCAAAATATTACCAAAATCGAGCAAAATTTGTTGAGATTCTTATTTTTCTTGGTTATATCATTATTTTTATTTACTGTCTAAGCAGCATTGTATGTATGCATAAGACTGATTACTGTGATTCATGTATCAATAATTCCTTAATATATTAATAATTACTTCTCTTTTCCAATAATTCTTTAACTTCTTCACCTTATTCTTGTAATCCAATATAACTACATAATCAAAGTGTTTATGAATTAGTGAAAATTTTGCTAATGAATATCCGCAACTGTTCTAATGAAAACTGTAAACTTCACCCGCCGTAACAAAGGATCATCCCTAGAACGGAGGGTGAAATATCACAAAAAAACTAAACGTACTTTCGATAATTCATGTATTAAATAAATAAATAAATAAGGTGAAACACGTTGTAAACTTTCTAGGGGAAGACGAAAAAATCATTTTATACGTAATCACAATGCAAAAATTGTGTGGCCTAATTTTTTTTCTTATACTTTATTTTTATATTAGCTCCACATAGGAGGCTCTGAGACAAATAACTTCCCTCAGGTCTTATGTCATCATTAGGGATGCTGTGTGTAGGGTATTTTTAAGAATAGGAAGGAGAGGAAGTTCTAGGAAGGGAAAAAATAAGAGGTGGTAGGAATACAGGGTTCAGTGTGTCCAGGTCATCCGCCGCCAGATCCAGACAAACCTCACCCCATGAAACCGGACACCCTTGCTAAGTCACCAAATGCAGCGAACCTTTGGAATTGAATCGAACATTTGGGGTGACCTATGGCATAGGTGTTGGTTCCCGGGACGGCGGAACCCATTCCCGCCTCCAGAATTGCAATTATTACCATTTTGGAGTAATTCGTAATAACGTTTAACTGAAAACGTTATCAAATGTATTCTATTGGTATCGGATTTTTACTCAGGCTAATATACAGCTCCCTGAACTACGGGCGTTTTGGAATTAGCTTAGAATTGAACTCTTAAACCAGTTCATAAAGTAATAGCTAAGCAAAACTTAACGAAATGTAATAATGAAAGTTTAACTTTATTATCACGGACCTTGCAAATGAGTTCGGAAACATCTTGAATAAAATCTGAAAAAAAAATCACATAAAGCGCACGGTTCACTGACCTTCATAATCCTGTATTTAAAACTCATCTCGCCTGCGCGGTTAGGAAAGCGGGATAAATTACCCGAATGAGACAAGGGACTGGAGAAAAAGGAATTAAAAAGGAAGAAAGGACGAACGAAGAATGAAAAATGAGAGAGATATGTCCAACATAACGCAAAACTTTGAAACTCTTCATGTCTTTTAACCATAATTAAAAATTAAATTATGTAGAGATTATTGAAGTACCTTTTTAACCTAAGTATACATGATTGGTATGTAATCAGTCTTCAACAAATCATTCAAATATCTTGATTGTTCGCAATGTTGATTGCCTACTTATTAAATCATTTGAAAATTAGGTATACATAATTATTCATCTTTATTGATTCTCTTATAATAGAGACGCTATGATTGCCCAGGAACTCCCATGTTGAGAGCAGGCGATTTTAAAACATAAGCAGTTTATATTAAAAAATACAACTAACAAAACAATATTACGTTAAAAATCATCATCGCTTACCATTGGAAATGCACGGAGGCACAGTTTATAATATAATCAGCTTATTATAAAAATACGAATACCAAAACGCTGCATTCAAAGTAACAGACAATCAGCATTGTACCATTGGAAATGCATACCTATATTATATTGGTTTTGATAAAATCTTTACTATCATAACCATAACTATAAATTGATCTAACATTAATTAATTAAAATATAATTGGGTAAATAAAATAAGTCATTACGAGTGACAAGATGAAACATATTTTAGGCTAACAATGCGTCGTAAGTAGGAATCAAAAAATGTTAAAAAAAATAGAAATGGTTACCGTCAATATGAAGATATTTTAGATAAAGTTCATTTCAAGCAATAACTATATATTCACATTTCCTTAATTGTGAATAATGCTCAAAGCGCAAGAGTTTCAACTGCTCTCAATAAATTGTTCGGTGCCAGTAGGTCTATGGCATACCCGATTGAGGTAGGTTGTGCGACGTTGGGGAGGGGGAGGAGAACGCGTGAACGAGAATGTAAGATAAAGACGGTTAAGTACCTGGCTATTAAGACCTAATCACCGAACAAGGCTAAACCCGAATGAAACAGCATTTCCATTCTGAATGGTGGTCTTTAATAACTATTGACTTACTTGTTTAAAAAGCAAAACGTTTGTCAAAATTATTGCGCTTTGTGGAGTAAAAACTCAAAAGCATCAGGTTCGGACTCGGAAACTGAAACCTGCCGTCATTTAGTAGTTTAATTACTTACTATATGTTCCAACATATACCTCTATCAGTCGGTAATGAAGAGTGTTGTTATTTATAAGTGAATGTCTTTTTGTAATACTCTGATGGTTGGTTTTTGTTTTAGCGTTTGCATTTTAAACCCGTTGTTTATAAATGCAGTAGGATTCTTTGAAGTTGTCTCCTTTCCAACTCGAAAGCGGAACAAACTGTTCCTTTAGAAAATCAGGGGGGCCGAGCCGAAGTTTAACTGGATAGAATAAAAAGTGCAAAATCATTATGTAAAAGTGTTATTGTAAAATAAAATGAGAATACTTGTTTAATGAGAATGTGTTTTTTACAGATGTGACCTTAAGCCTAAACATAGTCCTATATATAATAATAATTTTCAGAGTTTGCTAATAACCTAATTTCCACACATCGCACTTATAATAAGGACACTTCTTCTTCTTCTTCTTCAATGGCGCTACAGCCCATTTCGAGCCTTGGCCTCCTTCAAAATAAGCCTCCACCGCCCTCTGTCCTCGGCCGTCGTCTTCCAATCTGCAACATGGAGTAATCCTCTTGCATCCTTCCTGACATCATCCTCCCATCTCAGTCTAGGTCTGCCCGCCTTTCGTTTACCTCCCGGGTGTCCTGTCAGAACCTTCTTCGGTACTCGTGTGCTTGGCATTCGGTGCACATGTCCGGCCCATCTTAATCTTTGGAGTCTTAAATGGGTGGAGAGTCTGGGAGCTTGGTAAATATCATAGAGCTCATTATTGTGGCGGATTCTCCATGCCTCTCCCTCTCGCACCGCTCCTAAGATTCTTCGAAGTACCTTTCTTTCGAAGATGTCCAGCTGTTCCGCTGACTTTGCTGTCAGTGTTCCCGCCTCACATCCATAGGCCAAGACCGTTCTGATAATTGTTTTATATAAGGTTATTTTGGTTTTCCTATGGACGTTTCGGGATTTGAACACTGGCAGCAACGCGAAGTAAGTTTTGTTAGCGGCTGTAATGCGGTTTCTTACTTCTACTGGGTCTTCATTGTCCTGTGTTATGATGGAGCCCAGGTAGGTAAACTCTTCGACCACTTCGAAATTATAACATTATATTTAATAAGGACACAGGGGTTAAAATTCTTCGCCGTAACAATAAAAGCAAAAAATTAGATAACTTAGAAGCCAACGGCAGATTTAGGGGGGGGGGGGGGGGGGGCCCGGGGGCACGTGCTCCCTCCAGACGGTATTTTTGTGTACTGTGGATATTCCATAACAATACAGAAAACTGTCTTTATAAAACATTTAATTTTTCTATTGTTTTGACAATTAAACTTGTAGAAATAAACTTTTGAAGTTTGATACTTCAAGTTTATTTCTAACAGTAATTGTTGATTTTTTGCCCGTCCGACCCTTGTACCCCTCCCAGAAAAAAAAAATCCTGGATCCGCCCTTATTAGAAGCACTTGAAATCAGAAAATCCCCAAAATAATAATGAATAACCAAATTAGTTTATCTTTTAGTCCCATTCTAAATATTTTTCTAATGAACCGCTCTCTTCTTCCCGGAAACCCCGCAATTTCCCCCACCCCTTTGCTTAACTCCCACTCAAACACTTAAAATTTGTATATCTGTCAATATTCTGTATCATTAGTTAGTTATAATATTCTTCTGACGAAGGAAGGTTTTATGTGATATATATTTAAAAATATTTCAAATCAACTCATTTTTTTAAAATCATTATCTAACTTAATTTATATAGTCAAATTCTTTGATATGATCTATAAAAATTAAACTTTATTGATAAAACAGTCATTATTTTTTTGGAAAGTAATAAATTTATTACATAATAAAATACATCATTATTGATAAATCATAATTGAATAGTAATAAATTTATAATATTATAATACATATAAAAAAATTTGGAATTATGAAACATTCTATACACCTGGAAATGGAAGGAAACATGTGATATAAATTTGAAAATATTTGAAATCAACTCATTTTTTTAAAATGATTATCTAACTTAATTTATATATTCAAATTCTTTGATATGATCTATAAAAATTAAACTTTATTAATAAAATAGTCATTATTTTTTTGGAAAGTAATAAATTTATTACATAATAAAAGACATCATTAATGATAAATCATAATTGAATAGTAATAAATTTATAATATAATAACACATATATAAAAATTTGGAATTATGAATCATTCTATACACCTGGAAATGGGAGGTTATATGTGATATAAATTAAAAAATATTTCAAATTAACTCAATTTTTTAATATGATTATCTTACTTAATTTATATATAAAATTCTTTGATATGATCTATAAAAATTAAACTGTATTAATAAAATAGTCATTATTTTTAGGAAAAGTTATAAATTTATTACATAATAAAAGACATCATTATTGATAAATCATTTTTGAATAGTAATAAATTTATAATATAATAAAACACATAAAAAATTTTGGAATCATGAAACATTCTATACACCAGGAAATGGGAGGTTATATGTGATATAACAAATGTATATGTGTTTTGATTGTAAATTATGGCGAGCCATAAAGCTAATGCTTTTTACAAATATATATATATTTTTAAATCTGTTTTTTTTGGTGAACACATTATATTTTTAATTAATTTGTGCTCGTTTATAAACGCGTCTCTCATCAATCATTAGCACCATTATTTCACTTCTAATCTAGCCTAACGATGAAGGCAAACAAAGCAGCGCCCCCCAGTGGGTGTCTTCCAAACCGTAACTTGAGTAACCTCAATGATTTATTCCGCAAACGCGCGTCTGGAACTCGAGAGCCAAACGAATAAATAAATTACGTAGGACATGTTTTACCAGAAGACTTTCCGAGAGCTTTAGTTCTTAAGCTCGCCAAACTGTCACAGCCGAGAAGAGCTTTCTTGCATCCTTAATAGATACTATTTGAATTAAGTTCACCCATTGGATGATATAACTGCAAAATTGGACGCGGAGAGTGATTGAAACCATTTTTAAATGCTAGGGCGCTTTAAAAGATCTCAAAGAGTGGTTGGGGTCCACGGTTTATAAATCATTAAAGTTGACGACAGATGGCGGTAAGTCAAATGCGGTCCGTAAAGAAGGAAACTGTTTTACGAGAGGGATTACAAAATTACGTTTTTATTTAACTACTGGAGCGATCACGCGAAATAAACAAATTTGTCTCGATTGCTCGCAATTTCCCAGAAGATTATTTTTTAAATTTTTCCCCAAAATTAAAAAAATCATTCCTTCGAATTTTAACATGGTAACATAAAACTTAGTATAGTGCTATATAGCCAATGTATTAACATATTTTTACTCAATATCTCATATTTGTAGGATTTATTAAAAAAAATATTTAAAAAATCGAAAGTCAATAACCGCGCGAATCCTGCGTGATGAGACTTTGAAACTGCCGTGAGGGGTACTTATTCGAGTTAACACAGAATATTTTCGATTTCTGTATGATGTCTGTGGTATACTTTGTAATGAAAGGTGCATATCTATGGAAAAATGACATAATTTTAACCGTAAACAGCTAATAAAATATATTTTTAACATCGTTCTAAAATAGTCTACGAAGTCCGGATTTGCAACATCTATAGTCATAATAGATAAAACATTTTAACAGCTTCGTTTTAAATTAAATGGCTGGCCGGGGAAATGTTTTTAATAATTACAATAAATGTTTTACGAATGGTAAGAAAACGTAGTCCAATTTTGAAAAATAAAAGTGGTCCATTTTTCGAACATAATTGCTCCAGTGGAAACGTTCTCGCGTTTACTCTAAATTTGTTCGTTTAGCTATTTCTAAATAATGTCCACTCAACTACTAAGAATCCTAATTAAATAATGATCAGTATTCCAGCCTTTAAAATACATTTCTCAATAGTATAAATATATATTTGTGGTTTGAATATAAAATAATATTTTTTAGAAGCTTATAAATATAACTATAACTACAAATAAATATAACTACAAATAAATATAACTACATAAAAAAATCCAAAACGGTTTTCAACCAGCAAAATTTCTGGAGTAAAATTTTACAATGATTTTATTCCGGAGTTATTATTTAAAGATCGACTTAATTTAACATTAACACTAGTAGAGTCAAGAGTCAGGGCCAATTGTTTCAGAGGTGTTAAGTAGTAATTTTTAGAGAACACTGTGTAAGGAAATCTCTGTTAGTAAGATTTGGCATTAAAGTCGTCACGGTGATCGACACATGATATTTTTGAAAATAAAGATTATTATTAGATTGAACGAGTTAATTTTTTTAAATGGCGGCCATTTTAAAATACTTTTTTTTTGCAGTGGCCAATTATTTAACACACCCTCTCTATTTTTTTAGTCACTACCCTTTTCTTATAAAGAGAAAGGCGATGAAAAGTTTGCGAATAGAAATAAACCAATTTCTTAACTAGTTTTTTTTCTCTATTGTACCGTTAGTTGAATTAATCGAATGGAGAGGATGACAATGTGCTTTTATCGAGAGTTTAGACAACGGAAACTCAAATTGATTATATGAATTGCGCTTGTGATATGCGAAGAATGTTGGAGAATGCAGAGGCTAAATTAATTATTAGAGCTTACGTAGATGGAAAAAGTTTAAAGATTTAAAAAAAGCTCTGGACGAAAGTCTGATAAAGATGCATTCGTAACTATTGGTGTGTACCAACGCAATGAGTATTTAATTTGCAGATTGTCAACCTTGTCACAATTCCAATATAAAGATGTACCTTTTTTTTAAGTCACTTTATCTTAATAATTTTTCTACCGGTTTTCGAAGTGCCATTTATATCTGTGTTATAACTTATAATTTAAAAAATCCTTGCAGGAAACATATGACATATGCGAGGATTTGAAATGCGAAAATCACATTTCAAATTAAGATGCGGTTAAAAATTACATGAATATTATACCAGTTAAAACCAGACAAAAATCAAAACGAGGGAAAATTGATACCAAAGTTTTTCTTGATGAAATTTCGTGTATAATGCAATCAATATTTTGTAAACATGTTATATAGGTTAGTTATATACAGGAAATATAGGTATATAGGAAAAAATTAGAAAAAAACAAACTGTTATTTTAAAGTCGGAACATATCACTTTAATCTAGTTTACATTTATTATTCCCTCACACCTCTATTTTTTCGATAAATCAAAATATTTCTGCTTTTCAATAAAATCCAAATAAATTTTATATTTCTGAACGCATTCCAAAACTAAAAATTGTTTTTGAAATGGTTGATGAAATACTCTTTCAAATTTTTTAATTTCTAATAAACTTATAATTTTTGAAATATATCCTTTATAAACATATCCTGAGGAAATGCACCCTGTAAAACTTAATGAGTAAAACATAAGAATGTAAAATACTAGGGACACATTATTACTGAAGACCTCTCGGATGACGGTGACATTGAACGACAGCGGAGAAGTATCAGTATATTGTCTAATATGATTGCCCGAAGATTCTTCAAATGCAGTAACAATGTAAAAAAAATATTGTTCAATGCAATTTGCACTAGCCTATACACATGTGAAACATGGTGTCACTACCGAACCAGCTTATTAGAACGACTCCGGATCCAATATAATGATGCTTGCAGAATTGTATTTGGATACAGAAGATACAGCAGCGCATCTTCAATGTTTACGGAGCTAGGACTACACGAATTCGCCGGTCTGATGAGACACCGGGTCACTGGAGCCAGGATGCGGCTAATGGCTTCCGATAACACAGTGGTGATCGCAGCCTTCCTGCACCAAGCGCCACTCCTGAGCGAGCGCTGGGCCTGAGCTCACTCCAGACCACGTCCTACATTATAATTGATTATTTATTTTATTTCTATTATCGCTTATGTTTTTTATTTATTTATTTGTTTTTTTTTTTTTCTTTTCTTTTCTATTTACTTTTTTTACTTTATCTGTTCTGTAAGTATGTATAACTTTATGGGAGTGTGGGATTGCACTATCCTCCCCACATCCTGGAATAAACATTATTATTATTATGAAAGTTTTGTTTGCAAACATAAAAAAAAAAAAAAAATCACACCCTAAGTTTTTTCTAACAAAATTTATTGATATCGATAAGAAAAACCACACACTTTATTAGGCAAATGTATTGCAAACGTATCGTCAACTCACTTTATTGCCGTTTCATGTAAAAATAATTAATGAAAATTCCCAAAGTAAATTTTTTTTTAAAATTTTAAGTATTTTGTGATTGTGTTTTAGATTTAAATTCAAATCATGGTGTTTTCTATGTGTAACACCGTTTATATCATATTTACAATCATGGTAGTAAGGGAGACAATGAATTTTATGAGATCTGTGTGAGAAAACCGAACAAATTAGCCTGAGAGGTTAAAATTTTGAAAATCGTGAAAATTAATTTTGACACTGATGAATTAATTTAAAAAATTTAAAACTTTTGGTTGACCATGTTACAACTTCTTAATATGCTTCCTTTGCCACAGTACCTACTAGTAATAATCCGCACCCATTCATAAAAATGAGATCCCGGTCTATTCAGAACCCAGAACCACATTAGATCCATTCTGCAAATTCAAATCTTGCGCCTTAAATATGCGCATGCAATTAGAATTAGCGGGTCACAGAGATGATGCACCGTTGCAGTTCTGACGTCTCTGAATCCGTTCTGGTTCAACACGGTTCGTTGCAGATGCATATTAAACGGATTAGTTGCGCATTGCACTTCTGCGGTCTGCTATTGTTCACAAAGTTGGCCAAACTCATTAAATTTATTAATCAGCTTGCATTTTATACTACCGCCAACCAGTGGCGTGCCGCAATTTTGCAGTAAATCAAATTTCCACTATTTTGCGTATAATTTTTTTTTCAATTTTTGAAGTGAAACTTCCTTAGCCCCGTTATAAAATAAATAAATAATAAAATAAAAAGCCTATTATTTCTTGCAAATATGTATGTTACACAGTTGTGAATAGTAAGAAAAAGTATAATTAATTCTATTTACGAAAAATGTAATACAGGTATCTTAAGTTTTTCATAAGCATAAACCCTTCTCTCAGGCGAAGGTGAAGGCCTCCTCTAAAAAATTTCATTAATCTCTTGTTTGGTTCGAAGCATTTTTTGTATTTGTGTTACTTCTTGTGTTTTTGAGGAAGTTTCGAATTTCTTCTTCAGAGGGTTTTGGTCTTGTTCTTCCACGGTGACCAGCAGGGTTGTTAGCCCCGTTAGCGATTCGGAATTCGGATGCATTATACTCCTATCAGGGCTCCTGTTGGTTGAGACATAAAACGGGCGAGGTCTGCGCTCATTGGCTTGCTTATTGCTTTTTGATTATGACCTCACTTTTCAGGTTCCTTGGTTTTTCACAGTTTGAGATTGTTTTGGTAAAGTTTCGCTTCTATCGCGAGTTAACTGCATTCGAATTTTTTTAATTGCTTGATTGCTTATTCACAGACATTTCCAAAAAAAAATTGACAAATAATTATTAAAAACATTAACAATATCATCCGATATTCGTATACTTTATGAGACTACTATCGCTGGTCTTTTAATTCAAAATATGATTAGCTGATTTTTTAAATTATCTTGGGAAAACTTTATAACTCCAAGTTTACTTACTTTTGCCTTCCTCGGGGCTACGACTTGTCTGGAGTAAGGTGTTGAGGTTGTGAATTCTAGTAAACTGGGTGTAATAATAATAATATAATTTGACGGCCTCCGTAGTCTAGGGGTAAGGCTCTTGACTCGCAATCCGAGGGTCGCGGGATCAAATCCTGGCATGGGATGCCGATAATTTTATTTGAATAATTTGTGTTATTTCAAAATTAATTCGTTTAATATAATATATAGCACTATTGCAGCACGTTCCAAAGTGGAAGATACTGGCGTAATACCCTGAACGCCCTTGCTTAAGACCACCTTTCAGAATTGAAACAATGCTTGAAATGGCAAGCCGTATTTGATCAGATCTGAATAGCCAGGTACTTCTCCACCTTCCTCTTGCAATGAGAAAAAAAGTAGGGATACAAAATGAGAAATCGCTACAAAATCCCGGGGCGCGGGCGGGGGGCATATAATATGTAAATTAAAAATTAAAGGATGTAAAATGATGAAAAAATATTTTAAAGTAGTGGGGATACGAACTGAGAAATTACAAAAACACGGGGGGGGGGGGGGGGGGACATAATACGTAGTAAATAATTTTTTTTTTGTACATGCCGACCGATTACCGAATAGTTTTTCTGTGATTTTTTGAACTCCACACAGGAGGCCCTGAGGAAAATAATTTCCCTCAGGACCTATGTCATCTGAGATGCTGTGTGGAGAATCTTTTTGAGGGGAGAAAGGAATGGGCATTGAAGAGACCCATGTTGTAGGAAGGAGGGAACACAGAGGCCGGCAAATCGTTCCACAGCCGAGCTGTTGAACACAAGAACGAGTTTAACCGAATATTTGACTTAAAAACAACTTAGATATTTACAGTACTCTCTTCTATCTAGTATGTTTAGGATATAAAATAACCTACACTTTTTAAACAAATATATTACAATGAATGTTATTAATGCTTGACCTATAATGCATAAAAATATTTTTTTATAAAATGGTGTATGAAACAATCGGAAGGCTGAAACCGGTACATAAAATTAAAACTCTACTTTGAAATTAATAAACAAACGTGACTGCACGCCCCTGCCACCTACTAGTACATATGGTGTTCGCGGGAGATATTATAATACTATAGGTGGACCGCCCAGAAAGCTGAATTCTGTACAATGGATTTGGTCTCATATTTCAATGCGGGACACTGTTCGCAAGTTTCATCTGCATAATTTTAAGGAATTGCCGATGCAGCTTTGCACCACCACTCCTTATTTATTCATCCCCTTCAAGTGCGAAATGAAGGCAGCTTTCTGGGGGAAGCACATAATTTGTTAAAGTCAACGGTTTGAAGGCTCATATTTTCCTCAAGTACCTCACAATATTACCTTATAAATATTGCAAGGCCGAGAGGAAAATGTACGTCAGAGATATTAAGTTGTTTATCTTTTCCTCCTTACATGTCCTTGAATCCCAACGAACGAAGGAAGAACCGTTGACTATAGTGGAGCTGGCGGCACGGTATCGCTTCCAAGTAAATAAGCACACATTTCACCACTAAAAATAACACATCTACCGGATCTGCCCTGATGATGGACACTGCAACGCTTTCCGAAACGTTGGCTAAAGAAAGAGGTGGCGCAACACGGCATAACACCCCAAAAACTAATAATGAAAAAACGAAGAAAGAACCATTTCACAATGCTAGCAAGCTGAATTTACGTTTAAAAATTTCAATTTTTACAATGTGATTTCAAAAAAGTTTTTATTGAACAACTTTTTTTTACATTAGCTCCACACAGGTGGCCTTGAGCAAAATAATTCCTTCAATAATTCAACCCATTCCGCAGGTTTTTACTGCTAGGCCCTGCGGGCGGCTTTTAGTTCGGCTTCGCCCAGTTAGTGTGGGTGGCGATTTTATACATCCAATACGAACTTATTCCAAAAACAGCCCGTTCCTCGGTTTCACTATAGCTAGTCACCGGGACAAAGTAACCGAGCAAGAGCAATGACGCCATATGTAATACATAGCCACTTGATACAACATGTATTTCCGTCAACCTTTTCATATCCGGAGAGATAGAGACATGAAATTCAACCACGCAGACGCTACGGTATTAATACTATTCGATTTTGAAAGGATAGAGATTTAAAAATAAAAAAAATCTCGATTCCATAAATTGAAGTGTGATGATTGTGATTTCTTTTATACGGGTAAAACTTCGAGAAACTTTGATGTTTAAATTAGAGATGAAATGGATATCCGGTAACTATCCGGTATCCGGCCTAAATTTACTATCCGGCCTACGACAATTTCCTATAATAAAATGCAATACATTAATCTGTGTGAGGTAAATGTCAATAAAATGGCTTAAAATTATGACGGCTTTTATTTTTAAAGTCGAAAAAGTTACAAAAAACTAAAATTTGCTTCTGAGATATGCACTTTAATGATAAATACATTAATAGTAAATATCTAAAATAAAAACTTTTTGTAAAGACTTACAAAAACCTCGATCTTTAGGCGATCTTTTTTTCACTGATGACATGATTCAGTTCAGTTAGATTACGTAGCAAGTAAACAACTAATTTAATTTTCGCTATTCAAGCATACACTCACGCGACCACTCACGAATAATCACGATGGCAATCGAAACCGCCCGAATTGATCTGATCACGTTCGCCGCACCTGTGCGGCGCTAAACTCGTCAAGACATGCAACGAGACAATGAACCGAATATCCGGCCGTCGGATATCCGGCCATCTGGCCTCGCAGCTCGCCGGATATCCGGTATCCGGCCAAACAACTATCCGTTTCATCTCTAGTTTAAATGATAATAGTTTCTCACAGTTTGTCAATCATTAGTAGGAAACAAGTCACACTTTTGACTTTAATATTGGAAAAGAATTACTACATTGTAATTTTAATGGCGTTCAGTTGAATAAATTGGAAATATTAGAAATTAGGAAGAGTGTTAATTCAAATTTAAATATTATAAATGATCAGAAAATATTTTTAAATGACTTATTACTGAAATTGTTCCCTTTGTAAATGGTGCCCTCAATTGCCACCCTTCCCATTCCAACCTTTCCATAAACACCGTTAAGTCCATTGTTATAATTATTTGTAAGTAAATCCTGAGGAAGAGAGCATCGTTCTTGAAACACGTCGGTTTTTTTATAAACAATAATGTGGTTAAAACGAAGAAATCTCAAAAGGGTATTTGGGATGGGTAAGAATCTAGGGGTCAGTGTGTCCAGCCAACGTATGAATCCATCCCTCGCGGAGAAGTCCAAGGAACTCCCTCAACCATTCTCTTCCGATCCGGCCGGCCATGAAGCTGGTGGACAGATGCATCCGACGCCAAGACCCCGATGAACCTCACCCCATGAATCCGGGCACCTCTGCTAAGTCACCAAACGTTGCGATCCACTTGATGTGGCCTATGGCAGAGGTGTTGGTTATCTAAGAAATGTTTCCCGGGCGGGGGCACCCATACTCGCCTCCCAAATTGAGATCTTTGTGTGCATTAAATATTATTATAGTTATACGGAGTACTCCAAATTTCCGTACCTCATTGAATTGAGATTGAATCTGAAAATGTTTATGTTAACCTATAGATTCAATTTCAATTTAATTCTATAATGAATAACAGATCACTTTGTATAAACCACTATTTTTAAAACAATATCTATATGTTTCGATAACAATGTTATCTTCATCAGGATATGTTAATATAAAGAAAAATAAATAAACAAGTATAATTTAATTCAATTATAAACAGATTTACAATAACAGCAACAAAGCTTCCTATTTAAATTCTGCATCATTGACGTTAAACATATGATATTCGAAGAGATTCTATTTAACGAAAACGACTGGCATGACCATTGGCAAGTTAGTTCTGCAAGCCGGGAGATAAAACAGTACATGCTGTCAGTGACGAAGATAACCATCGCGAGTTTTCGAACCTTCCACGAATAACACTGAAGAAATGAGCCCAACCCTTCTGACCCGTAGATGGTTCTTACCGAACATGCCCAAGAAAAGTCAAAAGTCTTTGCAAATTTGATGTCGTTACAACTTATCGTTTGACAAATTAATTTTTTTCAGACAGCACAACTTCAGATTCCTGATTTATGGTTAGGATATTATTGTGTTGAAACTCACCTGTTCTACCCACACGTTCGTTGTCATTATCTGGTTCTTCAAGTTCTGAAACAAAGAAAAATAATCGATATTAATTCATGAACCAATTTAATTTAATTAATTAAATTAATAAAATTTGTTACAATAAAGGTGAGCAATTTAAAAACAATGATCTTCCCCCATACAAGCGGAAAGCGAATACAAGATCATTATTTAAACAAAGAAAATGTATTTAAAACATATTTTGTTCGATAATAAGGCACTTTGTGACATTAATTAATATTAAAAGAATATATGCATTTTGGGAGGCGGGTATGGGCACTGCCACTCCAGTAACTATTTATTAAATAACCAACACTCCTACCATTTGTCAATCTAAGCGGTTCGCTACGTTTGGTGACTTAGCTAGGGTGTCCGGGTTGCGTATTTCCAAAACCTATACAGATTCAGTCGCGGTAGCGACAGTTTACATTTTAAATATACATATATATTGGTTGTTTTTTATCACATTGCAAAAAAAAAATTGTTCTAAAATCTAGATAACGTAATCTTTCTGATGTGTATATTAGAAATTAATAATTTTATTTCTAAATATTTAAATTTTAATATTATTCCCATATATTATAAATACACCTCTATATTGATAATTTTTTATCACTTTGCCAAAACAAAAATTGTTCTAAAATCTAGATAAAATAATCTTTCCAGTGTGTATATTAGAAATTAATAATTTTATTTCTAAATATTTAAATTTTGATATTGAAAATGTAAAGCGACTGAACTATAGGTTTTGGAAATACGCGTCCGGGTTCATGGGGTGAGGTTTGTCTAGGTCTTGGCGACCCATCGCCTTGCACCTCAGTAGGAGGGATGGATTCATACGTCTGTCACTCCTGGATATATCGCCACCCCAGATTTCTATCCACTCCTCATACCTTTTGCCTTCCCAGAACTTCCTGTAATTATAATTTGGGAGGCGGGAATGGGTACCACCGCCCCGGGAACCTTTATTGGATAACCAACACCTCTGCCATAGGTCACCCCAAGTAGTTCGCTACGTTTGGTGAATTAGCAGGGGTGCCCGGGTTCATGGGGTGAGGTATGTCTAGGTCTTGGAGGCTGATGACCAGGACACACTGAACCCCAGATTCCTACCCACCCCTTAAACCTGTTTCCTTACCAGAACTCTCCTCTCTTTCATTTCCTTGAACAAAACCCACCACACAACATCCCCAAAGATAAAAAAAAATCTTTCCTTTCCCCTCCACACAACATCCAAATTCCAAATATGACGCAGGTCCTGATTTAAAATAAAATATGTTAAAGTTTCATAAATGCTACTAATTTTGCTGGTGGTCCTTATTACCAGCAAAGTCTTTACCCAACGATAGATACCTTAGGCAGAAGGCACGTTGCCATCGTCGCTTCGGTGTGGTATTTTAAATATGTACGACTTCTGGTGAAACGCATTCTCGAGCAATTCAATTGTGTAGGAATAATAAATGAAATGAATTTTCTGAAAGTTAAATATTCAACTCTTGAAGATATTTTACGTCAAGAACTGAATATTTAATATTTGCTTGTCAAATACGTCAACACTGCCGTGCATTTTCATTGGTTGAGAGTTTAGAGAGAAAGGGTTGCAACGGTCTCTTTGATTTTTGGCGTCAAACAAGTCGGTCGAACTGGTGGGAACTGCTGTGTCTTTCGATTAAAATTGTTGTAATTTAACTGCGTGTTTTAAAATAAAAGCAAAGTTAAATTGGTAAGAAATCAATTCAGTGGTATTCGACGTCCCTTATGCAGGCAGCGACGCAACAATCCGATGGGTAGAGCAAATTTAATTCTTATTACAAATTTTGGATTTCTCTCAGATCTGCTTTAGCTGAAATAGATTTAAAATCTGTAAATTAAATTTCAGACCCATCCACAAAGAGATTAAAGCTTTTCCTGGCGAGAAATCATTTGCTGCAACAAAGATCTCTACGAGACAATTGAGTAGCTAAAGAGATTGTTTCATTTGTGAAAATTCCTGTAATAAGGTACATTACCTAGACCTACCCTTTAATTTCCCAGCCCCCTGTGATTTACCAAATCGACCATCAACAAACTAAATATCAATTGAGCTAGTAGTGGGCGAAGAGTAAGCATAAATTTGTCAGCATCTAATATTTTCTACTAACATGGTCCGATATCTTTCTTTATGTAACACAATTTACATAATTTTTTATACATTTCTTTCTCAAGAAGAAAGATAAACATTCCCAAGTTACGAAATACCTGACAATATTTGAAAATCTCTTATTCCCGTCACAGTAAGCGAAAAATAGTGCTAGTATCGTGATGGAGGATTAAGCCAGCCATTGAACACGAACGCCTGGGTGGGATCCAAACGCGATACCAACTAAGCCACTGACCGGTCTTTTAAATATTTAACATATTCGTACAAGATTTACGCGAAAATAAGCTTGAATTTTAGTACAAATATGACTCTATTCAGACTGCCGAGAGTATCAATACAGGGTGTTAAGCGACGTACTTGACTTACTTTAACCAGTGATTCCTGACATTATTTGGAGTAAAAAATGTAAATGAAATTTTGGTCTCCGGTGACATTTTTGATGTTTTTTTTTATTTTTTCTACAAAAACATAAAAAATGGTAGTTGTTGAACAGTTGGAGGCGGGGTAAGGGGTTCGTCAGACACTCGGCTGGGTGACCAGTGACGACGTGCGGAAGAATTTTTTTTTTGTTTGATTTTGAAGAAAAAAAATTTGAAAAAAAAAAGTCGTAAAAAAAGTCACCGGAGACCAAAATTTCATTTACATTTTTTACTCCAAATAATGTCAGGAATCACTGGTTAAAGTAAGTCAAGTACGTCCATTAACACCCTGTATATTTTTTAAATTAAGAAAGATGTTTGACGTTGTTTTGTTGACGAGCTTTCAGCAATAATTACCCTCTGGAGATAATCCAAGAGAAGATTGCGTCCTTTTTCTTAACCATGATCAAACAAACAATAAATAAAATATAGTGGGTGCCCACGGCTGTAAAGTTCCTCGCAAACTTTTAACTTCTCGTTTGGCAACACGAGACCGTAGACCCGATGGATATAGAAGTTTATACTTAACAAGACTGGGTACTCATTTTGAACTGTTGTGCGGGGAAAAGTTTGTAGCAATGCTCAAGATACGAGGATTTATGTAGTTTTCTGAAATTAAGTCGCGTATTGTACGAGAAAGACAACATTGGATTTGAAGGAAACTTAGAAGCATTTATTTAGCTCTTTTCAATAAAGAAGTTTTTTATAAGGGGAAAACTTTAGCTAAGTAAATTTTCTACAAAAGAAACTATTTTTAAACAGCTCCATTGAGACGTAATGTTCGTGTTCATCTTATGCAGACTTTTTATTTATTTTTTGTTGGAATTATGTGTACAAAATAATACTTTTTTGTTGTTTTCACATTTCACACGCAGATTTTTAAAAATGTCTTGGTCGTGTATACCTTATCAAAATATCAGGACTCTTCTAACTGATAAGAGCCCCATAAATCTACACAATATATTAGTGTCAATGTAATTTGTAGCTGTAAAACACGTTTTTTACGATTTTTGTCATGTCAAGTCATGCAGAATTTTGACAATAGTGAAAATGGATGAAATTGTGATTGATTATAAACATGAAAGTTTTATGGATTATAAGCGTTCGTTTCATAGCTCTATGATTGCTTCAGTAACATATTTTGTTTACGATAGACTTTTATTATAACCATTCAGATGTCGGTGTATCAAATGAATTGCATTGTAATAAAGGGTGACGCAAAATGACCTTCATTTTTTATATTCGTCGTAACATTTTAATTTTAATATTTTTTTTAGAATTTTGTTAACAAGACTCTGGAGAATTTAAAATGGAATGTTCAAACTGTTTTTAATTTTTTTTTAATGTTAGTTAGTTAGTAACAGTCGAATTCTGATTGTTTGCTGGTAATGTATTGTAATTTATTGGTTTTACAATGGGTTTGAGCCCTTGTAGTAATATTTCCAATAAAACCTGCTGTGAAAGATCTTCTATATTATTTAAGCTATTTGTCAAGTGATACTATAGCAGATACAAAGTTGGTTTTTATAATAAGAAACAATGGGAAAGCAGAACATGGGAATGCAGCATAATTAAGATACATAAGGACGACACAGTATTACTCTTCAAATCTAAAGACTGGAACAATGTGTATAATGCAGCAGAATTAGGAATCACGCGAGTGAAAACATGGTTAGACACAAACATACTTACATTAAATATATCGAAAACAAAATTCACAACGTACAGTATAAATAGTATGGGACAGCCAACAAATAAAACAAACACCATAAAAATTCACAATTGTTTAAACACCAAAAACTGCGACTGCCCTGCTATAGTAAAAACAGACCAAATAAAATATCTAGGAATCATAATTGACCATAATCTCAAATGGGCACATCATATAAATCATATCACCAATAAACTCCTCAAAACAATACATCTTTTCCTAAACATAAGAAACATATACAAACTAAAACAAATGAAAACAGTATATTTTGCACTCTGCCAATCTATAATAGAATATGGAATCATTGTTTGGGGAGGAGCAACAAACTCAGCTATTGTTCATTTGGAAACCACACAGAGAACCATCTTAAAGGTTATACTAAAAAAACACAGAATGACTGACACAGACCAAATATTCAACATGTTCGACGGACTTGATATACGACAATTATACATAAAAACACTTCTTAACTATATCTTTGACCAAAAACACAAACTCCAACAAACACAAACCATTAATAGACCAGTTAGACAAGCATGCATACAAAACTTAAAAACACCGACGATAAACACAAGCTTTGGACAAAGACATCACAAATACCAGGCAATAAAAGCATTCAACCATCTTTCACTCGATTTAAAAAAAGAAGAAAACAAAAAACTTTTTACACTCAAAATTAAAAGATGGATTAAAGAACAAAAAAAGCAACTTTACAAAAAAATCACAACATAAAAAAAAAAATAAAAAAAACACAGACATAAACACCATTGCAATACTCACTAATATATAAAACCCTTTTAATTTCACTATTGGTTTATATGTATCTATCCTATTTATATAGTTTTATTTTATTGTTTTATTTTAGTGTTATTTTACTCTATTTTATTTTGCTCTATCTTACTTTCTTTTAATTCTTATATGTTATTATTGAGTTTCTTTTTTCTTTAGTCTTTATTTTATATGTATCTCAAATTAAAAAAATATAAATCATATCAAACTGTAAAATGAGGTCCTCAGCACGGGTAAAGCACCCAGTGAGGCCCACATTAGTCAAAAAATTTAACAAACATGTATAAATCAGGTGAATCAAATCAAATAAAATATGCATTATTGTAATAACCAATTTTACAAAAGGGGTTACAACATATTATCATAAAAACAACCCAAGTTCATGCTAAATATCCTCCGCTAGTGTTGCCAAATGCGGCATGTGTTCCCAAAAATACCCCTTGAAGAGCCTTCCTCGGATTAAATCAATCCTCAACCCCCTTACACAGACATTCCACAGTGTTAGGGTTGCCATAACCGTTTACCCTAATGGAGACCTACCTATAAACACATCTAAAATAAGAGTCTTCAGAAAGATGGCGTCCAACAACGTCTCGTAATGAGTACAATTTGGCTTGAAGCACGGGCCCAATGCCAGCCCGGGCACAATGGTCCTAGTAATATAATTGTGCAGTAAATTAATTACACATCCCGACGTCAGTGGGCGGAGGTTCTGGAGGCGATCTGGGGTTGGACTCTCTGGGGGCGTTAGAGGTCTGTAGGACCTGAGGGGGTCTAAAGAATCTGGGATGGGTAGGTCAATGGGATATGGCGCTGGGGAGGTCTATAGAATCTGGGGATGGGAGATCCATAGGACCTGGGGGGTAAGGGAGGTCTACAGGATCTGATGGGAGGGGTTCTAGGTTGAACGGAGCATTTAGATCCGGGTTAGCCAGGTTTAAGAAATCGAATCCACGTGGCAAAAACTTCTACTTTGTAGAATTAATGTTTTCAGTGATGGTGCAATTAAAGGAAATTAAAGTGTTTAGTTAGAAAACCGTTACAATGGTAAAGACTGTCAAATATAAAGAAAAACTAGCGCGGACCCACGATAATAACGGGATATTATAAATGCAGGATTTGTAAAGCTAAATATGTTACTAAGAAAATACTTTTTTCAGAGTAAAGTTAGCCTCACAGAAACTGGGCGTACTGTACAGGGCCCGCAGATACTTTAATAGTACACAACTGCTAACCCTGTACAAATCACAAGTGCGCCCCACGGTTGAATTTGGCAGCCACCTCTGGTCTGGAGCTCCAAAATACCTGAAAAATACCCTCGACCCTTTGCAGAAACGGGCGGTCCGTTTGATAGATTCTCTTATATTAACAGACGGATTGCAATCTTTAGAGCACAGGCGTCGGGTGGGAATGCTATCCTTGTTCTACCGGTATTACAACGGAAGATGCTCCGAGGAACTAGCATCATTGATCCCTTCGGCACCGGTGCATAGTCGGGAAACACGTCAAACGCGTGCCCAACATTTGTACACGGTTGACATTTGCCACATGAGAACGGGTCGTTTCTTCGACTCGTTCTTGTGTCCAACAGCTCGGCTGTGAAATGATTTGCCGGCCTCTGTGTTTCCTCCTTCCTACAACATGGGTCTCTTCAAGACCAACGTTCATTCCTTCCTCTCCTCAAAAAGACCCTCCACACAGCATCCCAGATGACATAGGCCCTGACGGAAATTTTTTTCCTCAGGGCCTCCTGCGTGGAGTTAATGTAAAAAAAAAAAAAACTTTGGGGAATATTTGCCTTTCAAAAAACGAAAATAAATTTTACTTTTAGAATGATCCGTCAATTAACTTGAAAAATTACGACATCCAGTCAAAAATTTAAACAAAATAAAACACGCATTTCAAATATAAATATCGAAATAATTTTGTACCTAATTGTACTTTACTTCTTTTCTGAATCGTTTCTATAAAAATTTCCTGTTTTTTAAAACCAAAGCATATCCCAGTTCTAGAGATCATTGAACCGGCGTTACACAAAGACACACCAACGAAATGATTACATTTAATTTTTATTTTATTTTTTTTTTTTTTTAACTTTATTTATTCTCATTTCTTTGTACATATAATGTATAATAACAAATAGTATACATATAATAACATAATATATAATAACAAATAGTATTAACAAGAAATGAAAACCCACTAAGGCACTGCCTGAGTGTGGGTAATATTAAAACAAAATTATATTTCAAAGTACCCAAAGTATAAAATAAACTTAAAAAACATATAAAATATAAAGTTAGTATAAAAAGTTAGTATTACATAGGTAGAAGAAGTGAAAAAGGATTTTTTCAGTCATTATAAAAATAAAATAAAAATATGGAAAAAAATGATTTTTGATTTTTTTTTTTTTTTTTAGTTATTATAAAAAAAATAAACAGAAAACATATTGTACTTACAGTTTAGAAAATTATAGAAAGTGAGATGTAGTAGGATGGATACATTTATAGAAAAAGCGTTTCAATATCTACATAGAGATTCCGTAGCAGTGCTTAAACGAAATCTACATAAACACTTTGCTGAAATGTATGACTTCACCATTCCATAGTGAAAAACCCTTTTTAGCTTCTATCTATTTCACTATTTTCTTTTAGACTTTTTAACTTTAATATATATATGTAACTTTACAAATTAATATTGTAATTTAATTTATATTTCGATTATGCTTAAGTCCCTACTAATGCTGATTAATTTCAATCCCGTTATTTTTGTTTGTAAGTACAAAAAAAAAAAAAACTGTTCTCCATAATGGTATTCTATATTATTTGTAAAACATTTATGTAGGTACTACACATATAATAATTATTTTATTCATATATGTACTTAAACTTTTATATGCCATATAGTTAATGTAATAATACTTATAACAATGTATGTAAAAGCCCAATGGGCGTTTAAATAAATAAATAAATTATTCAACCATAATTTTACCTCTTTTACATATTTTATCATTTTATTTATCATTTGAGTTTGTAGTGGTAGAAGGTTAAATGAACGAGGACCAATGAAACTGCTATGTGTCTGCAATAATTTAGTATTGGTTTGTGGGGTGTAAAATATATTATTTATTCTTTTGCTCATTCTGTTTTCATTTATTTCGAAATTATTTTTGTTTTTGAATACATATTTCAAAGTTTGTAATATAAATAATTTACGTATATTAAATATTTTAGTTTCTTTGTATAATAAGTTGGTCGAGAATGTTTTAGGTTTGTTATATATGACTTTAATTATGTGTTTTTGAATTATTTGTAGAGGCTTAATAAATGTATCAAGTGCACCACCCCATCCTATAATGCCATAAGTGATTGATGATTGCACCAGGGAAAAGTAGATCATTTTCAATTTTTCAATGTTTAGTACTTCCTTAAGTCTATAAAATATGTAGGTCAGATATCTTAATTTAGAAGTGATTCGATTAATATGTGATTTCCAATTAAGATTTATATCTATTGATACTCCTAAATATTTTATATTTTCGACATTAGTGAGTTCGTTACACATGAAGCACATTTCTTGATTGCAACTAGTATTATGGATTCTAATTTTAAGGTTTTCTGTAGGTTTATTGTTAATGGTTTTATAAAAAGGTAAGTAAAATGTTTTGCTATAGTTTAAAACGAGTTTGTTGTATTTTAGCCATGTTGAAACCAGTGAAATACAATCAGTTGCTTTCGAAAAAGTTTCTTTCCAATGATTACCATCCACTATTATTGCCGTGTCGTCTGCGTAAGAAACAATTTTACCAGGGATTACAAAATTACATAAATCATTAATATAAATTAAGAATAAAATCGGGCCAAGCACAGTTCCCTGTGGAACTCCATTTTTTATCTTTGACTCTGAACTATAATTATTCCCAATTTTTGTTTTTTGTGTTCTGTCTGTAAGATAGTTAGAGAGTAGTTTTAGAGTGTCTTTTTTGAAGCCTAGTTGATTTATTTTTGTAATGAGTAAATTATGATTTACGGTGTCGAAAGCTTTTCTTAAATCTAGGAATATGGCAAGACATTTCTTTTTTTTATCGATAGATGAGTATATCTTTTTTGTCAATTCATATATCGCATCCTCGGTACTTAGGTCTTTACGAAAGCCGTATTGGTTTTTCGATAGAACTTAATAACAATATACATTGGATGGAGTTTCATAAAGCATGTATCAATTTTATAAGTTGGTATTAATTATTATCAACTAAGTCCCGGGCGATGCCCGGGCTTTACACAGAGTTTTCGGAATCAAATGTGGACGTCTGCGACCTTCATCTTATTTTGAAGGTCACATGCGCAAAATTTCATAAACCTCGGCATAAAACTGTAGATTTGCATACAAATCAAATCCACACCACCCGCTTGCCCACCGCTCGGCCACCACATACAGACATTCTCCTTTATATTTCAACCAACTTTCACAAAATCTTGACAAATTATATACCTAAACCTTCCTCATGAATCATTATCTAGTAGTGAAACCCGCATGAGAATCCGTTCAGTAGGTTTTGTGTTTAACGCGAACAGACCGACAGACAGACGCGGCGGAGGACTTTAATATATAATATGTAAATAAGATAAAACCAGTCGGAGAATGGCACCTTCAATTTGAGGAATACGCAAATGTGTAGGGCGATTAGCTCACGGTTAAATTTCAACGAAATGATAACATTGGTCCCAGCGAGAGCTTGTACACTTGTCATCAATGTTTGTCCTTTTTATAACATGAGCTCCACACAGGAGGCCCTGAAGAAAATAATTTCCCTCAGGGCCTATAACATCTTTGGGGATGCTGTGTGGAGGGTTTTTTTTAAGGAAAGGAAGGAGAGGAGAGTTCTGGAAGGAAAAGGTTTAAGGAATGGGTAGGAATCTGGGGTTCAGTGTGTCCTGGTCATCCGCCTCCAATACCTAGACAAACTTCACCCCATGAACCCGGGCACCCCTGCTAAATCACTAAACTTAGCGAACCACTTGGGGTGACCTATGACAGAGGTGTTGGTCACTCAATAAAGGTTCTTGGGGCGGCGGTATCCACACCCACCTCTCAAATTGAAGTCCTCCTCTTCCTTCTCCGGCGCCTTGTATTAAAATCTTAGGGATAGAAGATACTTTAACGATGACCTCACATACGATCTCTCATTGGAACTAGTATATGCACGTAAAAAAAATATATAATTTCATTGTTCATCGTTAATTCTTTTTAAATTAGGTCTACAAAAAATCCCTGCCTTTAGACAGAAAATAATTGACTGCCAGTAAAACATGACTTTCCGAAAAACAATATAGCTTTTTTTAACATAATATTACAAAAGCTAAATTGAGATTTCATTTATGAAAAAAATTGGGAGAGAAATTTTTTGTTAAATTTATATAATATGCTCTCAAAAATGTTAAAATATCTGCATGGTAATGCTGTGTCTACTAAACCGAGGCAGGGGGTAACGTAGATCGATTTCTATATTACAGAGCTTAAAAAGGCTTTTATGAAAAGGCGTTTGAAGAAAAACCTGATGCGTATAGTTTAAAATCATAAACCTTATTTTGATTTTGAAATCCTTTTTAACGCTGATGCGAAAGTTTGCTTTAAAAGCCATGATCAACAGAAAAAAATGCACCTATTAAAGAGATTACTTTTCGACATTAGACTAACTGCAAAAATAAGATTAAAAAAAAAAAAGTTAAGTTGACATAAAATTATTCGGATCAAATGCTTTGCAAATCATGTCACCAGAGTTTACCTTTTGAGAGACTGCTTCAGATAAACAGATTTAATATTTTACATTTACAAAAAAAAAAACATTAAAATTTTTTTTATTTGATAATACATGACAATTTTTCAGTTAAAAAATGGTTAATTTATAAACAATAAAAAAAACAAAAATATTTTTTATAAAAATATATTAAAAGTACTTAGCTAATAATAGTGTTTATTAAAAAATATTATAAATAGTTGAATTGAAATAGAGTTTTACATGTTTGATTTGACAACATTAAAATTATTTGAAATAAAACCATAATTTAGTTTTTTTTTTATATACCGACCGGTTTCGCTTTACGCAAGCATCTTCAGGGTGTAAAATTAAACTAAAAATTTTAAAAAAATTAACCAAGGTTTAACTTTATACCCTGAAGATGCTTGTGTAAAGCGAAACCGGTCGGTATATAAAAAATTAAATAATTAAATCGTGGTTACAAACTAAGTTATTGTTTTATTTCAAATAATATATCAAACCACAAAGTGACTGCTTTCTATAAAAAAAATACCAAGAAAATAAAACATATTAAAATTATTTATTACATCATGTTATAGTGGCGTCCGTGAGATGAGTTTTAAATTCCGATACAATTATTTTATCATACAGACGTAAAGTCTAAGGAGTATGTTTCTAGACAGAGTTGTATGGTGGTCTATGGTCTATCCTCTCTGCTTAACCCTGCGGAGAAACAGAATGATCGTTTATAACTTAAATTTCCTATGTTTTATAACGCTCTGTTAAACTATTTGAGGTGAAATGCGCATTATTTGATTTCATAAAGTTACATGCCTTGTATCGGATTTTCTCCTTTGTTCAACGGGACCCATTATCTCAAAAGATGAAATTGCATCAAAGCTGATAATACTGGTTATTCAGACCTTGTGAGCAAACATAATCAAAGTGATTTATTACACGCTTTGAATGGTGCTTTCCATCTTCCACTCAAATGTTTACTTTAATTACTTTGGCTATTTAAACACGCACCAAAGCCGACCTAACCCCTGAATGACGCGTGATTCCACCCTTACGGGTAATATAACACCTTTAATACAGTCGGGTTAAGGTTTTGTGCGGCGCTGTACAGGAGAAGTTTGCCCGCAACATGGCGTCCCGGCGCCGGGCGCAACGGCGCTAACGACCCATTCACAGGGGAAAGATAGCGGATAATGCTTTGTATCGCGCGATGTGAATGTGCTAATAAATACTGGAAATTTTGTCAATGGCTATGCGTACTACGCAGCGTATTGTATGCGCGCTTGTAATGGTTACCCAAACGTTACCAACATTATTAGTTATTAGAACTACATTACAGTTAGGTAAATAGCTGAAATACATTAAATATGTTTCTTTAAACACACCAAGTTTAATTTGAATTCAAAATCATTATTTTTTTATAAATTTTACATTAGCTCCACACAGGAGGCCCTGATGAAAATAATATCCCTCAGGGCCTTTTTCATCTTAGGGGATGATGTGTGGAGGTTTTTTTAAGGAAAGGAAGGAGAGGAAATTCTGAAAAGGAAATAGTTGTGGCGAGCCAACGCTCAAGTACGTACCTACCTAAAATATGTATCTGCGCAATATCGTCGCCTGGCACGACTGATACGGGGAAGTATTTACCTACCTGCGCTGAAATATATGGCATATCGTCGCACCTAATGGAAAGTACCGGAGCATTCAAATTCCCTGTACATTAGGCGTTAGAACCATCGGGAAACGTGTCGCATTCTCTCGATATTACCAGCCGAATTATTAAACCGTTACCTCCGCCACAGCGTTATAAAAGCCGGAGTAATAGTTTGACCCAGTCAGTCTATAGATCAGCAAGCCAAACAAATTGTCCCGTTATTTACTATTGTCGCGCTCCGTATTCCGATAATATTGTGAATTTTAATTCTCATTAAACACTATCAACAGATAATTCTAGTGTTTTCTTTTACGCGTTTACGTAGCACGTCCG
Source organism: Limnephilus marmoratus (assembly GCA_917880885.1). NCBI lineage: Eukaryota > Metazoa > Arthropoda > Insecta > Trichoptera > Limnephilidae > Limnephilus > Limnephilus marmoratus. Next base: position 20,282,599 of record OU862918.1, on the reverse strand, counting down.
ATTTCTACAAAGTTAAGAGGGGTGGGTAGGAATCAGGGGGTCAGTATGTCCACGAGTGACGTATGAATCCATCTCACCAACTATTTCCGACTACGGGGATATTTGGAAAAAGGTTAACAATATCGAAGGAGGCTAATTTTGCACTATTAGGGGTATGTAAATTTTCAAAATCAAATTATAGATTATATCAATATTTTTTTCTCAAAAAAGCGTTAAAAATCTCCCATCAAATATCAAACCAGCATGTTACACTAATAATAGTATAGGTAATCTTTCATGAACGGTAAGGACAAGGAAGATAGTCTATCTCACTCGGGAATTTATTCACTCTAATGCAGTGACTGTCCCGCTTATTGTATAGGTAAAACGACACGAAACATAAAAACCTACGTCAAAGAACATCTTAGATATTTACACAGCACTGGCTTCTCGGAATTTGCAAACCACTTGATTGAAAGAGACTATAAATTCGATAAAAACTCAGGCGTCACCCTAATTCATAAAAACACGATAGGTATCAGGTTGGATACTTTAGAGTTTAGAGGCAATAGAACTAAGGAAAGCCAAAAACTTTAATAGTAAGGCAGTCATATAAATTTAAATTGTGCAACTCTGTGCAGCTATTGGCTTATGCTGATGATATCGACATAATCGCGAAAACTCCAGATGCTTTACGTAATGCCTTTTTAAATCTTGAAAGCTCTGCCAAAAATATGGGTCTCGTAGTAAACCAGCAAAAGACCAAATACATGGCTGTAGGATGCACCCAACAAATCCCAACTCTCTCATGTGGAAACCAAAATTTCGAAACGGTACCAAGATTCACATACCTAGGCTCCCTGATAACAAACGACAATAATACCACAGAGGAGATCCAGAAGCGCATAGTGAACGCAAATCGCTGTTATTTCCGCCTACAAAACCAATTAAAGTCCAGACTGCTGTTCAGAAACACGAAGTTATTAGTGTACAAAACACTTATCAGACCAGTACTTACGTACGCAGCTGAGACTTGGGTACTAACTAAGAGGAATGAGCGAGCACTGGAAGTTTTTGAAAGAAAAATTTTGAGGCGCATTTTCGGACCGGTTCTAGAAAATGGATTTTGGCGCAGACGCTATAACAATGAGCTCTATACTTTGTTTAAGGAGCTAAACGTCGCAAAATTTATAAAATTGGGAAGACTTCGGTGGCTGGGTCATGTGGAGAGAATGACCGAGCATCAAGCACCAAAGTCCCTGCTGAACTCAAGACCAATAGGGCGAAGGAGCCTAGGAAGGCCAAGACTAAGATGGAGCGACAACGTCCTCAAAGACATATCTATCTTAGAGCTTCCAAACTGGAGAGAGCTGGCACAAAACCGAGATGAGTGGAGGAAGACTCTTGAGGAGGCCAAGACCCACCAAGGGTTGTAGAGCCAATAGTGGAGATGATGATGATAAATTTAAATAAAAGTCCAATACTAAGATTGTTCCCTATTGACAAAGAACATCCACTATCCCGTCCCAATTCTCTATCTACAAGTACGCCTTCTACCACCTTCACTTGAAGAGTTCAGCAAATTTTGTTTGAAATCATACATTATCTATAACATACATGTAACTCACGGACATATGAATATATCTGGACCTGCCCTAAGTGATAAAAACGTATTATTTCCCCCTCGCCATGGAACCGGCTGGAGCTTCTCCTTGGCGCCAGTTCGCCCCATGTGGAGGGGATAGAGAATCGCTTGAATCTAAAATGTGTGACGTCATCATTCTTGCCGTGAGCAGCGCGAAGCTAACATCTATACATTTAACGAAAAAATAACACGCCAAAACAGTAGCTTGTGCTATACAACATACCTACATATCAATGTGCACATAGCGAATGTGGGCGGTTCCTTAGTGTGCTCGTCGCTGGTTACAGGGGTAAGTAAATTATGAAACATTTGTAAAAGTGTCTTTACTAAACACGGCAACAAAATATTGCTATGTGAAAACGAGCGAATCTTTTTGGGGTGTACATTTGGCCTACGCAAATATTTTATTATCGTGGCAAGCAATTCGCGCTCCCATGTAAAAAGGTCTATTCATTCAAAGCAGATTTTGGTTTTAAGAACTAAATGGTGATATTACAATGGTCAGATTGATTTTTCAACTAATCACAGTCTTCTTCCCCTCTTCGCCCCCCCATAGTTTGGTTTTACCCCTCACCTGTATCTTCTGGTCTATCCATTTGGATGTCTATGATGTAACTTAATTTTAGTATTATACTGCCCTGAAGAAGCTACGGTTGTAGTGAAACCCGGTCGGCATAAAGTATAAAAATAAAAGTGGTGTTTAAAAAGTTATTGTTTTATTTAAAATTATAATGTCACATCACAAAGTATCTGCTTCATAAAAACAAAATAAAGAAATTATATTCCATTATTATTTTTAATTGATAACCTAACGTTTAAGACAAGATTTTTGTGCAAAGCACAAAGGGTAACTATTATTTTAAGCAATAATTAGGAAAGCAAATATTAGACAATCAGAAGGACATGGGTTCAAGTCCCGTTGTATGTATCTTTTCTGGGAAGATTTTTTCAATGTAGATGAGTGTTTCAGGCTGATAATTATTGTTTATTAAAATTATTTTCCTTTGGTCGCCCTATATGGAGTTAAAAAAATTGTACCCGCCCATTACGATGCATTTAACTACCAAATATCTGTACATAAAAATATCTGGATATGCATGGAAACTGTTTCCTTTGATAATCAAGTTTTATTTTCTTGTCTTAATCCATTACATGAAAAAAGTCTCACCTGTTATTGAAATCAGATATTTTTCTAAAGGAGAAAACGTCTTTTTCGCTTTATTATTATAAAAGTCAGAAGGAAAATAAAACTACACGGCAGGAGATATGATCACATGGCTGTTCGATTGTACTAAAACTTTTTTTTTAGTTTTTTCCATAAAACGAAAATTGAAAAGTGTTCAGATAAAACGCAATGGATATAACTTTACGCCAGTGTAAAAAAACATGTACCACTGCTACGACGTGAATAAAAATTAGTGAAATAAAAGAGAATTTGATGAGAGTGGAGGAAAAAATTATTGGAAGAACGTAATATATACTTTTTAATTTGATTATTAATAAGGCATGATATTTTAATGACGTTTAAAGGTTATACACAACAATTTCATGTTTTGGATGAATTGTTCTAAAAATTTTGAATAATTCTACAAATATTTGAATTTAATTTTCACGTTCTATGAAAGTTCTATTCAAGTTTTGTGATTATTTCAGTTTTATGAAGAACTGGCCCATAATGATATAATAACGGAACTTGAATAGAAAATTAACTTAAAATATTTGGTGAATTATTCAAAATTCGTTAAACAACCCATCCTTTTAATCATTGAAAAATACAATTTTCGCGTTCTGTGAAAGTTCTATTCAAGTTCTGTGATTATTTCGGTTTTATGAAGCAACGTTTTTTTACATTAGCTCCACGCAGGAGGCCCTGAGGAAATAATTTCCCTCAAGGCCTATGTCATCTTTGGGGATGCTCTGTGGAGGGTCTTTTTACTAAAGAAAGGAGAGGAAGTTCTGGGAAGGAAAGGAATATGAGGGATGGTTTACGGAGTGACGGACGAATGAATCCATACCTCCCACTACGATGCAAAGCGATATTCCTAGAGAGGTCTGCTGGAGAAATCAAAGGGACTCACTCAGTACCGGATTATCCCTAAGGCAGAGTAGGCAACTGCCTAGGGGCCCCGCATCGGCTAGGGGCCCCGCGTCCCGAGAAAAACCCGGGGGGGGGGGTAAGGTTTTAAAAGCAAAATAAAGGCATATTGTCATGATATTTTTTTTGAGATATGAATAATATTGGTTTTATTTATTTCATACACACTTTATAGTATAACATAAGAACTATCTTTGAAAAAATTTCAATTAAAAATGTCAATAAATAAGTCCGTGAGAGCGAATCTCCGGAGGCGCCTCGAAAATAAGTTGTTATGCGGTGAACTCCATAACTCGTCACCGGATCATTTGAAACAAAAAAAATTGAAATGCGTTTAAAAGGTAATATGTTTTCCTAGGTAGTCAGAGGGAGTTTTTTTGTTATTTTTTTTTTGTTATTTTTGGCAGCACTTTGAAGTGAAAAACGCGAATTTTGCTAAAAAATTTCGGTGAATTTGTTATTATAAAAAGAAAAAAAACTCCCTCTGACTACCTGTTGATTTATGTGTAGAAATAGGGTACAAAATTTCAAAAGCATCGGTCGAGTCAAGGCAAGATTTTGAGTTATGATGTTCACGAACTTCAGAAACTGTTGTTTGAGAGAAAACCGATTTAAATTTCTTTATACTCGAAATATACTTAAATCAAGCATGAGGGCCGGTTGCTTGAAACGCTGCACCTTCGTTAGTTTAGCTCCGATTTACTTGAAATTTTGACATAATACTCAATATACTGACATTTTTTACATTCAGAAAAAAACATCAAAAAAAGTTTTATAACCTTAAACCCCCCCCTTAAAACCTTGTTAAGGATTTGATCAAGGGAACAAGGAGGAGTTTGGAGGCCCTTAACCCCCCCCCCCCCCCCGCCATCGGTAAAGGGGCCCCGAGACGTGCATTGCCTAGGGGCCCCGACATGGTTAATCCGGCCCTGGACTCACTCAACCATTATCTCTCGATCCAGCCTGCCATGCAGCGGTTGGGCAGACGCATTCACCGCCAAGAGCCGGACAAACCTCACCATATGAACCGAGCACCCCTGCTAAGTCACCAAACGTGGCGAACCACTTTGGGTGACCTATGGCAGAGTTGTTGGTTATTCAATAAATGGTTTCCGGGGCGGCGGTTCTAATTCCAGCCTCTCAAATCCTAACTGGACTATAATAAAATAATAAGAGAACTTGAATAGAACTTATACAGAACGTGAAAATTAACTTAAAATATTTGATGAATTATTTAAAATTTTTTAAACAACCCGTACTTTATCATTGAAGAATATAATCTAAATCAATGCAAACTTTGAAACACAAAAAGTCACGGAAAATAAAAAGGTAACGGGTCGCAACTGGGAATTGAATCCAAGAGCTCTGTCCTACCGGAAAAATACTCTAATTACTGAGCTGTTAAGACCTGATTATTTTCACAATACTTGAGGATATTGGTAAATTTGAAATTAAAATATTAGATTGATAAAAATGACGCAATATATGCAGGTCTCACTAGCTCAGTGGTCAGAGTTAAGTCCCGGTAATAAAGACATCCTTATCCCTCTTCCAATCGCTACCGTTAGCCCCTCCGTTCATGGAGATACTTACAAACTACGTAATTGTGACGCAACCACAAGTACCCTGCAGATATACTACTCTTTGATGCTGGTTTCCGTACACGGCGCTACCCGAAATATACTGAACTTGATCATTTTTCATGTGCAGCCGTGGAGTTAACAAAATGTCAAGCAATGTCAAATGACTTTTTTCCCAACATCAATCCATGCCTTCTTTACTAAATCCTTTCTTACAAATTCTGGTAAACACGCATTTTTTCCACTTTCAGAACAAATCTAAGTGCTTCCGTTACTCGATCCTAGTGCGCGTATCATACGCGCCGATCGTAAGTACCCCCCGTACGATTTAGCTGGTGCCCATTCACGGCGCTACGCGGTGGCCGTCGGTTTCCAATCAGTATCACGATACCGACAGTGCTGATCATTTGTTTCTGATACTTATTCGTTTAACGTTTGACAGAAATGGCGTCGGAACATGAAAGTAATGTTAGATTTGTTCTGGAAATGGAAAAAATGCATGTTTACGTAACTGTACTTTACCAGAATACGTAAGAAACGATTTAGTGGAGATGGCATGGATTGTTGTTGAAAAAAAAGTCATATGACATCGCATGACAGCGTGTTCACTCCACGGCTGCACATGAAAAATGATCAAGTTCAGTATATTTCGGATAGCGCCGTGTACGGAGACTAGCATTAAAAAGTGATATATCAGCAGGGTACTTGTGGTTTCGTCACAATTACGTAGATTGTAAGTATCTCCATGAACGGAGGGCCTAACAGTACTTTCATGTTCCGACGGCATTTCTGTCTAACGTCAAACGAATAAGTATCAGACGCAAATGATGCGACGCGTCGCGTGCGATCAGCACCGTCGGTATCGTGATACTGATTGGAAACCGACACACGCCGCGTAGCGCCGTGTACGAGAACCAGCAAAATCGTACGGGGGGTTCTTACGATCCTTTTTTTCCTCAGTGCCTACCGTGTGCAGCTAATGAAAAAAAAAAATTGAAAACAAAACGGTGCTTTGGAAAAAATTACATTGGCATCCATTCACATTGGAACATCCGTGACGCCCCCAAAATTTTATTTCATAAAATTCTCAATTTAGTATTTCTTTTGGAAATTCCGCCTTGTTTTATTTATCGTCCATTGAAAACTTTCGATTCTTTTCCAACTTTCTGTTCTTAAATTTCTAAATTATAACACAACCTTCATAATAACATGGCAGGGAAGCTTACAATAATAGCGCCCAGGAAAAGCTTATAAGTTGTATGAATGGATTTGAAACCTACTGGGTTTTTGTACAAAACCGTATATAAAAGTTTTCCGATATAATAAGCCAAGAGCTCAAAAGCAAATTCAAGATTTATGAGAAGTTTCCCATTATTTTATTTACCTTCATATTGGCAAACTACAAACATTTCGTTGTTCTTCTAAGCGAGAAAACTTAATTGGTTTTAAAAAAAACCAACATTACTTTTTGATTGGATGGTTCCTTTGTTATAAAAATAATAATGATAACCATAGAAGGCTTTCTTACGAGCCCCATTTGTATGAAAAATATTATCTGAAAGACGCTACACAAAGGAAGAAAAATGTAGAAAAAGTTACATCATAGCAAAAATGTAAGTTCTTAGGCACTGTACAAACAGGTTGTGTGTTTGAATCCCAGAGTGATGTTTACCATATTTTTTTTATTATTAAAATACATGAAATTTAATTAAAATATTTGCATAGAGCAGATACATTTAACCTTTAACTATGGACGTGCGGTCTCACAGGCCGCTTGCAGTGAATCGCTTGCCCCTCTCCTTCCGCACACCTTACGCGTCTGTCCGCTTCAGTAGCTTTGGTTTTCGGCAAAACAACTGTCGAGAGTGAAGGTTACTTCGCCGGCTGTATTTTGCGTGAGTAATTTCTATTGATTGCGGTCTGTGGGACCGCGCGTCCACGTTTGTGTAATAAATTGAGCTCATGGTGATATTCTTTGTTCTAGATTTATTAATTAAAAATGTCACAAAACGATCAACCTAGTACGCGTGCAAGTATATATATATACCCACCAAAGATAAAAAGAAAGGTAATTTACACCTTGTGAAGGCTGTAAACAGCCAATATGCCTGCAATGTTCTAAGCCATTATGCAAAGACCGCCAATAAATATGCACAAGTTGGGCCTTGTCAAAAATTTTGTGTTTTGTTTTAAGAAGCTAATATTACATTTTTTAAAATTTTTATTCTTTATATTTTATTGTAAAATTACTAAAACTTACTGAAAAAGTAATTTTCCTTGGATAATGTTCCTTCAAAGTGATCTCTAGTTAAAATGACTGAAAAGTGCCTTGGATTGTTAAATGGTTAGATTTTAGTTTAAAATAAATATATTTTAACTAAAATGTCTTGATTTATTTACACTTGGTAAAGTCTGTAAATAAATAAAAACAAATTTAGGTACAATCCTTACTTAACTAGATAGACTCCGGCCTTTAAAGACAGCGGTCTGTGAGACCGCACGGCAATAGCAGTGTAACAAAAATGTAACGTCCATAGTTAAAGGTTAAACACCATACCAAGCGGCTGCCTGTTTCATTGCGACAAATGGAGTACAGTTACTTCGTTCGAAGGCTTTTTAAAATTATCTTTATTCATTACATTGTTATTTACAAAATTGGAGGATTTTTTTGACCACCATGCTAGGCACCTCTCCATGTTGAGATGGTTTAGGTATATGAACGTGCTGAAAATTTGGAAAATTAAAATAGAAAGTAGAAAATAGAAAGAAGAAAAAGACATGCATAAGGATAAGATTATAAAAATAATTATAACTTTTTTAAATGTGTGCATGCGTGCACACACACATATATGTATAACATACTCTCATAAACACATACACGTTTATGTCTTAATTGTTATTTTGAATTATCACATATTATAAGGTATTTGTCTTAAGTATCGCCCGATTGCGAGACCAGAACCGTATTCCAAATGTTTCTCAAAATGGTTTTAGTCATGTCTATTAAACTGATCTGAATAGTCTTCCTTCAAACCCTTCCCTTTCTCTTAGGCTTCCGATCACATTCATCCTAATAACTTCCTCCAAATAGATTAAGACAGTCAGAGTTCTACCTGCTCCGGGCAGTTGGGACAAGTGCGCGACAATCATATAAAAAAACTCATGGCATGTTGACCATTATTTAGGTAAAAAAATACCCAGACCTTTTGCCATGAAAAACAGTTTGTAAAACAAAGGGTTTACAATAAGAAACCACCTCAAAAAGCAAATGAACAAGCGTCCAATTATCAGGATAAGTCAATAAAGTGGCTTAACAAAGTTATTTAAGGCTTTTGGAAGCAAATGGGGGAATTAAGGTTCTGCTGTGTCAGGCCGGATTGGTAGAAGATCGTACCTTCATTGGAGGCTGTTATACTTAAACACTGTGGAGAAGTCAGCTATCAAATGAAAATAACGAAACACTTGGTTTATTAGCCCGATTTTGAAAAGTATATTTCCTTATTGAAAAATATCACCACTTTTTTTAAAGAAAGGCAAACATTCTCGGGTTTCGAATAACCTGGCAACATTTTTAAACCTCCTACTACCTCCACAGTTAGCGGAAAACGTTGCTTGTGTCGTGATTAGCCAGCCTAGGAATTAAACACACGACGTCCGAGTGGGAACCAAACGCGATGCTAACTGAGCCAGTGATCGGTCACATTGAACGTGACATTAAAAATACTAACTGCAGCTGCGATTGTGACTCGGATTTGTTTTGAATGTAAGTGACATTTTCAAAATTGGAACTGATTGTGTCAACACAACGTGCAATTATCATTCCTACAATAAGAATCCGTGAATTTCAACGATCTGCGCTAGTTATTTACTAATTATTAGGATGAATTTTGGAATTTTAAAAATTCTGTAGCTCATTACAGAACTTCTGAAGTTTCGAACTGAAAATAGGCCTAACATAATGTCCGTTCGACATATTTTGTTAAGAAGGTTTTTAGCTTTTAAGGTTAAGTTTGTTCAACGGTGATAACATATACTAGCTGCTTTATTTGAGACTAGCTGGTACCCCGCATGCGTTGCAATACCATTCAAAGAAATCTGCATGTCCTTTCCCTTGCATCCCCGTTCCCTTCCACCTTCCCCGCCTTCCCCCTTCCCCCGCCTCTCCCTTCTCCACGAACCCAACCTTCCCCCTGTCTTTTCTCCCTGCCGCTAAAATATATGAAATAAACACATTTTCATTTATAAAAATGAAATAATGACAGAGCTTACCATTATATACAGCCTATGTTACTCGCTGTTAATGTAGCTTTCTCTCGGTGAAAGAATTTTGAAAATCGGTTTAGTGGTTTAGGCGTAAAAGCGTAACAAACAAACACATGCACTTTCACATTTACAATATTATGGTATGGACGATCAACATTTTTAGAGATCAAAGCCTACAGATAATACCATCAAGTGACCAACAAAATAAAATGTTCAAACTGAGGTGAAAATCTCTGTATAAGTATATAGTTATTTGATAAATCTCTGTAACAAACGTAATTATTACAAATCTGTATTTTTTTAGTAATCTCCGTAATAAGTGAATATTATCGTAATAATTCATTATTAGTTTCCCAGAATGAGTTATAAAAAATTGAAAATTAAAAAACGCTTCCTTTTAACCACACTTATTGTTTATAAAACAAAATAAATATGTTTTACAAGTAATACTTACTTCAACAGGGTTCAACTGAAACAGGGTTTAATTTCAAGTTAGTAAGCATTGCTTATGAAGCACGTGGATTTTTTAAACAATAAAAGTGATTAAAACTAACGTGTTCATTAATTTTTAATTCAAATGCTGCCACAAAATAAATTTGCTGTATTTGAAGAAATCATTAATAATTCCTGGGAAAAATTATAACTCAATTATATTACCAATGTAACTCCAAAATAAAATGAATTCAGTACTCTTCTTCTTCAATGGCGCTATAGTCCATTTCGTGTCAAGCCTCCTTCAAAATACGCCTCTGCCGCCCCCTGTCTTCGGCCGTCGTCTTCCAATCTGCGACATGGAGTAGTCTAGGTCTGCCCGCCTTTCGTTTACCTCCCGGGTGTCCTGTTAGAACCTTCTTCGATACTCGTGTGCTTGGCATTCGGTGCACATGTCCGGCCCATCTTAATCTTTGGAGCCTTAAATGGGTGGAGAGTCTGGGAGCTTGGTAAATATCATAGAGCTCATTACTGTGGCGGACTCTCCATGCCTATCTCTCGCACCGCTTCTAAGATTCTTCGAAGTACCTTTCTTTCGAAGGTGTCCAGCTGTTCCGCTGACTTTGTATTCATAGAGTATTCGGGAAAATTAATTTAATGATTCTTTTCACAGAAAAATAAATAAATATTATTTTCTTACGAACACGCTATAGAGTCCAAATGCCGTAATGAGGTACTTGAGAGGAGTTGCAGGGGTTACGAAATGAGATCATATAAGAAATACTGAACACTGCTACTCTTCATAGAAAAATCGCGACTGAGGTGGTTTGGGCATGTACTAAGAATGTCTGATGACCGAATTCCGAGGAATATACTGAGTGCGATTTTAGAGGGTAGACGTCCAGTGGGCCGCCCCAGACACAGTTGGGCGAGGCAACTCCAGAAACTGTGTGAGGAGAGGATGGGTCTACCATGGACAGAGGCCGAACAGTCAGCACAAGACAGGGACGTATGGAGAAGCCTTGTCGATGCAATGGGTCCCTGACCCGAATAGGATATGGGGATGAAGAAGATGATGATTCTTTCCACAGAGTTTGAGTAGTGCCCTAATACCGAAAATTTCAATGATGTAGTAAGTAAAAAAAATATTTTTAAAGTCAAAATTTCATCAAAATTATCAACAAACTGCTTTAAGGGGTATGAAGTGGGGATTTTTCGAGAGTCATATAGAATGTGAACTTTCCATCGTTTTATTGATCAAGTGTGCAAGATTTCATCAACCTCGGAATAAAACTGTATATTTGCATGTAAATCAAATCCACAACGCCATTCCGTCTGCTGCTTGCTTGCTCGACCGCCACAGACAACGAATTTTATATAACAGAGAAGAAGTAGATTAAATTATTGTTATTATTTTTGTTAAACACTGTTTTCAGGCGCATTAACGTTTCCTAAACTTTTCTTTAGTCCTTGATAGCAAGTTGTGTATGGTAGGCTGTATAAGGAGAAAGCATGCGTATGTTATAGTATGCTGAATGTACGTTCGTTCGCCGGGGGACATGAAACTTGGATACAGAGGAGCGTAAGTAAAAAAAACCGTTTCTAAAAACCAGGGCTCTGCAATATTTTATCCCTGGAACTTTTATTCAACCACGATAACAAGATAGTATGAGTTTTTGTAATACATAATGATACTAATCATCCCACCGTAACAGAAAATCATATTTATTTAAAACTGAAGTCCGCAGAGGAAGACAGAGGAGGACACTCTAGTTAAAGACTAACATTCAAAAACTAGAGGTTGTTTTAAATGGCTTAAGATTTTTATCGTCCAGTTGATTAGTCAGACATCTCTGAAAAATCAAAATTTGGGTTGAGTACGCAGTTATTATGAAATTATTTTTCTTCATATATTGTGTCTGCATATTGGGTTGGGTTGGGTTTAACTTTTCAAAAGTACCAATTGGCGATCTCTTAATGAGTTTAGATAACTCATGGGAGTGCAACTTCGTTGTGTGTTTTATTTAATATAAAAAAATAATAAAAAAAGTGTACCCTCCATCGGAACAATACTCAGATTATTCATTGGTCAACTAATTATAATGCAGAAGAACTTGTAGTGAATTAAACAAATTGTCTGGGTTACTAGTAGGATATTTCAAATGTCATACGAATTTACCGGATATTTATGCCTCCCGATTTTATTTCATCATTATTCGATCAGTGGTTGAGTGGGCATAGCGTTTGGGTTCCACCTGGGCGTCGCGTGTTCGATTCCTCGGCTGGCTAAGTCCTCCATCACGACACAAGCCACATTTTCCGCTTACTATGATGATAGTAGGAGATTTTCAAACATTGTTGGGTTTTTCGTTGCCAGGAATGTTTGACGTTCTTTAAAAAAAAGCGTAAACCACAGATAAATTTTATTTATAGCGAGCATCTTAATATTGCTTCCCTCATTATCGCAAAACCTATTTGGAGATGTCCGACTAATTAACTGGATGATCGATTTGCTTAGTGACTAGATCTGAATAGTCAGGAACACTTTCAATGATTCCATTGACTTCTTTTAATCTAAGGGAACGTACCCTTACTACGTGACCAACTTTTTGAAATTTTTAACCCCCCCCTCCCCCCGGTGACCAAAAACCTAAGCAACCCGCCGCTCATTTGTACCAAGCGTGGTATTTTGAAGACCCCCCCCCTGAACAGGTCACGTAGTATGGGTACGTTCCCTAACAGTATTTCCAAATTGTTGAGCGTGTTTAACTGTTGTATTAAATTTTGTCGGACAACGTAAAAAAGTGACAATTCATTTGAAATCGAAAAGCATTAATAGGCTTGCGTCTGCGTGATTGATTTTCAGAATCCGGCTTCGAGTACATGTCTGACGCCACGCCATACTGGCTGCGCCGTAAATAACATCTATGTACGTGGAATTTCAAACAAAGCTACCATTGTAAATCGGTGTCGAATTCAAGTATTCGTCACAAGATGTCGCCACTTCCGTCAGCAGGTCGGATGGGGACGTGTCCCCCCTTGGTAGATACCTATAACTGCTACGATTTTGTGAATATGTAGTATCTCCGGATACGCAAAATTGACGGTAATACATAGTTGTATCAAGCGGCTATACAATATGTATGACGTCATTGCCTGTCTTGGTTACTTTGTCCAGGTGACTAGCTACACTGGATGAAAATGAATCCGAGGAAAGGGCTATTTTTGGAACCAGTTCCTATTGGAATTGTTCCTTTCAGAATGCACCATTAAACAGAGCAATTCAACGGCTTAACGGTTCTGCATTGAGCATTGACATCTTCAATGTTACCTATAGAGAGTTCAGTAACTATCTTTTGACATACGTCACAACATAGTCACCAACACTAACCGGGCGAAGCCGAACAAAAAGCCACCCGCAGGGTCTAGTATCAAAAACCTACGGAGCATATTGTTACCTGAGAAGCTAAAAATCAACCATAATTATAAAATGTAGGAAAGATTTATAATTATTAAAATTTTCAGAAATTTCATCAGATCCGTTGAATATTTTAATCGATGAAACTTATATTGTGAAAAACAACTTTAAAAATACAATACACTAACAGAACAAATAAATGTTTAAATCTGTGAAAGCGTTTTTTGTTAAAAGTAAAGTTGTGAACCATTATGCGGTGATAATAAAGAGAAGCTTTGTATTCGAATGAAATTACGTAAGTGGAGCATGTTCGGGAGCCAGGAACGGTCGTTCCCGGGGACCGGGACCCGCAGATTTAATTACGATTGCGCGACCCCTCGGTCCTGCCGGACCCCTGATAGATTCACTGCATAAACACTTTCCCAAAACACCACCTACTTAGGGAAAGACGATCAATCTCATGGAAAATTCAGGGTTTTTGGAATGAGAAAAACGGTCTTAACGGAACGGTAAAAACGGATATAAAAGGTTTTAGGACTAGAACCGTAATTTTTTATAAAGTGTTCAAAAATTTTTTTTATAAATTTTTTCTTCTTAATTTTAAACACCTGATAAACTGATAAAGCAGTTTGTCAGCAGGTCAATTTAAGAATATTTATTTATTTTGGATTAACGCCGATTAAAGATTTTAACATAGGAATTACAATAATTTGAAATGGATAAAGAATATAAATAGGTAAGAAAAAAAATCATATGACCAAAAATTAAAAAGCACATATTGAAGTGACAGCATAAAGTAAAAATAGTAAGCTATTACATATACAAATATGAAAGAAAAAGAAACCCTCATGATTGTATACAAGATATTATGAACAAAAAAATTACTACGCTAAAGTACGTAATAAAAATAGATTTATAAATTCCAGAAGTAAACATTGATAAAGAATATAAACGTTCAAAGTATATTAGATTATAATCCGACTGAGAACAGCTTTAATTAAATAATGTTTGCATGTTGATAATTTTTCAATATTCATCTCATCATCAACAACATATTTATTATCAAGTATATACAGGCAGGCGATTTATTTTATTTTTATTTTTTTATTATTGTATATAATTGCATATTAGGGAATTTACACCCGCTAAGCTACTGAAAGTAGTTTGTCAGCAGGAGATCAGTTCCACAGATTTAACTTAAAACAATACAATACATTAAATAATCATCAACGCGTCAGCGTGGCAACAACATACACATATAACAACATATTAACCATAAACATATTTATATATACACTAAAACATTGTGATAATATGATATGCAATGTTGATAATTATTATTCAGAGACCGTATTTTATGGTGAAAAAATGTAGATTAATTTTTTTTTTTTAAATATCATTAGACAGTTGAGTATATACCACACTAGTCATTAATAACACAATTGCAAATTAGTACATGGTGAGAGTGAACAGAATATAACTTAATACATAAGATTACTCCCTAATAGCCATGATTTTAACAACAGTGAGAATTTCGTTATAGAGCAATTTTCTTTAAATTCATTTGGCAATTTGTTAAATATTAATGGTATAATATATTCAAGTGTTCTTTGACCATATTTGTTTTGAAACACAGGTACTTTCATTCCTTTATTTTATATGAGACGAGTATTGTGTGCATGATCCACCATTGTTTTATATGGACTGCCGGATATATGCTGCAATACAATTTTTTGCCACAAAATAGCACGTACAGGTAATACATTGATTGATTTATATACGATACTAATATCTCTTCTTTGATTATAAACGGTTTTGCTTACCAGCAATTTTACCATGGCATTTTGAATCATTTGTACATGTTTTATGTTGGTTTTACATGATTGACCCCAAGAAGTTATCCCATATCTCACAAATAAATCAATTTCATAGTTTTTATAGGCACATAACATTTTATTTTATGAAGTCTACCTACAATAGATCGAAGGCGCTTACAAAGTTTGGCTATGTGTACATCCCACTTCAAGTTACAATCTACTGTAACTCCTAGATATACATAGTTGTTAACCAGTTCGATACTTGTACATGAGCAGGGCTGTGAGATGTTGTTGTGAATGCAATCGAATGGCATATAATTCAGCATTAGATCCCGTATTGTTACAATGGTAAGGTAATTTGTGACGCACTGATCTACTTGGTACATGAAAACATATTAACGAAAGAAGTTCAGGAGAATAACATTTCAAGTAACTACTTACGATAAAATGGTATAAATGTATAGACAGATAGATATAACTCAGGCAACGTACTCATAAACATATTTATATATAAGAAATGTCATTGTCTTGATTTATTAACCATTTTTTTTATATCGGTGGTGCAAATTGATTCCGCTGTTTACATGCATCGGCTTCTTATTAAACACAGTAGGCACAAGATAAGTAAATGTCGGTTGTCCGTTTTTATTTGTTATTTTTGGGATGGACATACCTTCATTTTGACTAAATCTTGTCTTATACGCATGATTTGCTTTTTCTTTGATAATAATCTTAGTTTGGTTAAGTTTCTAACAACACAACTTAAAGCCGAAGCATTATCAAATCCGAATTTCGGATCCAAAATCATAAACCGTAAATATGCAATGCAATAAATAAAATTTTCAAAATTTTGAGCAACCTCCGACACAAAAAAGAGCTGATGACCTTGAAAATGCCTGAAAGATCTTCATGAATTGTTGCTAAGAACCATCTAGATCACGTCAGCTTTCAAACAAAAAAAGCGCGTCATAATCGGTCCATTAGTATAGGAGCTACGATCCCATAGACAGACGCACAGACAGTGAGTAGTCTTAAAAACAATAATCAATCTGAATGCTGGATGACCGAAAAATCTTCCATTTTAATTTTGGCTGGTGCAAATAAGTAAGACCCTTTTAAAATTTTTGAGAGGTGTTAATTTAAATTTTATGAAAATATATATATTGCTTCCCACTTCTCCATTTAGGGTGGGTTGCGGGTCTGTGTAGAGTGTGGAATTTTTTAAAATATTTTTTTTTATTTAAATACCGCACAAGAGTCCCAACTGCTCCCGTCTGAAGCCAGTAAGACTATGGCATACCCAATTGGGGTATGTTGTGAGGCTGAAGGTAGTGGGGAGGGGAAGGAAATAGGGAAGAGGAAGGCGGGGAAGTACCTGGCTATTCGGGTCTGGTCGCCAAATACGGCTAATGCCATTTCAAGGAACGTTTTAATTCTGAATGGTGGTCTTACACCAGGGCGATACTGAGAGTATCTTCCACTCTGGAACGTGCCGCAAATATACTTAATATTATTTTAAGTGAATAAATTGTGAAATAACATAAATTAATCAAATAATTTTTTTTTCCAAGCCGGGATTCGATCCCGCGACCTTTAGGAAGAGATAGGGACGAAACTAGTTCCTACAAAGTGAGGCTCTTCCCAACCCACCTCTTCGCCCTCTTGTTTCCATTCCCTCAACTTTCTTCAGTCCCATAACGTTCGTCAAATTTACATAAAGTGCCATAGTTCCACTTTCTCCAGGCGATCGGGATATGAATATTCGTTTTTTTTTATCTTCACATCAGTAATCAATTTTATAAGGTGGTACGCGTACATAGTTATGTGGTGAATACATAGATAAATAGTGTTTTTTGTGGGCGGAATGTTTCGTTACGCCATTTGGTTCTTGATGGGTTTGTTCTGCTTCCCGCCAATAGCAGAGCCAAGGTTTAACCAGTAAGGTTGGATCTGCATGATGTGTATAATCGATCGCCGCGTCAGCATTGAAGTAAAATATTTTACTCGTCAAAAATATTTTCGGGGACAGACAATGAAAACGTCGGGAAAAGAAACAACTTCATGATTTAGTTTTTGTGATATTCGCAAAGTCTGGCTTCGGTTATTGTTTACGAAATAAAAATGCCAGGGGAATATGCCTGACAACACTTGATTCACAAGTTCTGACGGTACTTTTTTATTTCAACCCCGGTGAGAATTCTCTCGGCGTGTGACGAAGGTGACGGGAGACTAAATCAGAGGCAATGTGACCACTTTGATATATTTTGTCAGAGTTGATTCTCTGCGACTTATAAGAAGATTTTTAAGGTAAGATTTTTAACTTATGAGTTATTTTTCTTTATTTGAATATGAGACTTCCGTGACACCGTGAAAAAATGACACGCCGAAAAATCATTGATGATTTATTTAAGCCGTCAGAGAAGCTGTAAACATCAAATAACAAAGTGATATTTTGTGCAAGCTATTCTGATCTTATCCTTATGCAGTTCCTTTGTACGTAAGAAATAGCGTCGATTTTTTTTTCAAACCTCGATTTTGGTATGGAGACCGGCCGCGCCGCCCCACAAAAAATGGATAAACAACATCCCTGCCATGTCACAGGTGTGCCCGGGTTCAAGGGATGAGGTTTGTCCAGATCTTTAAGATGGACGCCTTTGCCCACCTACTGCGTGGAGGGTCGGATAGGGAGAGGTTGAGGGAGATCTTTTAAACACTCCAACCGGACTATCTATACCCATCGTCTTGCACCGCAGTGGTAGAGATGAACTCAAACAACCGTCATTCCTGGACACATAGATTCTCAGATTCCTAACCACTCTACGTACCTTTTTCCTTTCCAGTACTTCCTTTCCCTAAAAAGACTATTCACACAGGATTTTCAATGCTGACATAGACTCTAAAGACTTTTTTCCTTACGGACACGTGTTGTTAATGTCAAAGAAATATTTCAAATGTTACGGTCTCTACTCGTAGACGCTTATCGCTTATATTATCACCACATGAAAGTTTTAAAAGGTTTTTAGGATAAAAAGGAAGTTGTAAAGCGGTATGAGATTTTTAACGGAACAAAAATTATTACAATACGGCGCAAGCTTTGGTAGAATTTCAAATGTCAATGATTTCAACGTATGTTTTTGTTAAGGAGCGTGATGTGGGGAAAAGATAGGGGCTGGAAAATTGGTATTATCGAATTTGCATATCAAAGTTGCAACTCACACACCCAGATGGCGCCAGACAGCGAAAACATTGTTTAAAAGTCGAATAACCATTATAAAATGGAAAATAAGTTCAATAACAGCGTGAACACGGGTAACTTTGATGAGAAATTGAATAACTTTTAATTTTTTTTTGTTTTTTAACTTAATGCGTAAACTAATTGTAATATTTAATTAATTAGGCGACTTGAGGCATTCAAGATGTGGATCTACAGAAGAATACTTAAAATAAGCTGGATGAACAGGGTTACGAATGAAGGTGTTATGGTCTGGATGAATAAAGAAAAAAAAGTTATCAAAACTATAAAATTCCGAAAACTTCAATATCTTGGACATGTGTGCCTAGTATGGTGGTAAAAAAATCCTCCAATTTTGAAAAAAGATAATTTAAAAAAAAGCCTTCATACAAAGTAACTATACTCCATTAGTCACAATGAAACAGGCAGCCGCTTGGTGTGGTGTTTAAATGTATCTACTCTATGTAAATGTTTTAATTCAATATCATGTATTTTAATTTAAGAAGGTACAAATAATTGTATACTTGGGCTGCAAAGTATCTTTCGGTTGAAATCAAATGCCGCATAGAGCAAGCTCGTGCAACCTTTATCCGCATAAAAAAAAACATTCTGCAGTCATGATCTTAACCTTAGATTACGAATGCGAATGGTCAGATGCTACGTGTTTTCGATATTATTTTATGGAAAAGAAGTATGGACGCTTACTGAAGAACTAATTAGGCAACTTGAGACATTCGAGATGTGGATCCACAGAAGAATCCTTAAAATAAGCTGGATGGGCAGGGTTACGAATGAAGATGTTATGGTTCGGATGAATAAAGAAAAATAAGTTATCAAAACTATAAAAATCCAAAAACTTCAATATCTTGGACATGTGATGAGACATCCAGAGAAGTATGAGATCTTGCATCTCATAATGCAGGGAAAGATTGCCGGAAGACGGTGCCCTAGAAGAAGGAGAACTTCATGGCTGATAAACGTGAGGCATTGGTTTGTCCAGTCTACCGTAGAGCTGTTCCGGGCCGCAGTAAACAAAGTCCGCATAACCAACATGATTACATACGTCCGTAGAACGGACAGGGCACAAGAAGAAGAAGAATGAATGGAGGCAAATTAACTACACTAAAGGCAGAGGTCCTGGGTTCGATTCCTAGATGTACCCGACATCTTTTTCTGATTTTTCTGCTTAAGATTTTTTATTGAGTGTTGCTAATATTGACTTCATTAATTTAATAAAAATACCATTTTATTGTAAAAAAAATGTGTCATTTATTCAACAAGTTTTTCAAAAATGGCGAAAAGAGTCACCTTTCGGAATGGGACTGTACCTGTTGACAGGGTGAGGCACACAGGTGCTGTAAGATAGACTGTAGGTCCCGATACACGAAGGCGCCAAGATGTCAACCAACTATCATGCCATTACCCCGAATGATAGGCATAGAGAATTGACCGCCACGCATATCTCCACACACGCTTCTTGATTCATTTTCAATCATGCATCTTTCTCAAACACACCGTCACTGGTTACACTACTTTTATTATTTAGGCTTTAGGTTCACGCAAATATTTTAAATTTGCAACGTAAGCCTAATGTAACTAACCATTTTTTAAAATTAAATTGATAAAAAAACTCAAGTAAAGAATCAAAATACTGTATTTTTTTACATACCTATGCTTAATTTATTTATTTTAATTTTTTTTTAATCTACCGCCAGAAGAAGACCCAAGGCGAAGGTCGGTAGTAAAATTAGTATCTTTTCGCAACATTATGACATAAAATTAATGGTAATAGTTATTGTCACTTTTTTTTTTGACAAATGACATGGAGCACAATTTTATATCAGTAGGCACTGGTTATCAATATGTTTTTTTGAGATTTCGCTTTCATTATTAAACATCGAAATTTGTATTTTTTTGATAAATGTGTATAAAATCAACAAATTTATTTAAAACATCCAACCTCTCAATCACGAAAAATCACAAAATAAATAAAATATGGAACCGCCGACAAAATTTGATTCGTCAAATTGAAAATAATTTCGAAGTGTTGAATTTTAATTGACAATCGTTTGACCTGATTTCAGGTAGCAGAATAATTTTAAGTAAATTTTGGTGAAGTACCAAATTTGACAACGCGATGACAGAATATGTCAGTTCAGAACGTTATAATAATTTGAGGTTCTTCATTTTTTATTCATTTATTTATGCATTGAAAGATATTTGTGTATTTCACTTTCTAACTACATAATTCAATGCTTTGATTATAAAAAAACGTGATGTTTATAACAATGAAACATAGTATCTTATCTTCTATCTAATATTAAATATTTTTCAAAAAGACTAAGACTGATTCTTTACAATTCACATGTTCGTCCACACTTAGAAAACTGATCACAGGTTTGGAATCTGCACTACAATGTTTATGTTAACGGGTTAGAAAGAGTTCTGGAACGATTTCTGAAAAAAAAACTCGCACGACGAAATCGAGAAACATTTTTGAATCACAACAGGAGGTTTGTCGCTGAATAATTGTTCTTATGCAAAATTATTAACTAAATCTTACTGCCCGGAGTTGTTAAACAAAATAAATTTTCACGCACCGCTTCGATGTTGCAGACTGGACACCGTTTTCTACATTGATAGACGCAACACCAATTCCAATCAAAATGAATTTATGAAAAGGACATACATAAATACTACAGCAATAAACTACAGTAATACATGCCGACACATTCACTGCTAGTTACTATCGTCACACAAGTTCATTCTAGGTGCAAATAACCCAAATTCATGATGATTAAATTAATTACACCTATCATTTACATTTTACGTGCGCAACAACATCCCCTCATCTTTCTCCACCAGTTTTCCGTGCCAACCTCAATACCCATTTACCAGTCTATCTTGGTTTAGTTATAATCACAAATATATGTTGTAATTATGTAATTACAGGTTTATTATGTTTTTGTTCTGCCAATTTTAAAAGCCGGCAGCTTGGACTCTAGAGCGTGTTCGTTCATTTAGCATCCATGTCTGGTGGCCGTAAGTGAGCGTCGGGCGGTATACCGTTTTAAACACTGCCACCTTTGTCTTGATGCTGAGCTCGGCTTTTCTTATCACTGAGCTGTAGAGAGGACGCAATACGCTGCATGCCGCACTTAGTCTTCTATCTATTTCTCCGTCTTGCCGACCGAATAAATAAATCATAAAAATTATTCGATATTACAGTACATTATAATTTTGTTCACTTATCTTTTAAGTTTGAACAATTTACAAAAAAATGTTGAGGTATTCGGTTCTACTTTTCGGGATGTTGGGAAGGGGGTTGTAAATGAGTACCTATACGTATATCCTCATGGCCGACCACTTTTACCACTTTCTGTTCTTATGTACTATATTCGTGTATAATTTATTATGTAGTCTTGTACAGTGTTCGGTAAGGCTCTTGACTCGCACTCCGAAGGTCGCGGGATCGAATCCCGGCAAATAAATTTTATTTGATTAATTTGTGTTACTTCACAATTTATTCATTTAAAATAATATATAGTATATTTGCGGCACGTTCCAGATTGGAAGATACTCTCAGTATCGACCTGGTGTAAGACCACCATTCAGAATTGAAACGTTACTTGAAACGGTTTTAGCCATGTTTGGTGTCCAGATCTGAATAGCCAGGTACTTCCCCACCTTCTTCTTTTCTATCTCCTTCCCTCCCCACTACCTTCAGCCTCACAACATACCCCAATTGGGGATGCCACAGTCCCACTGGCTCCAGACGAGAGCAGTTGGGACTCTTGTGCGGTATTCGCGTAAAAAAAAACGAGTGTGCTTTAGACCACACAACTGTATGGTCTAAAGCTGTTCCGCACCATCTATATAATGGGAAGAGAGAAAGAAAATGTACGCGCGCATTGCTATCTCTTGTTCCTACAGTGTGATACAGACAATAGGCCTGCACTGTGTAACGTAACTGGCTATGAGAGAAAGAGAGAAAGAAAATGTCTGCTCGCACCTCCTCTCTTGCCCCTACAATAATGTACGAAGCGTTTGCCTTGCTTTTCGTAACGCTCTCGTCACGCATTCGCCAGCTTACTCCCCAAGTCAAGCGTGCGTAAAGAAGTTTTACTTAAAAAAAAAATGTACTTGTGACGTTTTATCAATGTTGTGTTCAAAAAGTTCATAGTCCCAGAGTCTAAAATTGCATTTACATTTCTTACTCCAAATAATGCCACAAATCACTGGTTAAACTAAGTCAAGTACGTTCCTTAACACCCAGTATATTTCATGATTGGTCTATTGAAAACAAGTACCTAAAAAACAAGTACCCCTCAATCAGACCGCACGCCAAAATATCGCTCCTCAGAAATCACCTAAATTTGTTACTTACAGTGGCTTACAGAACACAATAACCAAGCAATTCATCGGTAAACGTGTTCCTGAAAATCAGGAAAGTGAATTTTCTACTTAGTGAACTGTAAACCATCAGATTTATTCTTATTTCAAGTGGATTAACAAAGTGTTTTGTGTCAGACAGTGTTGTTACCAAAAGAAAAAATCTTCACACACCGAGTAATTAATATACAATAGCCGTGGGTCATTTAATATCACTGTTATTTGACGAGTGCCCACAGCTCGTTCGTGGTGTAGTGGTAAGAACGCCGAGCAAGCTAGCCTAGTCTGCTCGCACCGATATCTGGAGGACGCGGGTACGATCCCTATTGCCGCCAAAGATTTTTATTTTTTTCTTTATAAACCACTTAAGGGAACGTACCCAAACTACGTGACCAACTTTTTGCAATTTTTAACCCCCCCCCCCCCCCCCCGGTGACCAAAATCCTAAGGAACCCGCCGCTCATTTGTATGGAGCGTGACCCCCCCCCCCCTAAAAGTGTCACGTAGTATGGGTACGTTCCCTAAGGTGTTAAGAAACATCAATAGCGCCATCTCATAGCGGACCAATAAACCAGTTGAATTGGTGAACCGTTGTAGGTTCGTCAATTATTCTGGAACAGATCGCCTGACAAAAACATCAGAAATAAAATTTATCACTCGTGTTACGAATCTTGCCTACCAACAGGCGCAAGGACAACTCTAATACCTAACTAACATAATAATATTCCACAACATGAATAATTGCAAAACCTGTTCAGAACCCACTCTCTCCGAAGAGTCCGTATTTACCTGCGCCGTGTGCAAGGGAATATTCCATCTGCACTGCAGCGGAGTGGCAGAGAGCTCATACCGTCGACTCACTAAGGAGCGACGCTCCCAAATTAAATGCAAGAAATGCCTATCTGACACTCCGGCTTTCAACGTCACTGCCAGCGGTGCCTCAACTTTGGACAACGAACTACTACTAAAACAAAACGCAATATTCGAACAAAACACCCAAATTCTCGCCACAATTACAACAATGAGTAAACAATACGAGGATATCCTACTTCGAGTCCACGAACTTGAGAATATAAATAAAAAACTTGAAAAAAAAACTGTGATCTTGAAGCGCGCTTAGAGCAAATAGAAGGACAATTTGAAAATTTAGACAGGGAAAAACAGGTCGAAAAACGCGGAAATACGCGGAATTCCGGAAGTAAGCGGAGAAGACTTAAAAAATATTGTTTCAATATCCAAAAAATTACAAATGCCGGAACAGAACTGAAAAACGTGGAAGCAGCCTACCGTACTGGACAAAAAACCAACAACGGCCGATAATCCTCAGATTCAAAACAAACGATGACCGTGACATCTTCTTGAATGACATAAAAACATTTAACAAGCGATCTGCAAATCGGGAAGATAAACTTAACACAAATATCATAGGAATGGCAGGAAAGAGCTCCCAGATTTATATTAGTGAACACTTGACATTTCGAGCTAAACATCATTGGTTTCTTGCACGTAAGGCTGCACGAGACAATATTTGTAAGTTTGCCTGGATCAGAGGGGGTCAAATATATGTTCGCAAGGACGTTGGGACACCCGTTCTACTTATCAATGAAAAAACAAAAAACCTTTTATCTCCCTCACCAAATAACTTATAATCAATTTTCGTCCTTTGGTATACTTTTATTTTACTTGTTTCTCTTGTATATTGTTGTATATTCATTTATATATTACTTGATACTCTCTGTTACAAAAAACATATTATTGAATTTTTCTAGCCCAAAGACATTTAACAAAAGCATATACCCCATCATTGTTTTTAATCGATCAAATAACTTAATACCGGTTTTCTAGTTTTCCTCTTTCCGGTAATCTAGTTTTCTTATTATGTAAAAAATGTGTTATTGTGATTACATCAAAACCATTGCAACTTACTATGCTTTATACAAACATTAAAAATGGTAGATACTTCTTTCTTCATATTTTTAGCAAGCTTATGGATGTATGTCTCTCATTTTTTATTTTATGTATGCCACAATACTTTATGTTTTATTTTATTTATATGCTTATGTTTTATAATCTTTTTAAGCTTATCTTTTATTTTATTTTCAAGCTTGTATTTTATTTTCTTTATATGCTTATGTTTAAAATTTATATGCTTATGTTACACATTCGCAGCAACTATAAGTACATTTTATACACCTATGCTTATGTCATATATTCATTATGTGCTTATATTATATATTCACAACAACTATATTTACACTTTATATATTTATGTATATTTTATATATTTATAACAACTAAATCTCTATCTCATAAATGTACCAATGTCCCTACAACTTGGTTGTTAATAATTTATGCAAAACAAAAAACCAGAAAATGGAAGACATAGCAGATTTAATAGATAACACAACACCAATCCCATGTATATCTACCAATGATTCCGAAGTAGTACGTCAATTATTATTAACTAATTCAACCCTTACGATATTCTCTATGAACATAAGAAGAATAAACAAAAATTTTGATGAACTTCTTATTCTCCTCACTGATCTTGTCTCAGATTTTGATATAATTGTCTTGAGTGAATGCTGGATTCAAGGAAATTTCATCCCTAAAACGATAAGAAACTACAATCACTATAATACTCTACACAATTAAACTCAGAACGACGGAGTCATTGTATACATTAAAAATCATATCTCTCACTCAGTAAAAGAGATCAAAATTAAATATGCAAACTGTCTACAAATTCAAATTGATAAACATATAACACTTCTTACAATGTACAGATCTCCGAATACACATAACATAGCCCCATTCATACATTCACTGCAAGAAATTTTATCAAACATTGAACACCGCCAAAACACCTTTATAATAGGTGATCTTAACATAAATATAATTAATAAAATGCACCCTCAAGCAAATGAATACCTAAACGCACTAACTTTATTAGGATATTTTCCAGCCGTTACAGCACCAACTAGAGAATCAGACTCAAACACTAGCAGTTGTATAGATCATGTATTTGTTAAGAGTGAATTAGACACCAAATCCATTGTCTATCAGTCAACTGTTACAGATCACTATTCAATCATCACCTCTATCTCGCATAAAAATCATAAATCACTACAAAATACTTCCCCTCAAGAAAAGATCTCATATGAAACTCTCCTAAACAGTGTCTCTAAAGAAAACTGGGAACTTATCTATTCTTGTACCGATGTCACCTCTGCATGTGAATTATTTATTAATACCTTACGTAACCACTTAACCGATGCTACATCATACACAAAAAGTAAAAAAAAACGATCTGACACAAAACTCAAACCATGGATCACTGCAGGAATTCTCCACTGTATCAGAAAGCGCGATAAGATTCATAACTTCTGTAGAAAAAATCCCCACGATTATGAATCTCTCTTATTCTACAAACGTTATAGAAATAACTGCAAAAAAATAATTGACGGTGTTAAAAGAGATTACTACCATAAACAAATCAGTGAAGCTACCGGTGATATTAAAAAATTTGGAATATCGTTAAAGATATAGCCAATATTAATAAAACCAATACACCCATTGTTAAGATTAACATCGAAGACCAAATATTACATGTCAATTCCGACCCCGAAAAAATTTCCGACCATTTCAATCAATTTTTCTCCAATATTGGATCTAACTTAGCAAAAAATTTTTTAGACAGACACAACGTCTCGGACAAAGATCTTGCAAACAATATACCCCTCACTAATCTTAGCTATAACCCTTTCCACTTCACTCCCACTACTGACACAGAAATTTTAGAACTTATCTCATCCCTTAAAAACAGTAACTCTGTAGGTATAGATCACATTTCAACAAAAATCATCAAACATATCCAAAA
The DNA here is from genome assembly GCA_917880885.1 of Limnephilus marmoratus. Classification (NCBI taxonomy): domain Eukaryota; kingdom Metazoa; phylum Arthropoda; class Insecta; order Trichoptera; family Limnephilidae; genus Limnephilus; species Limnephilus marmoratus. The sequence goes on along the minus strand of OU862918.1, from coordinate 20,255,866 downwards.
ATATATAGCCTCACCTCTAAAACATATAATCAATCTAAGCTTTAAAACTGGTGTATTTCCTAACTCCTTAAAACAGGCCACAATAATCCCAATATTCAAATCAGGAGACAAACTATCTGTAAATAACTATCGACCGATATCTTTACTTAGAAAAATATCTAAAATCATAGAAAAAGCGGTGAAGAATAGACTCTACAAGTTCCTTGAAGATAACAAAATATTATCGGACAACCAATATGGTTTCCGCAAAGGTAGGAGTACCTCAGATGCAATAGCCGCCCTCACAAAAATTGTTTCTTTTAATCTCGACCTTGGTCGAAAACCGCTTGCTGTTTTCCTCGATCTCTCAAAAGCATTTGATACGGTCTCCCATCCCTTACTGCTTAAAAAACTTCAACAGATCGGAATAACTGGGATACCCTAAACATGGTTCGAAAACTACCTAACAAACCGAACTCAACAAACTCTTATCCACTCTGACAAAAAAAATAAAAGCAAAAAATTATCCATATCTTACGGTGTACCGCAAGGCAGTGTACTAGGACCACTCTTATTTCTTTTATACATCAACACACTATGTACCATGGATATTGGGAGTAAGATTTTATCATTTGCCGACGATACAGTCTTAATATTCGAAGATGAAACATGGCAAGCAGTTATTAATAAAACTAATAATGGCCTAATCAAAGATATTCAAATACAGAATAGATATGCTATGGTGTCCGCGCAACTGTCGCCGGACTACGCGCTAATTAGCGTAGTTTTCATACAAAAATAATTTGTACATTTCGTTGATTTTTTGAAAATGTGCATTAATATTGGTTAACAATATATTTTGAATAAGGAAAGAATTCGTTCATTTAGTTTAGCGTTCGTTTGGTTTATTCGTTAATTATTTGTTCTTTTAGTTTATTTGTTAATTGGTAAACAATATCGGCGACACCCGGAAGCGCAGACCCACATAGTAAAAATAGCAGATAGCACATCTACTTATATTTCAATATCTTTGGGCCTAATAAAAGTGAGGCATTGGCTTGACACAAATCTCCTTACACTCAATATTGACAAAACACAATATATGACGTTTTCCATACGCAAACATAATTTTCCCAACAACTGCCCTAAACCAATAATTCACTCGTGTTCACTAAACATGCACCCACACCCACCCGGAACCCCACCTATTACAAATTGCACGTGTCCTACCCTTAAATCATCTAAGGAAGTTAAATATCTGGGCATAATCATAGATGACCAACTACGTTGGGAAGCACACATAAGTGACACAGTGAAAAGACTCCGTAAGCTCTGCCATATATTCTGCTCTCTTAGATCCATCTTAGACCTAAAAACCCTTAGAAGCGTATATTTTGCCCTTTTTCAATCCATTGCAACATACGGTATTTTGGGATGGGGTGGTTGCACAGAATCCGTCATTAATCCAATAATTACAGTTCAAAAACTAATACTGAGAATCATATTTAAATGCCAACCTACCCACCCCTCTAATGTGCTATTTACTAAATTTAGGGTCTTAGATATTCGCCAACTATTCACCAAGACAAGCCTATCCTACATACGGAAAAATAACCTACCGGTGGCTCCACAACATCAAGCCCAAACCCGCTTTTCATCAAACCTGGGATGCTTGGTCCCAAAAACTAGAACCACATTCGCTCACCGACAATTTTGGTTCATTGCCCCCAAAATATACAATGCATTGAGCACCGATATAAAATCAAATATTACCATACCTCTTTTTACTACTCGTGTTCAAAATTGGATATTCGAAAGGGGATGAGATTTCTTTAAAGAATATATGACTTCCTAACCATTATAAAATAAAAGAAAATAATTAAATTAACTAAATAAAATATCATACTTCACATCTTTTTCCAACCTGACTTCACTGAAATCTAATCTTACCTAAATATATACTCTTCTAGACGATTATTTAACTACCTTGACAAATCTCCAGTAAAAATTTTAGCTTTCATAGAAAAATACCATATAAATAAAAAAAAAAACACATATTTAAATCTTACTTCTTAGTATTTTATATTTTATAGTATTTTATTTTTAACTTCTTTAAAACATCTTCTTCTTTATAATCCTTTATATACATGTACGTATATATATATATACATATGTGTGTTTGTATGTATTAATGTGTGTATATATGTATATATATATATGTATGTATTTGTGTATGTGTATGCATATGTATGTGTATGTGCTTACGTATACATATATCTTGTTATATTTTACCTTAAATATTTTATCTTTTTTCTTTCTCTTGTTTCTAATATCTTATAATTTTTATTTCAAACCTATATTTTGTTCTAGTTTTCACACTGCATAACTTATATCATGTATGATTACCTTAACACGGGCATTAGCCTAGTATGGTTATCAAGAAAAAAACATAAAAGTGTACTTTCAATTGTATGAAATAAAAAAAAAAAAAAAAAAAAAAAAAAAAAAAAAAAAAAAAAAAAAATTGATACTAGTCGATCTGTAATCACTTTGCGTAATGTTGATTATTTTGATTGACTTGACTGCACGCAACGGACGCAAATCAGTTGATCATGCGCTTTGGCGGAGTGAAAAGGTATTATCAAATACGGCTACCGTTTTGTCATAATTTTCCGGATACACATACATTTATAGACAGACGATAAACAGTTGTGAAATCAAAATAGCACTTTGATACGTTCAGTCAATTAAAAGTTCAATTGATTATGAGTTCAGAATAAAGAAATAAGTTTTGACTGCTTGTATTAAGAGGGAATCACCAGACAAAACCGGAAATATGTCATTGTTAAATCAAATTTTTGACGTATTGACTCTTTTCCACAAAAAAATTATAAATTGATTTCGAAAGACTGTTCTTTTTTCTAGTAAAGCCACGTTTTAAATTTTGGGAATATGTGTTTATTTTTAGTAGAATATGGTTTTACCGTAGGTCATTGGCAGACTTGTTAAATGTTCAATCAAAATTTTGTATTATACAACATACATTTCGAATCATAATCATGCAGTAAAATAAATCAATAAAATATTTGGGAAAGCTATGTTTCAGAATTTTAATTTTAAACTAAACTAAACATTTATATTTAAAAAAAAGATCTGTGCCCTTGTTTTTTCACGAAAATATTCAGTTGGTTTATTTATTTACGGTCTTACCAACTAGTATATTTAAAAAAATTACATTCTTATTTTGCTTAGACATTATTGAAAAATCATAAATTTATATGACCAAAGAATAATTACAAAAGTACATAATTTTAATAGTTTTATCATCACGAGTTTGAGCATTTTTGAATGTAGGTATTAACCAAAACAAATTTTGAATGAAATAAAATCGATATTGAATTATTATGATAAAATGCTGGTATTGAGAATAATTAATCATTCTCATCGGAACCGCCCTGTACAGTACGATTGCAAGATCAACGTTCGACGAAATTTAAATTCTTGGCCGCTGGTTAACAGCTCAAGGTTAAGTAAGACCTCTCAAAAAGAGCTTTAATAATGTTGGGGTTATAAAAAGAATCGTAATGTTCTATATTATCAAAACTTTTCGTAATGCTGTAAAAGAAAAAAAATTAGACAATTTTCTCAAAACGCTCACGAGTTTGGTAAGATTAATTTTTCCTCTCTTCTAATCTCATACAAAAACTTAAGAAGATCTTTCAAAAAAGTTAATCTTGTGTAGTTATTCTTTAGCTAATGAAATAAAAAAAGGTTTATTCCCGCAACACGTCCGGAGACCATAAGATATAGGGGACAAATGACGTGGCAAGTGGCAAGTTACCCCGCTCCGATGATAAATGAACCACGCGTGACCTTATTGAAGTGTTATGTAGTTCTGGACGCGTGGGTATAGGAGTGGCATTGCCGCCTTCTGCCGACCACAGAAATAATAAACATAGAAGTCAAAAGCACCATAAGTAAAAAATATTATACACATTCAACTTCATCATTTTAATGGTAACATTTAAGAAAACCGCCGATGTTTTTGTTTCTATTGACGAAAATGGCAACCTAAATAATGAAAAATAAATTTGCGTTTTTAATAGTATCTAAACATAAAATGTATATTTCCACCAATAAGACCTTTTTGCACACATGTGCATATTGTAGTCATTTTACACTTTTAAATATTGCCTTTGAGGTGCCTTTTGAGTAGAGGAAAAAAATAAAAATCGCAAGGCGAAAGATCGGGGGAGTGAGAAGGGTATGGAATCGGTTCAAAATTCAGATTTTGCACTCTAGTATATATATTTGGCGTGGAATATTTCCGTTAAATTTAACGGTCTGAGCATCAAATAAAAAAATAAAACTCTTAATTTCAGCCGGTTAATATTTTTTTACAAAATTTAATCTATGGCTGTAAATCATTATGTTGCATAGTCTACCGCAAAACTTCTTGATTGATAGAGTTTACAATTTAAGGAATTCCTACTCTAATTTGACTTTTGATATACATGGATTAGTTTTAAAGAAATGTTTTATTTGTATTAAATTAGACGTTTCATTAAAGTAATATTTAAAAATATAAATTAATTATATTGTGTGAATTGTATTAGAGGCACTGCTGAAAACCAGATGCATTTCGGGAGAAATCCTGAATGAGTAGCTGAGCAGTGACCTATTTGTCAATAGAATAAATGATAACTAAACAAATTCTATAAAATTTTAAAAATCTATTGATGAATAAACGTTTGTATTTCTTCAATATTTGAAAATTTAAGTTGTGGCGTCATTATGTTATTATTATTATCAAACAAGTTACAACTGACAACATAAAATAATTATGTTTTAAAGCCAAAAAAAGCATTCGAAACGTCAAAATAGAGGTACCAATATCTTATCAAGATCAGCCATTTGCTAACGCCTTATCCCAACCTCAATATATGCAATGAATGAGTTGTACTAAGCAGCTAATTAGCACACAAAACCTCCTGCAAATACAACGTTTGCTCTTAAGTATCAAGTAAACTAATATTTTATGTAAACGTTTCACTTAGCTAACCCAACAAAATGGCTGCCAATGCCAAACTCAGCGACAAATAAAATAAATGCTGTAAGCAACATGCCACCAACGGTCTCCTATACTCAGTAGTATTTCTATGGTATTAACCCCAGGGACCGCCCCCCCCCTACGAGCCGACCCCTACACGGACGTGAAATATTGTAGCGAAAATGTGAAGATTTTTTGCGACGTGTGACGAAAGGGCGGGAAACGTCGAGTGCCTCGCGCGCCATTTTGGTTCTTGTTATTTCTCGCATGTTTCGAAAACTGATTCAGGCCTAGGGTTGATCCTGCGAACACGTCATGTACTCCTGGTAGGTGAGAGTGATTTTAATGGAAAATCTGTGCAAAAAGTTTTTCATTAAAAAATGCCAGTGTAATTTTTAGATCATTAAATTTTCAAAGAAGTAATTGTACGCACTTCAGCTGGATATTTTATCATGTGGTATATGTAGGCATCTATGGTTGAGTGGTTTCGATCTTGGCTAGGATCAGAAGGTCGCGGGTTAAAATATTAGCGTGCGCAAGTAAAATTCATTTATTATATTTTTGATATAACAATTCACAGATTATTACATGAAAATGAAATGTGCCCAGTGCATTTGTGTCACGTTCCAGAATAAGGTATTTATTTATTTATTTATTTATTTATTTATTTTTTCATGTTCTCCGTAAAACGGTTATTCACCAATACATTATGGAGAAGATTACAAATTTGACAAAAAGTATAGCAAAATACATAAAAAGGTCAGTTTCACTACTTTGTGACATACGTCAAAAGATAATTGTTAAACTGCCTATAGGTTACATTAAAAATGTCAATGGTCAATGCAGACTCGTTGAGCAGTTCAGTCGCTCTGTTGACTGGCGCGTTCTGATAGGCAGAAGTCCTCGCTTTTGGAGCATAAAAAAGGGTATGGGACCTTCCACGAGTATACTTGTCTGGGACATATAAGTTAATTTCTTTCAAAATAGGTGGATTATGTATAGTTCCAGAGATTATCTTAAAAAAATGTTTTCCTAAAAATATTTTTCGGCGGGCTTCTAATGTATTAAGATCGAGCATTCCTGCTAAGAATAAGGATGGATACAGGAAAGGGTAGTACATATATGCTCTCATATATAGGTAACGCATGAATCTCTTTTGTACTTTTTCTATTTCGAGAATATGGTTTTGCTCAGAAGGGGCCCAAATAATGGTATACTCTCCACCAAAAAATCACCATTACGAAACTTGCTTGAAATGGCTCTAGCCATGTTTGGTGTAGGCCTTGCTATTAGATATAACCCAATCAATACAAACGTAGACAGTTGTGCAATGGTTTATAATAACGTTTTCCTACATTTCCGACAGCGATGTCTTTGCCAAAAGTCACTGATAAATCAGACTTAGTTTTGTTTACGCCTGCTTTTTGTTGTTAGAGAGAAAACGACAAGTGTATTCTATCTGATGAGTAATCTTAAAGTTATTCGAGAACTGTTACAGGGCTTCCTTTTCATTAAAAAAAAGATGCTTTTTTAAATGTCTCTGGAATTTTATTTCATGATGTTGGATAATAAGATTGAAACATGCTATACGCGAGCAATACACCTGTGTGTGGTACTCAAAAGATCATAATATTGATCGATCATTCGATCGAGGTCTAAGGTTTTGATCATAAGTTCGTTTTAGATATTTGATCACTGCCTCAATCAATTATCAAATGAGACTCTTTCATATAGACAGGGAAGGTACCACGATTAGGGAATGCAATACCGATCTCGCGAGATCTCGTGACATTTTTCGTGATCAATCCCGAAGCATAATATGACGAGATCCCGTTCGAGATCGACGGGATTGGGCGGCAGTAGTCAGCGACGCTACACACGTCCAATCGGGGCGCGAGTGGTGCGCTGACTGACTGACGGTCGGGCGGGAGGGTCGATCGAAAGAAAACTATCCCGAATATTTACGAATATTAGCGACGGATGACGAGCGGGACAGATAATATAAAACTGTGTCGAGTGAGTGAGAAAGAGATGATTACGTGCGTACAGGCAGCCATTTGTTTGTTTTAGTTGTGCAGTTATGGTTATAACTTTTTGTTAAATTATGTATTTTTTATTGTGCATGTGAGTTAAATAAACATGCGTGCACATGTATCCACGAGTTTGGATAAATTAGAGTGAGTCATAAAAAAGTAATGGATCTATTTGAGTGTGGAGGAACAAGGGGGAGATTTTTGCAGTTTGCATATTGCTTAGTCACGCTGCTGCCAACCAGTGTTGAGTCGGAGAGGGCATTTTCAGCAGCTGGGTACATTGCAACGGACATTAGATGCCGTTTAGCAGATAGCATCCTTCATACACTTTGTTTTTTAAGAAGTTGCTTTCAAAATCACCCGTAATTACTTTCTAGTTACCATATTTCAGCTATATTTTTTCTTTTGATTATTTTAATTAAAAAAAAAACTGTTAATTATGTAGTAACTAATATTAAAGAATAAAGGTTTTTGTTTTCTTTCAAATAATATTTTCTTTTAATTAACGAGATCTCGAAAATTCCGAGATCTCGCGAGATTGTAATTTCTAATTTCGCGAGACCTCGAGTCGAGATTGCATTCCCTAACCACGATCTTCTATGTATCCCGCATAGCAGAACGGACGTACTGGCTGGGCATAGCATGACACGAGGCATGGCACTGTCGCTTCCAAAACTGTTGACATCTTTAACAGCAGCCTTGAAGAATTCAAGAGGCATTTAAGTGCCTCTCATTACCCGACATAATATGTATGTATCTTATGTTAGATACTATTTAACGTTTCTTTTATTTACCCATAAATGTGTAGTTTGTGTCACTTGTGTATTGTAAATGGACACACACTCTGTAATACACAAATAAAAATGTTTATGTAAACATTAAGTACGGTAATTTTTGTAACCGTTACGGGATTCGTTGTCAAATACTTATTTATTAATTATTAAATAATACCATTCCTTTATTTTGATTAATATTTACTTGTTTTCGTTGTCCAGAAAACAATATTAATATTAAACCCTGTCTTTTAAATCTATTTGTTGACAATAAATATAATTATGGTGGTTCACAGAACAGCCTGAAGCGTCGTTGTTCTTAAGCAACCCTTCGTGGTAGCGTAGGGGTAGTTTTTGCCGAGTACCTACCGAGCCTCCAATGTGAAGGTTTGAATTTCGCTACTCATTTTTGTCACGGAAAATAAGGAAGAACCCGAGGGGAAAAGGAATTTCTACGTCTATCCTTGTTATTGAATATACTACAAATTAGTTTTCCTTGTCACTGATCTTGTTTAATGTTATAAATATTAAATGATTACTATTTTTTTTTTTTTTAATTTCGAAAGATTCTGTAAAGCTGACATTCTGTTGTGATTTATAAGGCAGTTAAAACCCTAGAGTGGTGAGTTCTCGCATCATGAAATTCGAACAATCTTTATGACTTTTTTCTTCTTCGTTCCTATTTTTTGCCTTAAAGGTGCATACATTAATTACTTGAGCAGTTTTACTTCCTATCTATTCCCCCCCTTGTTGAGATAAATTTTGGCCACTTTTTATATTCTTTTTAAGTAACGCGAGATTTTGCTGAACCCCCCTCCCCTCCTTTCTGAGTTCACGTAATTAATGTATGCCCCTTAACTCCACAGAATGAAATTATGCAATAAAACAAATAAGTAATACAAATAATATGTTATTAAATTTAATTTGCAAAACTCCATTTTTATCGTTATTTCTTTTAAATATTCGTATTATTATTTATTTAATTTACGATAACAGTTAGTTATTTACGAAAAAGTTAAGCCAAAGTCAAATACAGAGCCATGTACCTAAAAATACAAAATTATGCTAGAAAAAGAAACCCCGTAAGAATAACCCACTTAATGATATTTAGTCAAATTTTAACAATTCTGTTATTGGGGACCCTTTAAAATAACCATTAATAATTTCCGACATTTTACACGGAAGTCAAAATAAACGCTGTAAGTTTTTCATCATGACTACTTATTTTGAATTAATATAAATATTATGTCGTCTCTAAGTGGCCTTACCACAGTTTGATTTTTTTTTTCTACAAGAGCTCCACACAGGAGGCTCTGAGGAACATAATTTCCCTCAGAGCCTATGTCATCTTTATGCTCACCTATGATGCTGTGTGGAGGGTTTCTTTTAAGGAGAGGAAGGAGAGGAGAGTTCTGGGAAGGAAAATGGTTTAAGGGGTGGGTAGGAATCTTGGGTTCAGTATGTCCTGGTCATCCGCCTCCAAGACCTAGGCAAACCTCACCCCATGAACCCGGGAACCCCTGCTAAATGCTAAATCCTAAATGCTAAAGCCCTGATGATTCCTTCAGAAGGCTGCCAAGCGTAATAAATTTTTTAAATTAAATAATAATATTATTAAACACATAAAAGAAAAAAAAACAGATAATACTCGTAAATGCGCTCTTGTGAAAGTGTTAAAATAATTATATTTAACCCTCTTATGGGCAAAAAGGTAAAAGAAGAAGGAATGGAGGAATAAGAGAGAAAATGGTAGGATGGGAAAAAAGGAAGGAACGAAGAAAAAAAGAATTTTAAAGGCTGGCATGTTAATCCAATGTTTTATTTATCCCCTGATCCCTTTTTATCCTACATTTCTATCTCGGGACCATGATGCTGTGTATATGTGGTACAGGTATGCCAAGAACCCAAAATAATGTGGTACCTGATGTATCGATTGCATAAGTCGGACGTAAAACCATATCAAAAAATCATTAACGGCGCAATACTTTAAATCGCCTTTATTTTAGATGTATACTCGTATTCTATAATAATAAAAAAACACAAAAAAATTGCCACTTTAAAAATTATTATTTTTAGCATAGGAGCACTTAAGAGGGTATAACCAGAGAAAACCAGAAATAGTTACTATTAAATCAGATTTTAGACGTATTGACCCTTTTCCACAAAAAATTATAAATTAATTTCGAAAGTTTGTTCTTTTTTCTAGTAAACGCATGTTTTAAATTTTCAGAAAAAATGCTTATTTTTAGTATAACAAGGTTATACCATAGGTCATTGGCAGATTTGTTAATTTTTTAAGATTTTAATTTTGAAGATTTTGTATTATACAACACTTATTTCAAATCTTATAATCATGGAGTAAAATAAACTGGTAATTATATGGTAAACGAATGTTTCAGAATTTTAATTTTAGAATAAATAAAATCATTAAAAGATATATACGTACCTGCGTTTCTTGACGAAAATTGGTCCGTTTGTGTATTTATTTGCTTAAAACATATTTTATTACATTCGTATTTTGCTTAGACATTATTGAAAAATGTTAAATACTTATGATCAAAAAATAATTACAAAAAGTACACAATTTTAATAGTTTTATCATCACGCCTTTCAGCATTTTTGGATGTAGGTATAAATTAAATCAAATTTGGAATGAAATAAAATCGATATTGAGTTATAATTTTGAAATGCTGGTATGGAGAATAATTAATCTTTCTTATTGGATCCACCCTGTACTATCGTAAGAACATCTTTTGACGAAATGTGGATTTTCGGCCGCTGTCTGGTTAAACGCCCTTAAGACCATTTAAAAATAAATCCAGCCTTCTAAAGGGAACTCGGGCGATAAAATTGAAAATGTAAAAAAAAATTCACATGAATATATGCGTCCCAACTGCTACCGTTTGGAGCCAGTAAGACTACGGTATCCCCAATTGAGGTATGTTGTGAGGCTGGAGGTAGTGGGTAGGGGGAGGAGAAAGGGAAGAGGAAGGTGGGTCTCTCCACCTGGCAATTCAGATCTGATCACCAAACACCGCTAAAGCCATTTCAAGCAACGATTCAATTCTGATTGGCGGTCTTACGTCAGAGTATCTTCCACTCTGGAAAGTGCCGCAAATATACCAAATTCATACCTATCACGTTTAATAAATTAATTGTGAAATAACGTTTATTTTTATCAAATAAAGTTTATTTGCGAAGGCCGGGATTTGAACCAGCGACCTTCGGATAGCTAGTCGAGAGCCTTACCCGTGGACCACGGAGGCCGTCTGAACTGTTCCTATAGTCATAAGAACACCAGGTAATTCACACTGGTTGATTGGTAGAATATTTTTCTGAATTATAATAAAAAATATATACAAAAGGAAGTTATAAAAGGTGTAAATACACAAAATAATTAGAAATGCAAATGTAACGTTGTCATCAAATGGTCAATCAGCGCAACAAATTGTGATAGGCAGAAAAGCATAAATGCATATCAGTTGTTGATTACAATTTGACAGAAAGCTGAAAGCGACTTACGATCGGCGTGGGGACTTAAATAAAATGTAACATTTTCATCAAATGGCGCTGATCAGCTACTTGATGACATTGTAAAGTTAATCGTTTTTCGTTAAACACCCAAACCTAAGAGCCATTGTACCCTGACGTCACAAATCATACTAAATTTATTATCACCTTATTACTTACTTGTTGCACATTATTGTCACAGTAACTGCCAGCGAACTTCGAAATTAAACCATTAGCTTAATTACGTCACTGCTCGGTGGTTTGTTTCTTAGCTTAGCACCGCGCTATTAAATTAATAAATAACCCAGCGACATCTGTATACCAGCGGCAAAAGTGTAATATATCACCCTGCGGTTTAACATGCGTATAATAACTGTCAAACTCAATAACCTGGTGGGACAGTTGTTGTTAACACGTGTTGGAGTGTGTCTTGGCTGGAAAATAATGGCTCGTTTACAACAGAAATTAAGTGATGAGATGACTCTTGGCACAAAATAGGTTCAAGTTCCTACACAAGAAAACTTTTTTCCTATTTTCATCTACATTTAATAAGAAAACCGGATGGGCTAGAGCATGGTTGTTCAATAACACCCTGTATCAATACAATATTGATTAATTCCTTCATATGTTGTCAATTAACAAAGTTTGCGATTACGGTTACAATTGGTAAGAAATATTCCGTCCGACGGTTGACAAATTTTAATCCAGACTCCAGCGACCAGCTCCGGTATAGGGGCTCCATCGAAGCCAAGTATAGTTAGCCTCCCAAAAACTGGGCGTACTGTACAGGGCCCGCAGATACTTTACGAGTCTACTGCTAACCAAGTAAATTCACAAGTGCGCCCACGGTTGAATTAGGCAGTCACCTCTGGTCTGGAGCTCCAAAATATCTCAAAAATACCACTCTGCGCAGAAACAGGCCGTCTGTTTGATGGATTCTCCCATCTTAACAGACGGATTGCAATCTTCAGAGCACAGGCGTCGGGTGGGAATGCTATCCTTGTTCTACCGGTATAACAATGGAAGATGCTCCGAGGAACTAGCGTCATTGATCTCTTTAACACCGGTGCATAGGTGCGCCAAACGCATGCCGAACATATTACATGGTTGACATTTGTCTCATTGATGACTCGTTCTTGTGTTCAACAGCTCGGCTGTGGAACGATTTTCCGGCCTCTATTTCCTACTTCCTACAACATGGGTCTCTTCAAGACCGTTTTCATTCCTTCACACAGCATCTCAGATGACACAGGCCCCGAGGGAAATTATTTTATTTATAAATAAATAAATAAATTTTCCTCGAGGCCTCCTGTGTGGAGTTAATGTAAAAAAAGTGTTGCCGGCGTATATCGATTTCTTATTTATTCCCTGTCAATATCGGTTCGGCTGTCAACGGTGAAAGCATCGGAACATTGATGTTAAGTCATCGGAAGTTACGCCTATCGATCGGATATCGTAAAGTTATCGATTTCAACGTATTGTCTTCATTCGACAATTATGAATGGAGCAATGATTGTGTAACAACACGTTGTTTTCTCTGGCAATCCCTGCGTAGAAACGGCGTGATGGTTACTTGTGAATATATATGCCTGTATAATTAAAAAAAAAGATTCAGCCCACTTAGGATTAAGCGAAAAACCAATCAATCGCAGGAAATAAATTATTATTAGGTTTATGTATTTGGTTTCTTGCACACAAAAGTGTGTCGTTGTGCAAATAGTCAACGTTATTCCAAATTTAATGAACTCCGGTGATAAATGTTGCAACATAATGGTTCCTTGGCACCATTTTTTTATACAGAGCATGAGAAACTCCCTCAGGATGGTGGGAAGGGAGAATGCAGTTTTCCCTCCGGTAAGGATAGTTAGGTTAGGGGAATAAAAGAGTTTATCTAGTAACAATTTATTTATTTTTATTTATTTATTATTACATTTATTACATACAAGATATAACAATATAAAAGGAAGCTTTGACTGTCCAACTAGGAAGGTTTCCCGTTTTAGGACAGTCAAATTGGCAGGTTGCGTGTACATAATTTCACATTAATGGATTAAATAATAATTAACAATAATGGTACATATTGGGGGAGTTACTTAGATATTAGGTACAATATCAGATATAAGTTGTGTTATTCTAGGTATACATCAGTAATAAACAATAAAATCCAGGTAGGTACATGTAAAATATAAAATAAAATAAAAATATAACAATATAAATGTAAGAAAGAAAAATAAAAAAGTATTTTTTTAGGAAAATACAAATTAGCAGTAATAAACAATAAAATCCAGATAGATACATGTAAAATATAAAATTAAAATATAATTACAATTATATTTAAACCTTCAATACAACGATGCCCTTCAAGGGACCGGGATTCATTTCCCAAAGAAAACATAACCTGTTCTGAAATTAATAGTAACTAAAACAGAGGCAATTAACTAAAATAAAGAAATAGCGTACCCGCGGACCATGGTTCTAAACAAATTACTTCTAAATTCATGCGAACACTTTATTCGGCTTCACACAGCGTGCTGAGGAAGCACGGGCTGTAATCTCGCTCCATCTCCAGTTCGGACACCGAGAAAAGACCCCAAGAAAAGCCTCCAAGTAACCAGACGATTCGCCAGGGAGCAAGATCCAAGCTCCCAATCAGGACCAATTTTCCAGTTTGAGCACACCAAGGAGCAATTTTGAACACGGCGGTGTGTTAGCCTTAACAACATGGCGATCTCTCGTCGCTTCGGGACAATTCAAAAAGAATGCGATCCACACACTCAGCACTCAGCTACATACGAATCACGGTTAGAATTAGTGTCATAATTCTGGTAAAAGGTATTGACCCGTAACTGTGACATTAACACATAATGAACACAAACTTCTAAAATTAGGCGACGATTCGAATTCACGTCGGGCTCCCATACGGCGGAAATCCAAAAGGTGACGCCGGAAATTTAACAATACAGTTGCCAATCGAAAAAATCTAAAATACGGCGATTCAACCAATAAAGTAAGCGGCCAGGTGAAGGTTTATTAAGTCAGGAAAATAATTATTATTAAGTAATAATTATTATCGTGACAATGTTATGGATTAAAAAATGTAAAAATGTATGTACAGTGTACACCTATTCATATGGCTTTATGAATTACCAAAAAAACATTTTGTCGGTTTGACTAAGGATTGAACCTTCCTCCCCAGGAACCAAAATCAATCACGCTACCAACTGAGCCAGATGCCAGTTGGATAAGACCGACAATTATTTCGTATTAATTGTTGTAATGTCATCAATTTCAGACTAATGTGTAAATGTCGGCATGTGTGTGAGTGATTGCCATCATTTTTATAGAATGCAGTTTCAGCTCGATCGGAAGTCGAAAAAGGGGGATATTTTCACTTCCAAGATTCCACTTATTAACACATTCGATCAAATTTCAATCTAGAAAACAAAAGTGAAATTCAAATTGAAGCATTTAAAAACAACTAGAGATAAAGCGATTCATGCAGTATTCAGCAAATAACCTGCTACTTCTGATCAACCTGACCAAAAATCTATCAAGACTTCAATATTTTAGGTTGAGTTGAGAGAGCACTTTCTGGTTGGTCTTTACTCTCCACTCTCCACCAACAACTCATATTCCGTACAGTCTGTACCCACTTCTGTCCCCACCACCGCCTGTCGCCTGTCGTTGAAATTCCGCCGGTTGATCGTTGAGCCCTGAAGTTTGTTTGTCGAAAGCTCCAAGCGAAATAGCGCCCATACACGTGGCATTATTATATTTACCGACTTTAGCGAAATAAATGCTCGTCTGGGTATTTGCTTGCTGATCTCAACGATGAAAGAGTTTTGATTAGTTGTGGTGTTCATTTTTATCAATGTCAATAGATTACTCAGTCATACTTGAGGATTTTTATTTTTTATTTTTTTTAAAGTTTCTTTATTCTTTAAATGGTTCGTTACATAAATTGAGGATTTTTCGACCACCATACTAGGCACATGCCCGTGTTGTGTTGGTCGATTTTCGTATTTAGTATATTAACAGACGCAATATAAAGAAATGTGCGAGAATATTAAAAAATAAAATAAAAATATAAATAATATACATATTGTATAAAATAATATTAAAGAAATTTAAAGAATACAAATGAATATAAAATAATGTAAATGACTAAAGAGTGTGAAAACAATAAATGACTATAGAGTATAAAAGAGTATGGAAGAATATAGTTGAATATAAAAATAATATAAAAAGTATAGAACATAGAAAGCAATACATGAAAGAATATAAAAATGATGTAATTATAAAATATATAAAGTCTAAGTAAGTACTTTATAGAGTATGTAAATAAGAAAGGATAACGATTATAGTGAAAATCTGTGTGTACGTGGTTATATTGGTAGGTACATTATTAATTATTACAAACCAATTTTTGTACAAATAAATTTTGGAATAAATTTATGTTTCGAGTCCGGCGAATTACACTGGTCACTAGAGTAAATTATTATTGTTACAGTGATTTTCTGATGGCACTGGGCTCTGAGTACATGAACATATAGATGTAGGCACTAGTACATAGTGGTGCCAAACAGTTTTAAAGCATTAGTTTTTAGGATATATTGTTAAATTTACATAAATTTCAATGTCTACAATAGTCTACTTTTAGAACAACGGTAAACCCTTTTGAAAGTTCATAAAATTCTGTTTTAAAGAGTCCTAAGCCAAATTTGCTCCAATTAATATTAAAAGGCAAGATAGAGAGTCGCCGAGGGCCCAGTAGGAGACAAATGTCTTGGCTGCGAAATATATGAGGATAGACCGGTAGTAGAAGTGTGGCGGAGCTATTCCGGGAAGCGCAAAATAGAGATACATTTACTAGAGTGATCTCCAACGTCAGGGGGACCTAAAAGAGTACACGAAGAAGAAGCCACATTTGTGAGCAATATTATCATAATGTAAGAGGTTGTTGAGGTTGCAATAGTAGAGTAGGATCATTTTGAGCAGTCATTGTCTATATCGCCCCGATGCGATGGGCGGATTTCGACCTGCGGGAGGTCCATGTCATTGACGAAAAATATGGGGAGCAAAATATATATAGCTAATCCCATTTCGGCAGGCCGTCACCAAAACAGACTTTAAAACTAGGTTTGATGACGTATTGTCTGCGATAATGCCACAGTGACATTATCACGTGACGTTACGTTGACATTGAAGAAACGGATGTCATGTTACTAGATGAACTGATAGGATTAATCAATGAAGAACTTAAGGTGCAGTTTAGAAAGGGATATCAGCAATTATCGCTTCAGAGGGGCGTAGCTGTTACGTATCCTGCATTACGAACTATCGCAATAAAATTTCTGATAGCATTTTCATCTTCATACCTCGCGAAAAGGGGTTCCAATAAGGTTGCCAATCTCCTTACAAAAAACAATGTGTGGCGGTGTAATGTGGCGGTGTATGCCTTCTCTTTAGGGAAAATGGCTAGATAGTTTATTAATATTTACATATCTACTTCAGAAGAGTATCCTGGTACTGAACGTTTTTAAACAAAAATATAAAAACATCCCTCTTATTACAATATTTAAAAAAATTCATCGCTTCGCTGCGTCTTCAAAATTTAAAAGTAATCTGACAGCGATTTTGGCGCGGGATTTATAATGCCTGTGACGCGAGAAATGGCGGGAAGAAGAGGGGGCGTGGCAACTTTCACGGTGATTTTACTTCCAATTTTGGAAAATAGGAAGGCATTCTCGGCGCCGCGGAATTTAAGTAGATTTTTGACTCCCTAAACGTAATGGACGCACTGCGTAAAAATGTGAAAAACGTATTTTAACAATTTGACTGAGATTTGATTTTGAATGAACGGTGACTTTGATTTTGATTGGCGCACAAAACTTACCATTATTTTTTTTTTTTAATTAAGAAAAACATTCCCGGCATACGAATAACTTGAAAATATTTGAATTCCTCAAATTTCCATCATTATAAGTAAAAAATGTTGCTTGTGAATGACAGACGGCTCAGCTAGTATAGGAATTGAACCCAACATGCCTTGGTGGAAAGCAGGAACCCGATGCTTTCGTCCACTCAGTTACTTACTGATTTTGCCCAATTTTCAACACACTTTTATTTTAAATATTTAATATCATCAAAATTTGCGCAATTTTTAACACAGAAAT
Organism: Limnephilus marmoratus; assembly: GCA_917880885.1. Lineage (NCBI taxonomy): Eukaryota > Metazoa > Arthropoda > Insecta > Trichoptera > Limnephilidae > Limnephilus > Limnephilus marmoratus. The sequence continues at coordinate 20,238,345 of OU862918.1, read as the reverse complement.
GAATACCTCAAAGTTCAATATTTCCAAATTCAGAAATGCCATTGAACCGTGCCATTGTCCCTGACGTTCTGTTGAATTTGATTATAATTTAAAATATATTGTGATTTGTTTACATCTTCACGCAATATTAAACTCTATGTTCTTGTCGTAGATGTTACAATTGCCCGTGGCATCATATATGGCTGAAAATTGCGTTCCTTTAAACAAGGCGTGTTCACAATTATTGACGTGTTTTGGCGATAATTCTTTGTTGAGAGAAAACCACAAGCCAAAAATGTTTGTATTCTCGGTGTGCCTTAAGTCGCCACGAATATATGTAAAAGGCATAAAAATCCCTAGGCAAGCGGAATCTAGACGTCATGATTTCAAGTACAAAAGTGGGTTTTATTTATTTTGAGAATAATTTTAAAAGAAAGAAAAAAATCAATAAATCAAAACTGTCACAGGTAATTTTAGCCATAAAACAGTATTTAAAAAAACTTTTTTTTCTTAAATGCGTTCATAGATTTTTTAGTAGTTTACGCTTATATTTTTTATAATACATATAATGAACAATTTTATTTTAATTTCACTTAATCAAAATGGTTGGAAAAGCTTCAATTCATCAAAAGCATATTTTTTGTGTTTATAATGTAAACCGATTCGTGGTAAAGATAACCTTAAAATGATGATTAGCGTTAAGCTTCGCCGTAAGTACCAACAAAAAACATGTTAGTTAACCTTCTTACGCAGATGACACAAAAAAAATATATTGTTGCTTTGCATTAAGTTAATTCTTAATCTTCACATTGAAAGTGTACCAAGCCAGAAACACTGGTAGTTTATCCATGTAGCGGAAGTAACGAAGAAGCAAATAACAAAGGCGCTGTGATGTTTGCATTGCCCTGTTCAATGGGTTTTTAAAGGCGATACAAGGCACAAGGCACAAGGCGTGAACCTTTGCCTTAACTTGTTAGTTTTCTCTCACGACATGCAATTGGCTGAGCGATCGAATCGGAAGCAATCTAACTATAGCTATAGGGTGTTGACAAAAGCCTTTTTTACCTTAATTTTAGACTGAATTCATGAATATTCATTTAACTATTAGGACATTTAGTCAGTTGTTTCGTAGAAATTAAACAATTCGTCCATTTTCAAAAATATTTTTAAGATCCATGCAAGTTCTTTTAAGGTTTTTTAATAAATATTTTAGTTCTGAGAAATACCTATAATTAAACATTAACAGAACTTGAATACAACTTTCACAGAACTTGACAATTAACTTTGAAATTTAATGAATTGTTCAAATTCTGCCAAACAACCCCAAAATAATTTAGATAAAAGTTACAAAACATAATATTCTACATTTGAAAACGGAAAAAATATTTTTTTATAGTTAGTTTAAATTCATATTCCTGAAACGTAATTTCATTTCATGTTCCTGAAAGAGTCATGCGAAATAAAATTATATTTCACCGCAACGGTAATGTCAATGCCATTTCGTCTATAAAGCTTCGTTGTTTAGGTAACCAATATGCAGAGTAGCAGATGTTTTTAATGGGTATCTCGAAAACATATAAAAAAGCATTTAATTTTTTGAAAACAGTTATTTCTGTAGGCCCATTTAAATTTTGAAAAATGTTGATATTTTAATATGGGTTCAAAATTACTTTTTATTAAAAAAAAACTATTGGTTTATGTATTTAAAGGCACTTAAACTGAAAGTAAATAAACATATAAATGCATATTTTGACGCCAATCTTCTGGGAGTTGAGATTATTATCTATTATATTAAATCAATGTTAATATAATAGATAATAATCGACCTAAAAAAAACTGTTTCTGAAAAAATTAAAAAATACACAGATTTAGGAAATGAGATTAAAATAATTTGGCATTCTCGGATTATAAAAATATTACCATTTGTTATTTCGGCCACTGGCATAATACCTAGGAATCTGATTCAAAATTTAAGCATATTAGATTTATCAAAGAATTTGTATATAAAAATGCAAAAATCAGTCATTTTAAATACATGTAGGATTACAAAGGATTTTTTAAATATTTATATTGAGGGATCGGTAGGATTTATAGGTTCAATTAGAAATGCCACAGAGCCGAACCCTCTGATATGAAAATATCTGGAGTCGGTGAATTATATTCCCATTTGGTCTCTAGTAGGTTGACATGTTGTTCTTGTATTGTTTTGTATTTATAATACTTATATAGTGCAATTGCATAGCGTGGGTTGACTGGATGATAATTTGGGGAAGTGTGTGAAAGGGTTTAGTTTTTCCTGTGGGGAAAATTTAAGCCGGACATTTAAATCTGGTGCGTAATAAAAAATTACTTAGAAATGTATAATGAGCCTGTTCGCGTGCCCAGTGTAAGGGGCATACATTAATTATGTGAGCTTAAAAGGGGGGGGGGAGGGGTTTCAGCAAAATCTCACGTTACTTGAAAAGAATATATGAAGTTGCCCAAATTTATTTCACCAAGGGGGGAGGGTCTACATTAGAAGAAAAACTGCTCACCTAATTAATGGGTGCCCCCTAAGCTTATTTTTTAATACTCGCTATAGTCTATGCCAAAGCCAAAATGAGGGGGACATATACACTAAGGACATGTCTCTAACTAAGGATAAAGAACAGGAATCCGCCTCCTGGACTGTTCTCAGCTATTGGTTTACCGTAGAAATCTTCAGATCCTCAGCGATTCCCATTAACAAGGTACATAAAGCATTTATAAATGAGGTTTTTAAATATTGTAGGTTTTTCGTAATCCGAAAATGAAATCAAATGTTTTTAGTTTTGAAAAGTTTTATTTACTGTGTACATTTGTTACTTAATTTTTTAAAAATTTTTTCTACCGGTTTCGACACATACGTGTCATTCAATATGACTCATCGATGTGTCGAAACCGCTAATGAAAATTAAAAAAAGTAACAAATTTACATAGAAAATAAAACTTTTGAAAACAAAATGCCCAAGAAATACAAGAAATCAGATGCGATGATGCAATATATAAAAAAAACTTATAAACCAGTTGTCTCAAAATTGCAAATATAGTACATCATATTACATTCTGAACAAATGCATACATCTACGTTTGTAGCTAAAAACCATGAGTTGATTTAAAATATTTAAGATTTAGATACGTATACTATTGAACAAAATCTAGTCGAACAAAAAAGTTTCTTTGTCCAAAAACTCGTGTGCAGACAGCTATAAACACGACTCTTTTGAAATCTAGACTTCATGGCCAATGACTCAATGCTTGGCAGAGCTAATATTTTTATGCACCATAACTAAATATATTGCCACTAAAATAAATTTACAGAAGTAGTTATTGCACTGTTTTATATGTCCGATGGTGAAAGATTTTGTGATGCTGTGTGACTTTAAAAAAGTACTAAAATGAAAGAGTACGATTGTTCAACACCGAAAAGTGGTATAACCAAGATGGGAAATGTTTTAAGGTGGAAAGGAGTGAGGAAGGGTCAGGAAGGAAAGAGAGGGAGGATGGAATGACATTGTGATGTTGTGTGACTTTAAAAAAGTAATAAAATGCAAGAGTCCGATTGTTCAAAAGGGTAAATTAGGAAAAAGAGGAAGGATGACATGATATTGCACGTACAAAAAGTAGAGTTGATGATAATAAAAGTCTTGTGTTTCGTAAAGACCGTGTACTCTGTAAGTCCAAATTTAAGAATCGTTGTTGTTTTTTCTCTATTTTTCCCTATGACATGGAAAACTGGACACTAGACCAAGCTATAACGTTACAAAAATTGTCTTTAAAGTTATCCATGCCTTTGCATAATATGATTTTTGGCCTGTCAAAATGCATCCATTTTTTTTTAAATAGAAAAAAAAATATGAGGCATTTTTATTTCGCATTTTATCACAATGGTGACTAGTTTATCAAATTCGGCACACATTTCTCCTAAACGAGTTTACGATAGTATGTGGAAGGGTTGCGGAGGTCTAGGCTATGTACAAGCTTCAAAAATATCTAAGCTAATCTTGATACAGGAACCTTAATTAATGCTTTAAAATTACCCTAGTGTAGGTAGTGTGATAAATTACCCTAGTGTGTTAGATAGTGTGATAAATTTTGAGGTTTTTATCCAATGGCCAAATTACATAAATTTTCCTACCTGTGAATCCAAGAAAACCACTAGTGCATAACTGGGTCAAATTATGAGAAATGAAAGTACAAAAGTATGCACCCATTTTTTTTAAAGGAAAGGCTGATAGAACACGTAGCAGAAGAAAAGGACGCAATTCGTGGCATTGCTTCTTGACAACGAGTGCAATTTCGCGAAGTCGTTCTGAGAAGATAGCCAACCTCCAATGGGAGAAGCCACCATTAGAAAAATCCTATTTTTTCTTCTTCTTCCTTGCGCTGTTCCAAATCATTACCTAAGTAGGCTGTTGGGGTCGGCTCATCTCGTTCTCATGTTGTAATTTCTTCTGTTCTGAGTATCGCCTTCATCCAGGCCATTTCTCTGAAGAATTTTGGAGCATTGAGACATCCAGGAGTTCTTCGGTCTTCCTCTGGATGACTGTCGATGAAGCTCCATAGAAATTGCTTGCCTCACTGTGTGGTCTGATGGTCTCCGTCTTATGTGCCCATACCATCTCAAATGTCGTTACTCCAGCTTACTATTTACGTCTGTGGCACCCAGGCTACCACGAATGCGTGAACTTTTGATCTGATCTTTTAGTGATACTCCTGCTGACCATCTAAGCATTCGCATTTCTGCTATTTCAAGTTGCCTAGAGTAGGAGTTGTACGTAGTCCAGCATTCGGAGCCATACATTATTGCGGGTCTTCCAATAGTCTGGTATGTCTTTCCTTTAAGTTTTATAGGCATTTTGGAGTCACACAATATTCCTGTTACGGATTTGAATTTAATCCATCCCACATCTATTCTATGGATGACATTCGCTGCACATCTTCCGTCTATGTAGATTAGTGAGCCAAGATACTTAAATGAATCACAGTTAGCTAATGTTACTCCATCCAGTTGCGTCGAAGGAGTTACAGCATTTGTGTCTTCAAATGGCAAATACAAGTATTCAGTCTTTTTCCTGCTAATTTTTAGGCCATTATCCTCTAGGATCTTTCTCCACCTTTCCAGGCTATTATTCTGTAAGTCACAATGACTATCTGCTATCAGTACTACATCATCTGCAAAAATCCTATTTTTCATTATGTTTGTTTATATGTCATTACTCGTCTTTCGACTAACCTGAAATTTCACACATAATTTCATAATAGAACTGCATCCCTCAACTTTAATATTTCTTTACTTGTCTCTTAGAATTTTTCTCTTTTATGCATTTTATTTTGTAAACAAACAATGGCCTTATTACCTCCTTTTAGTCTTGTCGTAAAGTGAGATCTAAATATTCCGCCTTCAGTTCCTTAACTTAACAAAAACAAATTGTAGGGGAAGATAATCTACGGCAAAGGATCCAGGAAATATATTTTCGTCAAGAATCGAGTTAACTTTTTTGTGTGTTTTTTTTTTTAAATTAGGTTATCAGATTTTCCAATGTAGAATTTAAAAAAAAAATTACATATTAGATTTTAATATTTTTAGTGCAACGATCAGAACCCAAAATATAAACCCCACAGGCTAGCTTGATCGCTTTCTGTTTCGTAGATATCATCGCGTCTCCCTTACCGTCATAGTAAGAAATATGGTCTAAACGGCATTGGAAAGAGAATACACAACGCTATATATTCAAAATCTAAAAGTTTACAACAATTACAATCTTTATATACGTAACCAAAGTTTCGATGGCAATTTGAAAAAAAAAATATTAATAATTTTTACATGAAACGAAAAACAAGTAAGGTGACAATAATGCATTTCAGCGATTTTAGTTAAAAAAAATTGTAAGGTGAACAATTTGTAATAACTTCTTTATGTTTGCATTAAAAAATTATATGTTTATTTCGAATAATAAAATTTGTCAGCATATTTCATCACCTTTAAAAACAGTTTTAGTTTTCGCATGCGTTCAGAAATATTCCACTTATTTTGATTTTATCGGAAACGGAAATATTTCATTAATGAAATAATTAAAAACGCTTTGTTTTTACCACGATAAACTTTATTTAAAAAGTCAATATGTTTCAAGAACGATGTTCTCTTCATCAGGACATTATATGTACTAAAACTAAATGATCAAATATAGAAAGACGGACGTGGGTAGAAATTTAAGTAGTGGGGGAGGAGAGAGAGAGGAGAGAGGGAGGAGGAAAGGGGAGGTGCTTAGAAGATCAACAAGGGGGAGGGGGGGGGGGGGAGAGAGGTGGAACGGGGGGTGCTTAAAAATTACAAAGGAAATATGTTTAACATAGGGTTATTCATAATATTAATTTGTTGTTAATATATATATTTTTTTTTAATTTCGTGAATAACTCTATCTTAATCACATTTCCATTGTAATTTTTTGTCTTTGTACTTCTAAGTACCCCCCTTTCCACCTCCCCCTCCTCCCCCTTGTTGATCTTCTAAGCACCTCCCCTTTCCACCTCTCTCCTCCCCCACTACTTCCATTTCAACCCACGCCTGTCTTTCTATATTTGATCATTTAGTTTTAGTACATAATATAATGTCCTGATGAAGAGAACATCGTTCTTGAAACATGTTGACTTTTTAAATAAAGATTATCGTGGTAAAAACAAAGTGTTTTTAATTATTTAATTAATTAAATGGTGCCACAAAGTGAATTTGCAAAATTTGAAGAAGGAAATATTTCAACATTCCGGAGACCGAAGTCCTGAGGGGTTAACTTAAAAATAATATTTCATAGAATCAGAATCTGTTATTCCTGAAATGATATTCAATCAGGTAACTCTTCAGGTAATTTCTGTTACTAACCGCCAAACTTTATTCTAGAAACTGTTGTTGGCAATAGAGACCCCGGCCTTTAATACGTGTTGCTATTTTTTGAAAATTTAAAAATGACTTTTCCTTTAGATTTTTGATCATTTTCTTAACATAGCGTAAATAAGGATCATTCGATCAGTTTTAATATCGTGCTAACTTCGTCCGTCGCAAGTTCACTGAACCGATTTTCTTTACTTCAATTCACTTTTATGGCCGTGCTCCAAAATTTTATGAAACTGAATAAAGATTTACAGCAAGGAGATAACTGTGATAAATGACGCATAAAGGCCTTTTGTTGGAAACTCCCGAAAATGGTGATAAGTATTCTAAGACCTAAACATATATTTGTAATTTGGATGGTATTATCTCTTATAACATTGTTTTAAAGTGATAACTCATTTATAAATAAGCATTTTATAAATATACTAGCAGACCCGGCCACACGTTGCTATGGCTAACGAAACCCAATGCTATTAACCAACCTTCAATAAAATCCACACCACCCGCTTGCAAGCTGCCCGCTGTCTGAATGAATATTTGAATTTCTCGGCTTTTCTCTACTATAATAAGCATGTATTATACATATAAATCTTTCTCTTGAATCACTCTATCTATTGGTGAAAACCGCATGAAAATCCGTTGCGTAATTTAAAAGATCTATGCGCACATTCATTTTGATCGACTTCATTTTATACTATGTAATGAAAACAGTAGCTGAAGTCCCCAGCGATGCCCGGGCTTTACAAATGTAGATAGTGACCTTCCTCTTATTTTGAAGGTCACCTAAGCTTTCATTACATTCAGTCCCGGTACATTCAGTTTTCAAACAGCTCGCGTGCCACCTATTGCAATTTTTTATACAAATTTCATAATGCCAGAGCTCACCAGTAGTTTTATACAAACCTTGTCCTGATACGATTTTAGATTTTCACGGCCAAAAATATTTTTGTTATTAGTTTTTGGGGTATTATGCCGTGTTGCGCTACCTTCTTCTTTAGCCAACGTTTCGGACAGCGTTGCAGTGTCCACACATCTGCCCTGATGATGGACACTGCAACGCTGTCCGAAACTTTGGCTAAAGAAGGAGGTAGCGCAACACGGCATAATACCCCAAAAACTAATAATAAAAAACCCTGTCCTGACAATAACGAACACAAAAAAAAAGAATTATCCAATTTGTTGCAGTCGTTCGAAAGTTATGCGCGTACACATATTTTGGCGATTCGGTTCCATGCTAACTGATAATAAAGTCAATTCAACAACTCTTTGTAAAGTCCTTAAAAGCTTTAAAATTTATTTTAAAATAGCCGATAACCCTAACCTAACGTAACCTATTTAATCAATTTTTTAAATACTTTTTTCATCACCTTCTAATGACTTTTCTGAGGTGGTTCTGAATTAGTTTCATTCTGAGTTGTCCGGTCACCAAAAAACATATACTTGGGGATCGGAAAATGATAAACTTCGTAAGCGAACGATGCTTCTCTTGGAAAATTGTAAATTTGGAGCTCGACTGTTCGAATTCCCGAGTGTAGTCAATTTAAGAGTACCTATTCGACACACTAGGCATAAGGACCATTTGAATATGACAGTTCAAAAACAAATTATGGAATTGTCAAAGCATGGCATTGGACAGTGGCGGTGAAAACAACGTCGGTGAAAGCACTGAAAAGTTAAACTAATAGAAGTGTGTTTTGGGCGTAACCATGTGCGCGAAATAGGCTTAATTTATGATTACTTCAAGCGAAATTTATCAAAAGTTTTTTATATCATTTTTTTGGTGGTTCTAGCTATGGTTTGACTCCGCGACCCCTGTGTGGGAATCGAATGCATTTGTTTACTCGACTATCAGTTAATTAGATTTCTAACATTTACCAATCTTATACCTTAGCACAGATATTTTCTAGGGTGACCCGACAATTTGTCCTGCGACAATTCATCCGGCGACAGTTCATCCTGCGACAGTTCATCCGGCCGACAGTTCATCCTGCCGACAGTTCATCCTGCCGACAGTTCATCCCGCCGACAATTCATCCGGCGACAATTCATCCTGCCTGATCATTTAGAAGATTTTTATTAAGTAAATATACCGCCGTACAACCAAAATCGATATACTTATATCTGAAGGCATCTTGAGTGGAAATCCGCTGTAAAAATATTTTTACTAAATAGGTTAGGTTAGGTTGTACGGCCGTATATCCTCTTTGCATACTTACTTGAAGAAAAAATCTTCTCAATGATCAGGCAGGATGAATTGTCGCCGGATGAATTGTCGGCGGGATGAACTGTCGGCAGGATGAACTGTCGGCAGGATGAACTGTCGGCCGGATGAACTGTCGCAGGATGAACTGTCGCCGAATGAATTGTCGCAGGATGAACTGTCATGGAACTATTTTCTAGAGATTGCAGATATTCAAGCTGTTTAAAACATTCAGCTGTTTCACCAAATATTCTGTAGAATCCAAAAGTAAAAAAAAAACATCAGCGTGCCACCGCTTTTAAGTTTTTGAAAAAAATAATTTTTTTATAACAACAACCCGACAACAATAAAATAACACCAGGAAATATTTTTAAACAAAAATGTATTTTTATTTTTAAAATCGGCAATTTATTAGTACAAAATATAAAAAATAATAATATCATGGTAATAATTACACGTATAATGTATAAAACTTGTCATTTTCATAATTTTAAACCTGTATTTTTTTTTTTAATTTAAAGATATAATTATTTATAGGAAACCTACGTTTGTGCTGACGGGAGGAAGGTTTTATTTATTTTTCATTAAGAAAACATTTTTTATTACTGCTGTTATTTTTATCATAAAGATATAATTTTTGATACAGATAAGTTAATTTTTTTTTTCAGGTTTTTTTGTTGTTGAATTTTTCAGATTTTTAAAAATTTATTTTGACTTTTGAATCTATTAAGAAATATTATATTTTCAGCCAATTTTATTAAATAAATTTGTTCTTAGGTAATTGTAGATCTATTGACCGAAAGTTTTTTTATATTTCGGAATAGGTAACACATATTTTGGCCTAAGATATACTGTTTCTGAATGGTACGGCTTTGTTTAAAAAATTATGTTTTTTCACTTGTAAAGTTGAGTGATACAAGAACGAAGCATTTAATTTTTTGCCTTAAATTCTTAAATTTTAGTATTACAGGGTGGCCCTTAACTGTATACCTAGTTTTAATTAACAATAAATAAATTATGGTAGAACTTAGACATGTTTTATTAATATTTTCAAAAACTACAATAAATTGAAATTTTAATGACATTAAGTTTTAAAAATTATATTGTCCAAGTGAGCTCCATCAGCCTGTTGATATTGTCTAAGGCGGATTCGAAAATTCTCAAAAAACACGTTGACAAGTTGCCCGTGGGATGGCGTTAATTTCCCGTACAATGTTTTGTTTTAACTGATTTATTGTTATCGGATTGTCTTCATAGATCTTGATTTTAAGTACCTCCACAAAAAATAATCACACGGGCTGAGATCTGGGCTCCGTGGAGGCCACTCAATGTCTCCTCCTCGTGAAATGAGTTTTTCGGGAACATCTTCTTCAAACGGTCCAAGGACAGTTTAGCAGTGTGTCACGAGGCACCGTCCTGCTGAAACCAGCTCCTGGAATTGTGGCCTTGAAAACCTTGAAGAGCTGGGATCAAGAACTCCTGAAGCATCTGACAATAATTCTTAGATTTCACTGTCATAGCAACTCTCCTTTCGTTTTCAAAGAAATATTGGCCAAAGATACCCCTCTGATATTGCAGCCCACACAACGACCTTCGGGCTATGCAAGGGACGTTGATGCTTCTGTCGGGGGGTCTTCTTCTTCTTCTTCTTCTCTATTCTCAGACCAATACCGGCAATTTTGTTTATTAACATGGCCATTGATATGGAAATTGTCCTCATCGCTGAACATTATGCTGAAAAAAATGTCAAAACGTTCCAGCATCACATTGGCAAAATTAAGTCGAAGATCGGTATCATTCAGCTTCAACTTTTGCGTCAGCTGAATTTTATAAGCTTTTAGATGTAAATCGTGGCGTAAAATTCTTTGTAAAGTGGTCCTCTTGATGGATAAGGCTTGGCTTCTCTTGCGAGTAGTTTGTTGTGGATTTTCCCTCACTGATTCACTAACACGCTAAATAACTTCTGGTATCCTCACTGACTTCGGGCGACCTTCATTAATTGTTTGTACTGTTGAGCCGGTTGTCCAAACATTTTGATCCATTTCCGAATAGATTTTGCTCTTGGTGCTTGATTAATGTCTCGTAAACCGAAACCAGCGCGGTACATTCGTCTCGAAATCGTCACGGAATAATTGTTTATGTAATATGCACGAACACAAAATGCATGCTGCTCTCCCGTGAACGGCTCCAAGGCGACTAAAATTTCCACGAAATAACGCGTCTAACGATACCCCCCGAACCGCGCTCGCCCCACGCGTTGTTAAAAAAATAACGAAACAAACCGCGAACACAGTTATGGTCCAACCTGTATAACAAAATAAAAATCATTTTCTTGTACAAGAAAATATGAAATAAAATAATAAAGCAACTTTAGTATTGATTATCTTCTCGACCTATATGATAAAGTGACTCTACCCAACTTATCTCATTCCTTCTTTTTCTCCTTTTTCATCTTTCATTTCCCATATGCGTAATTTTCTAAACGAAAAAGAAAATGAAAAGTTATTGTCTGTGAAAAGCGGAGCAGAAAGAAATCGTTTTTGCTCTGCTCTGTGCCAAAATAATCGTCTGGAAAAGGAAATACACCGAGAAGATCATTAAATACGTAAATCTAGAAAATATTTTGCTAAAACATATTAATATTATGTATAGGTAAGGATCTCGATCACGAATCCGGAGATTGCAGGTTCACATTAAGGCGGGCGCAAATAAATTTTATTTAATAAAATTTTGTGATTTCACGATTAATTCATACGAAAAAACTAAACAGTTTGGTCGATACGGTAGAACTATGTTGCTTGAAATGGATTAAACCATGTTTTGTTAAAATTAAACCATCTGACTAGATCTAATTAGTCAGGTACTTTCCCACCCTCCTTTACCTCATCTCCCTCCTCTCCCCTTACCCTTTAGTCTCACAATATACCCCAATTAGAGATGCCATATTCTTAATGACTTCGGTTAGCAGGGAGCAGTTGGGACACTGCGGTATTCACAAAAAAAAATTAAGACTGAGTATTTAAAATTTCCATCATATAATACGAGAATAGCAGCAGCTTCAATTTGGGACTCGGGAATGGGTACCGCCGCCCCGGCAACCATTATTGGATAACCAACACCTCTGCCATAGGTCGCCCCAAGTGGTTCGCTACGTTTAATGATTTAGCAGGGGTGCCCGGGTTCTTGGGGTGAAGTTTATCTAGGTCTTGTAGGCGGACGACCAGGACACACTGAACCCCAGATTCCAACCCACCCCTTAAACTCTTTTCCCAGAACTCTCCTCTCCTTCCTTTCCAAAAAAACTCTCCACACAGCATCCCCAAAGATTACAAAGGCCCTAAGGGAAATTATTATCCTCAGGGCCTCCTGTGTGGCGCTCACGTAAAAAAAAACAAGCTTTTCATCAAATTGTGATTTTCTGTTCAGCAAGACAATTATATATATATATATATATATTTTTTTTTTAAAGAAAGACAAACATTCCCGGGTTACGGATAACCCAACAATGTTTGAAAATCTCCTACTACCACCACAGAAAGCCGAAAATGTTGCTTGCGTTTTGATGGAGGACTTAGCCAGCCGAGGAATCGAACACGCGACGCTCGGGTGGGACCCAAGCGCTATGCCCACTCAACCACCGACCAGTCAATATATTGTTATGCTTGTCAGCTTATATGATGACTTTTGATCAAACGCTGAAACAGACCGATACCGAACGAAGATTTGATGGACAACAAATGTGATGAGAGTAAAACATACCATCATTAATAAAGTGATGACAATATTTAAAGCGAGTTTTAAAATGTTTTTTGTTAAAATCATATTAAAGTGTGGAAAGCGTCAATTTTTCCTTTTCACGGCAGTTGTTACGCGAGTCTAAATTGTAAATTGAACCAAAAGTGCGGGCAGCTCGTATTTAAGGTTGTTAGGGGAATGGTCAGATAAAATATTTTTTAGGATTACCTCCTGAAGCGAATAAAATTTCATCGTTTTCCGTAATCCAAAGGTTCAGATTTAAATTTGAGAAAGCCTGCTCAGAACATTACCATCCACAAATGCTTAAATTTTTGTTTAGTGAACATCCAAACCGTAAATATAAATTTTATTACCTTAACATGTAAATTCTATTGCTATCAAAAGATAAAATTTTACTACCCCGAGAAATCTTTCTTGTAGGTACGTATGTAAATATTTAATTTGAGATATGTAAGGCGTGTGTGGCCGGGAGTATACTTAATAAATAGTCGAAAGGGGGAAAAAGGGAGAGAGTGGGAAAAAGGAAGAATGGAAGAAAAAAGAGAAAAGAGAGGAAAATGCTTTACGCCATCAGCATTGATATAAACTACATGAAGTTGGTCTTTGCTACAACATTATAATATACATAACAAGAAATAATATTGGTAATTTTTTGAGGAACGCTACAGTGGAGGTAATCCACCTCTTACCCGCCCTGGTATAAGTAACTGATGGTTACTAATTTTTTTTGTTAAACGAAGCTACATTTATTTATTTTGAACGAATCTAGACCTCCAGTGTCCATGCATACGATGTTAGTAAGCAGTATGCAAGTGCTTAGTGCGTGAGGAACGCTACAGATAAAGACCATAAATTGACTAATTCCGGAATATATAAACTCAAATGTAATGATTGTCCCTCATTTTATATTGGAAAAACGACTCGCTATTTTGAAATCAGAATCAAAGAACATTACGTGACATATTAATAATAATTTTTCTGAGTTCGCTAACCATACTATCATTGAAAATAACCATAGTTTTGAAAAAATGCGCGGATTAATATTCTTCATATAAACCATAAAGGAAAACGCTTAGATAACGTAGAAGCCTTGGAAATAAATAAAAATCCCTTAAAGATAATGAATCCATTATCAACAAACAAAAAATATTATCTTACAGCCTAATTATGGATATGTTCCCCTACCCACCCACTCTTCATTAATCCCTAGCAACGGCTCCACCCCTACCACAATCCTTAGTAATAATACATAGTTCCCACCCACTATTTTGTAATTGTCAAATCAGTATACGTTTGCCCTGAAGAAGGAACGGTCGTTGTGGTTTAAACAAAGAACATTGTTTCATTTATTTATAATATAACGTTTATAGTATGATAAGAAAAACAGAAATACCTACCTTTTTAGAACATTTTCGTCAATCAAAACTTCTAGGAACCAGTGGAATCATTGCTGTTAAAATTTTGTAATGTAATGAGTTTGAAAGAAGTAGATTGAGAAAAGAGGCTGGTATGAGGGAGGTTGGAAAGAAAAAAAACTATCCTTTTCAGAAACAACCGACAATTTTTCGCAGTGGATTCAGGTGCAGATAAAATTCCAAGCAACCAGTCTGTGAGAGCGCGTAATGCGCGTTTTCATCCCGCGACAAATCCCCGACAAAATATCCTGCGACAAAATATCCTACGGACAAAATATCCCCCAATAAAATATCTGCTAAAACTTAACATAACCTAACCTAACAAAAAAATGGGACAAAAATAATAAGGACATCCTGTAAAGACAATAAATTATTGCTTAAAAATAGTAAAATGGGACTAAAATAATATAGATTACAATAATTTATTGCCTATACAGGATGTCTGTATTATTTTTGTCACATTTTTTTTAAGGTTAGGTTAGGTTAGGTTAGGTTAGTTTTTAGTAGAGTTAGGTTTGAGTAAGTTATCCCTTAAAAATGTCGGTTAGTTGTGATCAAATTGTTTTTTTTTTTAAATCTTAGAAAAGATTTCATCTAGTTTATAATATATCAATGTTTACAACGGAAAAGCGAAAAGATATCACAATTCACAAATTACTGGCGTCCCGTGCCCCCACTCCCCCCCCCCCCACTCCCCCCCACTACCCTCCGTTCCGGAATATATTAAGCGAGTCTGGGTTCTGTGAACTAAACATAAACAATACAGACCGGGAAAAAAGGGCTTTGTATGCGTAGGTTCCGTTCACAGCAAGCAATGGCAGGTGTCGGCAACCGGAACAACTTTTTTGTTAATATTAATTATGTGGTTAATATAATTTTTGGTCTAGATGTAACATTAACCCTTCTGAAATTTGGCTTATTTATTAGTCAAAATATTCCGCTTTACAATAAAATGCAAATAAATGAAATATTTCTATACATATCAGAAAACAAAAAATGTTATAATTCGAAATAAACATATAATTTTTGAAATATAAAATTTTTGCAAGCAAACATGAAAAGTTTTAAAAATGGCTCAAATAATATTTATTTATTTATTTGTTGTAATATATAAAAAATTATTTATTGTAATATATAAAAAACACGTATTAAAAACAACATAAAACATAACAGAAAAACAGATTTTATAAGACAAATGTATTATAAACGTTACTGTCACCTCTTTTTTTTGACGTTCCGTATGATAATTAATAAAAAATTCTAAAAGTTTCAAATTGCGTGTCCAAGTTTGGTTTCATAAAGGTGTACATTTTAAATTTTTGGTGGTTATTTTTTAGGTTTAATATAAAGCGTGGAATTGTGCCTTTCTTACTCTGTTTAAGACATATTTCTCTCTATGATAGTAAGGGAGTTACAGCGATTTACATGAGACCTATATAAGCTGGGATAAATACGGTCCAAAATTAAAAACATATTTTCGGCAGAAAAGCCATATAAGATATAATCCATGCTGCAAAATTATTAATGCCCTTCCAAATGAAATTAAAAACAACATGGTGATGAACAAGTTCAAAAATGACTTAAAAACATGGCTAAATAAACATGAAGATGAGGAAAATCAAAAAATATGAAGAAATACTATCACAACACAACATGAAGATGTGGAAAATAACAAACAGCGTCAATAAACACGAAAATGAGAAAATTAACAAACAGCGTCAATAAACACGAAAATGAGGAAATTAACAAACAGCGTCAATAAACACGAAAATGTGGAAATTAACAAAAATAGTCATCAAACATGACTATTTGGAAATCATGATCTAATATCAATGCAACTAGCTACAGTTCACCTCGAAATAGGACTGTGAATGCTTTTGATAATACTTTTCTTTGTATTTTAAATACATAGTCATTTAAAAAACATTTGACTTGAAAATGAATTCGAATCTTCCAGCGGACACACAATTCAAGTTTATACTACTAAAAAAATTAATGCATATACCCCCCAATTTCGCCAAAAATTTGAATTGAAAACTAAATATAAATCTATAATTTAAAATTGGTTGTATTAAGTGAACATTTCCAACTGCCCAAAGCCAATGTTTGAAAGTAATGAGTAAGAGAAGGTTGAATAAAATTACCTATTATTAAGGTCACCAAACGCGAGTATTGTCGTTTCAAGCAAGGTTTCGAGGATTTTGGTTTTTCGCCAAGAGTGACGCTGATTAACCGTTATTTACGAAAGCTTTCTCAGCCGGGAATTTATGATCATTTTTGTATCTAAATCTTTTTACTACTAACTTGAATTGAAAATCTAGCAATAAGGCTCATTACCATTATTTGACTGTTAAATGTACAGACAAAATGCTATCAACTGAAAAGGAAGTCATTGACATAAATTACAACACATAACAGAAGAGCTGTGCAAATTTCACTGTGTTTACTGGATGAACCGGTGAAAACTTTTTTTTTTAAGTGAAATTTCCTTAGCCTCGTTAGTGATTTGAAATTCGGTTGGAACGGAAATGACGCACTACAGCACCTGCGAGGCATCAAATTGCGCTCAAGGCTCCTATTGGTTGAGATATAAAACGAAAACGACGATTGGTCTGCGCTCATTGGCCGCTTTGTTTTTTTACGGGTCGTCGGAATATAATGCGTAAATTGTGCCTCGCCGAGCGTGTCCCATAGCGCAGCGGTATATCAGCGGCCAGAGAAATCCAGCGGACCGAGGATCGAAACCTACGAAATCCAAATAATATAATCATTTTTATTTTTGTAAATCAATATCCAATCTTCAAACCACTTTAAAATAAACAGGCAAAAGAAAGCTCCATCTAGCGACTTTCTAATTTCACTTCTATCGCGTATGAATTACACACTACATTTTTTTATTTAAAGCATTCTGACTCTAAATGTGTTCATTAAGCCGAGTCTAAATAATTTTCAGTCCTCTCAACTACAAAGAAACCTAATTAAGTAAGGATCAGTGTTCCAGCCTTTAAAACACATTTCTCATAATTCAAACATTCTCATTCTCAGCGGCCAGAGAAATCCAGTGGACGGAGGGACATCTAGCGAATTTCTACTTTCACTTCTATCGCGTGTGAATTACACACTCTAAATTTTTTTCAAATAAAATTAATGATTTTAAATATGTTTTTGCTTGGATAATAAAAAAAAACCTCGTTGCTTTAAAGCAGTCTGTGCATTTTTGTTTTCTACTGTATGTTAAAATTATACTTATTATATTTAAGGAGGGTTATATTTCAGCAGTGTTTTAAGAATATAAGAGTTGGGCACCCGTGAAGGCAAAAACGTTAAAGGTTTAACATGACTGTTTGAGAGGTTTCTTTAAATTGAGCGTGTTTTACCATTTCCCATTCGCAAATAAAGCGGAGTTCGTAACTAATTTATACGTTTTGTAAACCCTTACTTGAACTTTTCGTATCAGTCGCATGATGTACCGACACTTTTCTGGAGCGATAATATTTCCCATTATAACTTTTCTTCAGTCGGTTATAAAATGTAGTTAAAAAAACATGAAGACGTTATCAAATAAATAATAAAAAAATTGTGCCAATGCGTAGCCGTTCTTGGTAGGATGTTCTAACTCTCCCCAAGATGTATGCAAAAACAGCATAAAGAAACCTTCTCATAAAGAACAACATAGTATTGTATAAATAAGTCCCATTTTGAATCCCTACGGTAACCTCGGTACCTTGACTTAAAAGGAGAACAAACTTGGGTACATTATGGTAACAGATTTCATTAATGGAACCAAAAAAAGTAATACTTTATGGAAGGAATGCAAAATGCTGGAATGAATAAAAATAAACTTCATCAATTTGAAAAAAAAAATCTAGTACTAGATGGTTGAACATTGAAAACTCTTGGGAGCCATTTTTCTGCCAGAATTTCATGAAATAACGTAGAAAGAAAAATAAACTTCAATTTTTTATAGTGGCATTTATAATAACCAAATAGTAAGAGGTTTTTCATGGTACTCATAAGTACCGGTTTCGAAGCATCCGTGTCTTTTAAGTTAGCTAGTGAAAGACACGGATGTGTCGAAACCGGTGGCAGAAATTTAAAAAAAAATTAAGTAATAAATGTACATAGAAAATGAAACTTTTCAAAACTTTAACATAGTTAATGCCCAAGATATACAAAAAAAAATACGAATAAGTAGTTTTCATAAATGCAGAGATCTCAAATTAAATTCTTGTGGTAGCCTCAAAACATTGACGGTTGAACATTGAATGTACCTGGATGAGTAATGTATAGAAAAAAGTCATTTCCTTCGGTAAAGAATTCAAAGAATAATCAGTGACAATTTGGGAGTCGGGTATGGTTACACCCCGGGATCAATTTATTGGATAACCAACACCCCTGCCAAGGTCTCCACAAGTGGTTCGCTACGTTTGATGACTAAGCAAGGGTGCCCGGGTTCATGGGATTAGGTTTGTCTTGGCGGCGGATGCCTAACTATTGCGTGGCGAGCCGCATCGGGAGAGACTGATTGAGGGTGACCTTTTTGACCTATGCAGTCGGACTCTCTCAACCCATCACCCTACACCGCAGTTGGAGGGATGGATACGTCGGTCACTTCCGGACACATTGACCCCCGATTCCTATCCACTCCTCATGCCTTTTTCGTCCCCAGAATATCTCCTTCTTTTTTCCTCAAAGACCCTCCACCCAGCATCCCCAAAGATGCAGAGCATCCCAAAATAATTCCCAGAGTATATCCCTGAGGGGAACTGCTATAACTACCCGTCCCTCATACCTTTTTTCTTCCCAGAACTTCCTCTCTTTCCGTTCCCTGAAAAGACACTTCAAGCAGCATCTCCAAATATGACATAGGCCCTGAAAGATTTTTTTCCTTGGGGTCTCCTCTGTGTAAAAAATAATGTTAAATAAATCCTTCAAATTCAGATTCATAGAATCACATAAATAGGTCCCAAATTAAATCGTTGTGGTGACCACAGCAACAATAATGTAAAAAATGTGTGCATCCATTAAAAAAAATTCCATATGTATTATATTTTGATTTTATCCACGGTAAGTGACATCTGGCAAATTTTATTCTTAAATATCATAAAAAATGGATAATAAATGCTAGTGGAAGGCGCGCTTAAAGAGGAATATATTGACTCTGAAGTTAGAGAGGCGAGTACCATTCAATTTACGAGACAGAATATTCTTCGTATGAAATTTTTCGAAGGATTTATCTGTCAATAGGCGCGCTCTGGATTCTGCTCCAAGGACAGATTTTTTGTTAGAAATTTTAAGGCATTTTCACTTCGTTTGATGTTGCTACTATTTGGGAGTGTATTGCACATGTGAAAAACTTGCGAAACAAGTTCACGCCCTTGGTAGAATACCGCCAATGAAATTCAAAATTTAATCCTTTTGTCAAGAAATGTTAAATAAAACCTTCAATTTGAAATAAAATAGTTTTACATAAAGGGGTCCCATATTGAATCCTTGCGGTATGACGGTAGAACGTTGAATGCACTGGGTTGCATTGTAGTGCCAGAATGCAACCTGCAGCGGAAACGCATTGCCGCACATTGTATGACGGCGCAATGTACGGCTTTTACAACGTAGGGGGGAGTCGAAGCGAATAGTCAGGATTCTTCAGCGAATAGAACGAGAAATCAAAGGGAAATATCTACTCTGCAATATCCTTTCACGAATAACGGAAAATGAACGAATGATAATGTAATATAAATAATTATTAGTTATTAGTGACAAGAAATTCGTTTGATTTTTTAAATTTTTTCTCAAAAATATAATTCTGACAATTTAAAATACACTTTTGTCCACATAGAGAGTAAAATATGAACACGCGAATACAGCACAAGAGTCCCAATTCAGTTAATGCGTCCATGGCATCTTGACTCGCACGTGGCGTTTGTGCGGCATACAAAATTATTTTGAAAGTTCTGATGTTTTTTTTTATTCTTACGAATTATTTATTTTGGGATTTTTTGTTTTTCTACCGACCGGAAAGGGAATGTCCATACTGTTAACACTAGAAAGACCGGAGCCTTCATTTTGACGGCAGCCCGAAGTAAAATGACGATATAATGCTTAATATTTATTGTATTGGTGTGATTTTTTTTTACATTTCATGATTTATGGTTTAACAACTATGGTGAAAAAAACAGGTACGTGTCTTAATTACTTTTTGAGATATATAGACTTATACCTACAAAGACCGCCGCCGTCAATGTGACGGTTTGGGCCATAATGCTGAATTTGTTTACAATCTTCTTTACCCAAGTTAACAACATACCCATTCCTCCGCGTTTATGATAGTACTATTATGTCTGTCTTTTTTATTTCGGTATCGTGTTCCATTCGAACTCTATCTGTATGTTGATTGGTCACTGTCACATAATTTACAAAAATACCCAAATAATATATCTCTCGCCCAAATTTATTTTATGGCTTGTTGGAGAAGGACAGAGTATACAAATACCAGAGTTGATCCAGCTGCGTTTGCTTCTGAAAAACTGACAGAATCATTTATTGGATAACCAACACGTCTGCTATAGGTCACCCCAAGAGGTTCGCTATGTTTTGTGACTTAGCAGGGGTGCCTGGGTTCATGGGGTTAGGTTTGAGTTAGATGTTAGATGCGTCTGCCAAACAACTGCGTGGCAGGCCAGTTCAGCAGAGAACGGTTGAGGGTGATATTTTGACCTCGCCAGCAGTAGTCTTAGAACAATGCCTTGCACCGCAGTGGTGGGGACAGATTCATACGTCCGCCACTTTTGAACACACTGAACCCCAGTTTCCCACCCACCCCTCACCTCATTTCCTTCCCAGAATATAATTTTTCCTTTTCCTATAGGTACCCTTCACACAGCATCCCAAAAGATGACAAATATCGTGAGGGGAATTATTTTCCTTAGGGCGTTTTTGTAGAGCTAATGTAAACGAAAAAGAAAAGAAACCGGAAAAAAAAACTTCTGAAAGACGACAGTGCCAAATTAATAAAAATATAATAAAAACCAAATAAATGACACGTGTGATAATTGTTAGAAACCCGTTTGCGGAGAGTGCATTCGATTTTATAAAAAACGTAACAATTCGATATTGTACAAACATAACACATGCTTGTACTAAAATCACAGCATTTTTCACTCCCATGTTTTTTCCAGGAAGCCCCGAGGAAAAAAACCCTTAGAGCCTGTGTCATCTTTGGGGATGCTGTGTGAATTTATGTGTGCAATTGTGTTTTTAGGGAAAGGAAGGTAAGGAAGTTCGAAAGGAAAAAAGCGTGAGAGATGAATAGGTAAAATTCGTAAATGTATCCAGGAGTGACGGGCGAATGAATCCATCCCTCCCACTGCGGTGCAAGGCGACGGGATGAGAAAGGTCCTGCTGGAGAGGATAAGATAAGTGTATCCCTCAAGAAGTGTCTCCCGACCCGGTCCGCTACGCAGTAGGTGGGCAAACATATTCGCCACCTAGACTCAGACAAAGCTCACCCAATGAACCCGGACACCCCTGCTAAGTCACTAAACGTAGCGAACCACTTGGAGTGTCCTATGGCAGAGGTGTTGGTTATGCAATAAATGGTTCCCGGGGTAGCGGTACCCATATCCGCATCCCTATTTGAAAAAAGTGATCAGCCGTCAAAGTGACGGTCGTGGTCTTTATAGGTATGGAGCAGTACCCGGTCTTTCTAGTGTTAACCAATGAAATCGAGGTAAGTTTTCGTTTTGGCGGGTTTGAAAAGTTCGGATTTTGAAAATTATCATAACTATAAAAACGACCTAAATACCAGGCGCAGTCCGTCCATACATACTGTGGATGCTGCGCTTCCCTTCTTTTCTAGGTTTAAAATAAGTATAATAATAATTATTATGTATTTATTCCCAAATCAAAAAGCCTTCGATTTATTTTTTGTAGCCGTAAATCGCACTAGACACTGCAATAACGAGGAGAATACATATGCAATATGTATAAATTCTCATTCTTAATTATCACACGTCGCTTAAACTTACCAACACCAGCAAAACATTGGATGTTCCGTTCATCCTCGTCCACGAAGTAGAAACGAGTGTGATATTTTTGATATTCGCGCATGCGCTTTCACTCAAACCTGCGATGGTTGAAGTAAGGCCGATTACGGATTCCATGGGAGCATCCAACGCACGGAAAACAACTTTAATACTTACAGGCATAGTGCACATAATAGCTACTCCGAAGCGAGCGGACTTAGTACCTACCATTAGAGATTTGTTTGCCTACCACCTTTCGACAGTTATTTGCTGTCTTGAATAGCCGAATCCGATTGATATATTGAATATCTTTCGGAATACCTATTTAATTAATTTAATTAGGGAATTATAATATTTAATGTGAAGCATAAAGATTGTGTAGATCTAATTTGACAGACTATTTTTGGCAATAATTGCATCTTGTTCGTGGATAGACTTTTATATTTGATATTAGGTATATGCTCCAGCACCCCTTATACAAAAAGTAACCGACCCCCACTGCTAGATACCTACTAATATTTAAAAATAATACTGGTAGAATAATCAGATTGTTTTGTATGGAATTCCTTAGTAGAGCATGTTGTGAGACCGAATAGCGTAGAAAGGAAAAGAAGAAAGGGTAAAAGGAGATGGGTAGGTACCTGTTATTCAGACCTTGTCACCAAACTCAGTCAAAGCAATGTTTTGATTCTAAATGGTCTGTTACCAAGACAACTGAGAATATATCTCAGATACTGTTGTATAATTGTAATAAATTATCAAACATTTGTTATAATAATTATATTAAGAATGTGGAATTTTCGATTGGAAACAATGTAAAACATTTTTTCAACTATTGTAAAGCCCAAAATAACAACAACCTTGGCATACCTGACACTATGCACTATAAACTGAAAACTTCCTGTAAAATCAAAGAAATTGTCAATTTGTTTGCAGATTTTTTTAAGGATGTATATGAAACAGATATCCCTGATGAAGACATTCCAAACTTTGAGTCAGATATAAATTTACAACTATCTCAGATACATATTGAGATTAAAGAAATTGCAGCATGTATCAAACTACTGGAACCTAAATCGTGCTCGGGGCCAGATAAAATTCCCCCCGCATTTCTAAAAAACTGTGGGGGTAGTGTCTCTTACCCTCTGTACCTACTATTTAATCAATCACTTTTAACAGGCAAGTTCCCACAAATATGGAAAAACAGCTTTCTCAATCCAATATTTAAAAGCGGAGACAAGTCTTTAGTTGAAAATTACAGACCAATATGCATACAATCGTCAATACCAAAAATTTTTGAAAAGTTAATTCTTCAAAAAATATGTTCTTGCATAAAATTTAATATCTCATCATTTCAACATGGTTTTATCTCTGGACGATCTACCTTAACTAACCTTACATTGTATGAACATTTTATCTCTGGTGCTCTTGCTAATAGAGAACAAGTTGACTCAATTTACACGGATTTTAGTAAAGCCTTTGATAAGGTTTGCATTAAAATTCTTATAAATAAATTGTCTAAACTAGGAATAAGTGGTAATTTATTATTATGGATTAAGAATTATTTATCAAAACGTGTACTAACTGTCTGTATTAAAGAACACTTGTCTTACGAATTTGAAGCCACTAGCGGTGTGCCTCAGGGTTCGCACCTTGGTCCAATATTGTTTATACTATTCATAAACGATGTCACCTCCATATTCACTGATGTTAACATATTATTATTTGCTGATGACATGAAAATATATAAAATCATAAAAAATGTATACGACTGCTTGTCCCTCCAATCCAATTTTATAAAATTCGTAGAATGGTGTACCATTAACAAACTTACACTTAACATTAAAAAATGTCAAATCATTAGTTTCTTTAGAATTAAAAACCCTATCAAATATAGTTATTCTTTTAACAATCAGAGTTTATTGTCAGTACCTGTAATAAGAGACCTTGGAATAACCTTCGACTCTAAACTACTATTTACCAACCACATTGATATAATAACTGGTAAAGCAATGAAAATGCTGGGCTTCATTGTAAGAATTTGTAAAGATTTCAAAAATATCCAAACATTCAAAATACTATATACAACTCTGGTTAGGAGTCATTTAGAATACAATTCCCCCATATGGAACCCTTTCTACAAAAGCCACTCAAACTCCATTCTCAGATCAATTAATTTCAAATTAGGTATTCCCGCGGTTGACATAAACTATGAATCTTTATTACAAAAAATGCGACTCTTATCGTTAAAAGATAGAAGAATACTTAATGATCTAATTTTTTTATTTAAAATAAACAATAACTGGTTTGACTCCCCTGAATTAATCTCATTAATAAATTACCATGTACCTTGTAGACCGACTCGACTCAAAACACCTTTCCATTGTGACAATACTATGACGAACGCAGAACAAAACTCAACCATAAATCGCTTGCATATTTTAGGCAATGAATATGCTAATATCGATCACGCCGCCGGTAATCTGGCATCATACAAAAGATGCGTTAAACTAAATTTGTTTGCTAGTACCACGTAAATATAATAGATGATGTAAACATAATATGCCTACCAGACCAGTACTTCACTCTAAAACTATTAATGCACAAGAAATCATAGGTACTTGTACAATTTATCATATCGGTTAACATAATCCAGTATTTATTACTTTTTATATTTTATTTTTAAATCTTTGTAGGTATTTTACATTTTTTTGTTTTATTTCTCTCTTTAAATTTTTATTTTAACTTTTACCCTTTTTACCTAATAATTTATAGTTTGTATTTTAATACTTTATACTTTATATTTTATACTATTCACTTTATAATTCACTTTTATACACTACTTATTACCTTACTTTTTACCTTTTTTCTTAAATTTTACCAACATTATACTGTTATTCTTCATGTTGTTATAATATTATAAGTATGTTAATTATGTTAATGGCACGTGTTGTGCCGTTTATGTGTAAATAAATAAATAAATAAATAAATAATAAAGTAAAAGCTGGTTAGTACCTATTCAAAAAAGTAACTGTTCTAGTAGATAGGTGCCGACTACCATATTATTAGATTTCGTTAAGAAATTATTGCGCAAAGTTTTTTTTGAGAAACTTTTTCAATATAAATAAAGTTACTTAGTTATGAAAAGAAAGCATTTATGTTCAGAAAATGTTTATCTTCAATTATTCAAGGCCCTTTCAAATTTGTTTTTACTCCCCTGTGAACAATTATTATTGTGGCTGGAGGTTTCTTTCGTGTATTGGGGTAAGATTGAAAAAATAATGGAATCGCACGCATTTTTAAAAGAATTTTTGATAAAATGTATTTTAATTTTATTTAGATTTTTATGAATGTTGAACATGGCCTTGTGACAATATAACCTTTTTTCTATCATTCATATAATAGCATTGCCATTTTCTCCGCTCCCCAGCATGATAATGGTTTAAAAAAATCCAGGGTGATAGATTTTGCCACAATCTATCACCGTATTCCGAATCGACACATTGCTTGAAGTGACCAGGTTCGAACAGTCAGATACTACCCTACCCAGACTACCCTACCTTTCTCTTCCCGATCTCCTTCCTTTCACCACTATTTTCAGCGTCACAATATACCCATTGCGTATCCTACTGGCTCCAGAAGATTTAAATTGAAATTTGCTTATTCCAGATTGCATAACAAATCGATATCCAATTTCTTATAGCAAAAGCCTGAATTTATGCATTCGTTGGAGTAGATACTATCCTACCTTCCTCTTCCCAATCTCCTTCCTTTCACAACTATTTTCAGCGTCACAATATACCCATTGCGCATACTACTGGCTCCAGAAGATTTAAATTGAAATTTGCTTATTCCAGATTGCATAA
Source organism: Limnephilus marmoratus (assembly GCA_917880885.1). Classification (NCBI taxonomy): domain Eukaryota; kingdom Metazoa; phylum Arthropoda; class Insecta; order Trichoptera; family Limnephilidae; genus Limnephilus; species Limnephilus marmoratus. The sequence goes on along the minus strand of OU862918.1, from coordinate 20,212,198 downwards.
CAAATCGATATCCAATTTCTTATAGCAAAAGCCTGAATTTATGCATTCGTTGGAGTAGATACTATCCTACCTTCCTCTTCCCAATCTCCTTCCTTTCACAACTATTTTCAGCGTCACAATATACCCATTGCGCATCCTACTGGCTCCAGAAGATTTAAATTGAAATTTGCTTATTCCAGATTGCATAACAAATCGATATCCAATTTCTTATAGCAAAAGCCTGAATTTATGCATTCGTTGGAGTAGATACTATCCTACCTTCCTCTTCCCAATCTCCTTCCTTTCACAACTATTTTCAGCGTCACAATATACCAATTGCGCATACTACTGGCTCCAGAAGATTTAAATTGAAATTTGCTTATTCCAGATTGCATAACAAATCGATATCCAATTTCTTATAGCAAAAGCCTGAATTTATGCATTCGTTGGAGTAGATACTATCCTACCTTCCTCTTCCCAATCTCCTTCCTTTCACAACTATTTTCAGCGTCACAATATACCCATTGCGCATCCTACTGGCTCCAGAAGATTTAAATTGAAATTTGCTTATTCCAGATTGCATAACAAATCGATATCCAATTTCTTATAGCAAAAGCCTGAATTTATGCATTCGTTGGAGTAGATACTACCCTACCTTCCTCTTCCCAATCTCCTTCCTTTCACAACTATTTTCAGCGTCACAATATACCCATTGCGCATCCTACTGGCTCCAGAAGATTTAAATTGAAATTTGCTTATTCCAGATTGCATAAAAAATCGATATCCAATTTCTTATAGCAAAAGCCTGAATTTTTGCAATCATTGGAGTAGATACTACCCTACCTTTCTCTTTCCAATCTCCTTCTTTTCACCACTATTTTCAGCGTCACAATATACCCATTGCGGATCCTACTGGCCTCCAGAAGATTTAAATTGAAATCTACTTATTCCATTACAAATCAATAACCAATTTCTTGTAGCAAAAGCCTGAATTTCTGCAATCGTTAGAGTAGATACTACCCTACCTTTCTCTTTCCAATCTCCTTCCTTTCACCACTATTTTCAGCGTCACAATATACCCATTGCGGATCCTACTGGCCTCCAGAAGATTCAAATTGAAATCTACTTATTCCATAACAAATCAATAACCAATTTCTTGTAGCAAAAGCCTGAATTTCTGCAAACGTTAGAGTAGATACTACCAGTGGCGTAGCGTGGGGGGCGGGGGGGGCGGCCCGCCCCGGGCGGCACTTTTAAGGGGGGCGTCAAATTTTCACAATAAATAATAACATTACCTTTAAAATAAAAATTTAAACCATTTCAAATCATTATTTGAAAATGTTCTACGATCCTTTCGTTTACGCATCCAATTTTTTTTTTAATTCATTAAAAAAATATATATATATTTTTTAAGATGCAAATTTCGCAATTCGTAGGAAAACCGTACGCATATTATGAGAGTAATACTAATTAAAGCCGATAACTCGCAAACAGATTCACTCTTAATTAAAACCAAAAATGTGTTCAGAATGTATTAACGAATGAATTTCAGTTGTGTTCATCTGCTGATACATTTCAAAAGAGACCATTATTTTATTCGAAGTGCAGTTATGAAATTCTGGTTGTAGACTATGTATGTGCTGCCAGAATCAAAGAGAAACTATTTTCATTTTCTGAGTGTAGTTTTAATTCGGCAAATACAGATTTAATTTAACCCGTCTAATCTCAGGAGACGCAAATTATCCCACACATTTAATTTTAAAATAAAATTGTGAAATTATTATCCACACATTTAATTTTAAATAAATTTGTGAGTGCGATAAAAAGTTAAGATACAGTCTTATAACATTTTTTTAAGAAAAGGAATCTGAATTTAAAATTTTAAGTTTATTCTATTTTAGGTACTTTAATTCGAATATTCGCAGGCGTGTATTTGTGAGCCAATTCACATTTCCAATACGAAAATTTTAATGTTTAGAAACAATAATGTTCTAATAAGCACGTCGGAAAAATTACTTTATCCTAGATTTTAGAACAGTTTTGTTTTAATAAAAAGGAACATTGCATGGGAAGAACCGGAAATTTTGTGCGCAAACATTGACAGGCAAAAGTTTATAGATATTTTTTCTTATTATTCGAAGGGTGAAACCAGTTTTCAGGTTGTAAAATTCCATTTGAGAATTCATCTGGTGACACAATTCAAAGGAAAACATTATCTTATTCGAAGTTCAGTGGAGGTATCCACCACTTACCCGCCCTGGTATAAGTAACAGATGGTTACTCCTTCAAGGCTCTCGCAAGGACTCTAATTTTTTTGAAAGAACGAATCTACATTTAAGTTTGAACGAATCTAGACCTCCAGTGTCCCTGCATACAGTGTTAGGAAGCAGTATGCAAGTGCTTACATAATATACAAAATGCAAAAAATATAAAGCAAGTCAGGGATAAACAAATTAAAAAAAGATAAGAGAAAAACATAAAAGGCGGCTGCTCGTAGGGTAATGGCATCTTGCGTATGTTGCAAGCATCTGCAAGAAAAGATAAAGAAAACAAGTATTGTGATATGAAGAACGCTTGTGTCGGGTGGGATACCTCTCTCGTCATCTGGCAGTACCAGCCAGAATGTGTATGGTGATCGGTCTGCCGTGAATGAATCTCAACATCCGCACCCTTTAGCCGGTTTCTCGGTTGTGCCTTGACGATAGTAAGTGGGAAGTAGGGGAACGTACCCGAAGACCCTAAGGATGGAAGCGTCGAGTTGCCGGAGGCAGGGCGGAAGGATGCTGAGTTCGCCCAGCCAAACCTCAGGCCCACACATGTCGCTGGGGGAGGCGCAGATGAGTTGTGAGGATTCCATTCCGAAAATTTTTTTTTACGCCAATGTATCCAGGAGCGAGGTCTAACTCACCCCCAAAATGGGGAAGTTGACATTACAGAACATTTACAGTTCAGTTTCAGCCACAAGGGTTGGAGCTTATTGCTGAATCGCTAAAACAGAAAAAAAATTGCAAAAAAAAAGGAAAACTAAAAATAAGAGAACATAATACTTAGTGAAGAATAACAGTTGGTTACAAGTAGCAGAATATATTATATACCATGTTTTTAATTTGGTCAGCAATAACAGAAATGTATCAATTTGTTTTGAGCGAAGGAGTCATCAGGACCTTCGCTCTCAATTCGGCACATCGAAGTCTGAAATGGGAGAAAAAGCAGAACTACATGAAGTACATAAAGATTTTAAACCACCAGGAATTTATCGCAGTAAAAACAAAATATTTTCAACTCCGCTTGGGTTTAAAATCTAAGGAAACATAAAGGCAGTGAAGATAAAGATATAGAAAACCAAAAAAATCGGAGCAATGGTAATAAAAGAGATGAGAAAGAAAAGTCAGTGGTCATCAGGAGCAAATACACCAGGCATCTGAAACTCACAATGATTTTACAGCTGGTCAGCGACTCTAAGATCAGGCCATCTCTCAACCCAAACCTTTGTAAACTTCCGCAGGCACTCGAAGTTCACCTTATTCGAGACGAGATCAGCGTTCCATACTGGTCTCGTGGTCACTTGTAAACCATCCAACATTTCCTCTCGAGCATCCGTCATAATCTCACAATGCCACAGAATGTGCTCGGCTGTTTGGTCCGTATTGCCACACGCGCAGTTTGGATGGGGGGATAGAGAGAGACTGTGCAATCTCCCCCTAAACTCCCCATGCCCGGACAGTAATTGGGTCACATGGTGATCCCTTACAATTTCGAAGTTCAGTTATTAAATTCTAGTTGCAGACTCTGTATGTGCTGCCAGAATCAAAGAAAAACCATATTCGTGTTCTGAGTGTAATTTTAATTCGCCGCGTATAGACTTAATTCAAACCAATTTTGTGTTGAGAATGTAAATTTCCAGTTGTGGATTCATCTGTTAACACACTTCGAAGGAAAACATCCTCTTATTCGAAGTTCAATTATAATATTCTATTTGCAGACTATGTATGTGCTGCCAGAATCAAAGAAAAACCATTTTCATGTTCCGAGTGTAGTTTTAATTCACCGCATACAAACTGGTTTTCTGTTCAGAATACAACGATAAATTAAATAACGAGTTGCAGATTCATTCTGCATCAAGTGAAGCTTTACATTTGAGTTACATAATGCTGTAAAATTCTGTTGTTGCGTGTGTAACTATTATTTGGGGACTCTAACACAGTATCAATCAATCAACTTTGGAGTAGAATTTATAAACATGATTTTCGATGAAAGAATATTCGTAAAAGGTGGTTATTAAAAAATCGGGTTCGTATATAAATATGTCGTAATAAAAAAAATAGGATTTCCAGATACAGTCCCCCCCCCCCATCGCTTGAAGTACCCAAATAAGTGGGCGGTGAAATTTTCCTCCGCCCCGATGTTTTGAGTGTAGTTTTAATTCACCGCAAACAGATTTAATTAAAACCAGTTTTGTGTTCAGAATGTAAATGCCGGCAGAATCAAAGAAAACCCCTTTTCATGTTTTGAGTGTAGTTTTAATTCACCGCGTACAGATTTAATTAAAACCAGTTTTATGTTCAGAATCTAATTGCCAGCAGAATAAAAGACAAACCATTTTCATGTTCTGAGTGTACCTTTAATTCACCACATACAGATGTAATTAAAACCAGTTTTGTGTTCTGAATATAAGTGCCGCTAGTATCAAAGAAAAACCATTTTATGTTCTGAGTGTAGTTTTGATAAACCGCATATTTTTTTTAATTTAAACCAGTTTTGTGTTATCAATATATCAATAAGTTGCCGATTCATCGTGTACCGAGTGAAGCTTTGCATTTGAGTTGCATTCCATACGTATGCGTGATGAAGATGCGAAATTCTATTACAGGCATTCCATTTCTCATTTTCTGAGAGCAGTTATATATAAATTTGTAGTAGAATTCATAAGCATGATTTTATTGGAAGAGTACTCGGCACATAGGATTCTAAAAATTGGCATAAAAAAGGAGGATATCTACCCCCCCCTCCCCCCCCCAGAGCTTGAAAATCTGCGGAACAAGTACCTGTAGAAGTTAGGAGGGGGGGGGCAGCAAAATTTTCCTCCGCCCCGGGCAGCCGAAACCCACACTACGCCACTGGATACTACCCTACCTTCCTCTTCCCAATCTCCTTCCTTTCAACACTATTTTCAGCGTCACAATATACCCATTGCGGATCCTAGTGGCTACAGAAGATTTAAATAAGAAATCTACTCACTCCAGATTGCATAACAAATCAATATCCAATTTCTTATGGCAAAAGTCTATATTTCTGCATTCGTTGGAGTTTATGTATACTCTACTAGCATATAAAACAGAAAGTATGTTACTTACATAAATCATCCAATTTATTTATGATGTAAATTTGTATTCTTAAAAAATTATTTGACATTATTTCTTTTCGGACATTTTAGACCAATATTTCATCAACTCCTAAAAGTTAATTTAATTCTATTCTTGTTGACAACATGAAGAAATATTAAAAAGGACTTAGATAATTCGTTTCGACTCTCAAGGGGAATATTCTTACATTATTTATGATGAAATAAAACTCTTCTTATTCGAGTCAGAAAATGAGACCACTTTCAAAAATAAATTCTTTGATCAATTTATGACATTTTCTCTTTCCGCTTCATACTTCTGAGAGAATACGATCTGATTACGTCGTCTTGAATCGTGTTTTCAAAACAGTTTTGTATCAGATCGAGTAAAATATTAAGCAAAGATCGTTCGCAAAGTAAAATGCTTTTAAGTGAGAATATCGATCTTCTAGTTGATTAGTCAGACATCTTCCAATACAAAGTTTTAAGATATTGAGGAAAGCATTATTCCAGTTCTCATCGTAAATCAAATATTATTTGCACATATCTGTTTTTTTTTTTTTTTATATCATATACTATAATACTCGTACAACACCGGAAGGCATAACGGTCTGGTACATTAGCATAAGATTTTGAAATATCTTACTAATGATTCAGAAAACATACACAATATTTTTTTTAATTGACTACATGTTTTTCTGCATTATAATTGATTTGGTGGTGTTTTTAGTAATCTGAGAATTGTACCAGATAAAGGGTTACACTTTACATATAACTGCATACTTAATTCAAAATTGTATTTTTCGGAGATGTCTGACTTATCAACTGGACTGGACTATATAAGATAAAATTCAATTTATCTTACTATTTGAAAATAAAATGAAAGAAAGTATTTTTTAACGGATTTTAAACACCACCAAATCATTTATAATGCAGAAAAACTTGTAGTGACTTAGACAAAATGTTGATGTTGATGTCACCAGTAGGATATTTCAAAATTTCATTCTAATATACCGGACTATTATGCCTTAGGGCATTATTTTATAGCATATTTAATATGTAAAACACGGACACTTGTTTGATTCATCGTGAGTCTGAGAATATTGCTTTCTTCATTATCTCACAACTTGGATTTGGAGATGTCTGACTAATCAACTGGACGATCCATATGTTTATATTGATGCTTTATTCTTATAAAAAATCTTGAACTGTCTTATTGATTCATCATATCTGTTAGAAAAGATTGCCCCGAACACAACACCAGATCGAACGACTTATTTAGAATTCCTCACTATAAATCCAAAAATTCGCAAAAATTTTCAATAATTCAGGTCATACGCCATATATATATTTGGTAATGTTATATTATCGTGAAAAGAAGCTTATGGGTCCAAGTGGTTAATAGAACGTATCTGTACGTTACTCAGTCTTTCGAGATGTAGACATTTATAACTAAAAATGTTTGTATGTTATCAAAACAAATATATATTTTTGCAAAGTTTGAAAAAGTAAAATACTTTTATTTTTGTGAAAATTATTCTATCAGTAAGTAAGTATCCTTAGTTTATTTTTTGTTTAGTATTTTATGGTTTTGAATAGTACAATCATGCAAAAACTGTTTTTATTTTTTTATTATTGTTTATTTTGTTATATATTCCTTTTGTAATGTTGAATTTTTCTTTTTGTCAATTGTAATATATTGCGAAGGTACAAAAACTGCACATTTCAATAATTAACTTAATTGGTCTAGAACACACGAACGTTTGTTGTTTATATTTAAATATATGACTGTTTGTATTCTAAGATATATATAAATAAAAACAAATTTCTACATACCATTATGAGTGTTAGCAGAATATATGGATGGTCGCACAAGAAAATGCCGTGTATTTGCAGGGTTATCTCAGAGTCTCGAAACAAATAATTCAACACCTTTTACTTGATGTAAATCTGTGAATGTGTGTTTGTTCTCGGATAGGATGTATTTACGACGGGTTTCTGGTTTCACAGACTAATAAATTCGAATTTCTTTCCAGTTGAAAACGTCGCGACGCTTAAAGCGCGCCCGGAACTGAAACCACAGAGCTTCTAGCAAAACGAAACCACCCAGTAGAAAGAGATAAATAATTTTAACTGCGGGTTTTCAAATCTAATGTCTTATAAAATTCCTTTTTCTTCATGTTGGGTTTAACAAATAAAGAATGGAGTGCGAGCGTAATGTGGAACCCACACACTTAATGAAAAGAGAAGAATAATTTGCATAATACGTTTTCATTATTCAACGAAAAAAGATTCCCTTTTCAGGGTAAAGATGCTGATGCAATTATTTGAGTGCATGGGAAAGGGTTTCCCTAGTAACGGACGGCCGCTTTAAACCATTGTTTCTCAAACCTAGGTACTTTGTAATATATTACTCAACTAACCTAAATTATTCGTGTACAAAAGTGTACCACAATCCAAAGCGTAGTCTCAAAATTTGTGGATTATTTCTATTCTATATATTAATATAACTTTAAATATTTTAAATTTAAATGTATTCATTAATTAACAAAACATCGATATTTGAGGTTGTCATACTTTCTTAATTCCTTTTTAAAAAGAAACATATTTTCAAACTGAGTACTTTCAATCGGGATTTTGTTTCAGAGTTGGACTTGTTGGCAATCTAATTTGCTTTGAATTTCTCGTCCAGTGTTCGTGTAGCCCACGATTGTACTTTTTTTCAGTTCACTAAACACCATCCCCAAGTTAATTTTATGTATTAAAATAACTACATTCAAATACGGTTTTCTTCACCATCATAAAATTTAGCTCCTTTAACGTCTCTCTTATCCGTGTGTATATGTTGTTTATAAGTAATATTCTAATTGCTTTATTTTGCAGTACTTGCATTTTTTTCACCTTTCACAGTGTGGTGATATAATTGTATTTTATATTATCTGACATTTTTCTTTATTTACTTGTTTCAGATTCTCCCGAGAAATTATGTATTTTTTCCAATGATCAAGTTCAGCTTTGAATTTATAAATTGCACCAATTTATTTAATTTTTCCCACATTTTTTAAGATTTCGTCATTAATATAAACCTTTGAATCCTTTAGTTGTTGAGACTAGTTCTAAGAATACTTGAAAAGTAAAAAGTGTTGTGATATAATTGTATTTTATATTATCTGACATTTTTCTTTATTTACTTGTTTCAGATTCTCCCGAGAAATTATGTATTTTTTCCAATGATCAAGTTCAGCTTTGAATTTATAAATTGCACCAATTTATTTAATTTTTCCCACATTTTTTAAGATTTCGTCATTAATATAAACCTTTGAATCCTTTAGTTGTTGAGACTAGTTCTAAGAATACTTGAAAAGTAAAAAGTGTGGTGATATAATTGTATTTTAAATTATCTGACATTTTTCTTTATTTACTTGTTTCAGATTCTCCCGAGAAATTATGTATTTTTTCCAATGATCAAGTTCGGCTTTGAATTTATAAATTGCACCAATTTATTTCATTTCTTCCACATTTTTTAAGATTTCGTCATTAATATAAACCTTTGAATCCTATAGTTGTTGAGACTAGTTCTAAGAATACTTGAAAAGTAAAAAGTGTGGTGATATAATTATATTTTATATTATCTGACATTTTTCTTTATTTACTTGTTTCAGATTCTCCCGAGAAATTATGTATTTTTTCCAATGATCAAGTTCAGCTTTAAATTTATAAATTGCACCAATTTATTTAATTTCTTCAATATTTTTTAAGATTTCATCATTAATATAAACCTTTGAATCCTTTAGTTGTTGAGACTAGTTCTAAGTTCTATTTGTAAAAATAATGGAAAATTATCTACTCTGTGTGTGTGTATATAGCGTAATAGATATTTTATGTTTTACATCAATCGTTTTTGTATGAGAATTTTAAGTAGATTGTATTTATAATCACAAAAATATTATAACTTTGTTTTAATTCCACTTTATTATTTTTTTATCCAACCGCTTTCGGTTCGATCTGATCGATTTGATAAAGAAATAATAAAGTAGAATTGAAACAAAGTTATATTATCGTGTTCATTATAATTGTGTATTCCCAGAAAGTGTTTGCTACGTGTGAAAATGTAGACAGTATTTGATCATTTCTAATGAAGTGGATATACAGGTTTTCTCTTTAAGATTGAAAAAGATTCATTTATAATAAAGAAAGAAATCTGTGCGCCTGTGTGTATGTGGAGTATTACAAAATATCTTAGTGAGCTCTGGCATCATGAAATTTGAATGGTTTATTTGCAATTTTCTGATTAAGGCAAATATTTTCTTGTTTGCAACTTTGATTCCATCTTTAGATTCTGAGACCAAAAAATTCCATTTAGGATCTGTAGTTAATAATTATAACAAGATATTTCTTTTTGTCTTAGGTATGCGTGTCTTAGGTACCCATGTTGTTTAAGTCAAACCAAAAGTTTGTAAAAATCGATAGAGGAAAAAAAACATCGTTCACTGGACGAAGGTGTGTAGTAAGTTTATTGCCAATTCTTTAATTTTATTTTAATTAGGTCAACCAAATAATAATTGCAAAGCGCTATTTAGTTAATTTTTCTCAAAAATCAACGTTATTAAATTAATCCAAACCTTACCATGCATTATGAATAACTCATAATGAAAAGCTTGAAAACAAGCTAATGGGTTCAAGTGGTTAAGTTTTAAGAGGAAAAGCAGGCGCCGAGAAATTTGAACAATATATATTTTATAATAATATCGCAAAAACCAAATTAAATACACATTTTCGAAGATTTCTACGCCAATTATGAGAGCTCTTGAGCTTTGTGTAGGAGTTATTTCATAAATAATATTAGGCCCTTAATATGAAATTGGCATTGTGTATGGGAGGAACATAAAGTCGATTTTTTTTTTTAATATAATATATTTATTTAATCTAAGTATGTACCATTGCTATCTATGCACTTTTGCCATCTTATAGGTAGTTCATCGATCCCTTCACTAAGAAAACCATTCGGACGGGAATCAATAAAATCTTTGAAGGCGGTTTGGACTGCCCCATCGGAGTTGAATTTTTTCCTTTGCAAGAAGATATCCAAATTTCGTAAAAAATGGTAATCTGTTGGGGCAAGTTTCGGAGAGTACGGTGGATGTCCAATTGAAGCTTCTCTAAACTGGTAGCCGTTTGTTGTGCAGTGTGTGGTCCAGCGTTGTCATGACGCAGCAGTGGCCTAGAGCGATTAAAAAAACGGTGCCGCAAAATAAAACACGACTGTGTTTTCTTTTGCGGCATCATCGCCATACACATCATTAATCCATCCAGCCGTTTCTGCAGCACTGATGCCACGGTGGAACTCATACTCAAAAAACAATTAAGGAAAAAAAAAAGAATTATAATTTTCGAAATAAAAATACATGAGTAAATAGCTGTATAAATTTGAATTTGGAATTCCTAACCAAAGAGAAGATATTTGAGATTAAAGTTGCCAGTACGGCAAAACGCCAATTTCATATGTAAGGACCTAATATTAGAGTGTACAATACCCAAATTCTTAAGTACTAGGATGTTGTAACGTTAAAAATTATAATATTTTGGATGAAGTGAAGTTACAGTATTTTGATTGGTGATGTTATGGTTGTAATTTTTTAAAGAATAATTTTACTTTTTTTTTTAATGATACCAAAATCTGTTATTATATTTTTATTATCTGTTATCTATATCTCTCGTTTTATCTTTTAAAGAATACACTGTCTAATTTGTAAACTGAAAGTCTGTTGTTGGCGTTTGATTTTGAGGGGTCCTAACTCCAATAAGAAGTAAGTAATAAAAAAAGCAAAACGTAGAGACAAGCCAGTAGTTGATATCTAAATTACATAAAAAACATTTGCATTTTAGAGTCAAAATCCAGAGAGAAAATTAGGAAATACATCTGCATGGACAAAACGTCGCTCTCGTTTCCTCTTCAACAAGTTCATCTTTTCGAGCCTTTCGACAGCGTCTGAGAAATACCACAAACCCTATCCACTCGATAAATAGTTCAAGAGATATGATTATGTCATGAAGGCAGATGTCTAACTTACTTTTATATATTATAAGTGTAGTTACATATGTAGTTCTTGGTAGAAGTGCGGTGGTTAAACGATCTTGGTTACGTCCCCTTGGTTACGCGTTTATCAAAAGCCGTAACTTGGTCTCACGCGTCGCTATATTAAGTAGAGAAGGTTATGGTTTCAAGTTTCAAACAGGGATGTCAGCTTCACAGCTCAATCAATCTTGTCTTGTGTTAAATTATTATTTATTTTTATTTACAAACTATTATACCTGGTACACTGGTTCTGTCTCTACACAAATAGTATAACAACTTGACAACTGTTGTATTCCACAGCGATAAACATTTGAAAGAATTCTTGATTGTACGTAGATTTTTCTGTCTTGAACTAGAGATTACAATTTTGTCTTATTTTCGAAATCTTGGTTAAAAATTCGTTTTCATTAATTCTATATCAAAAAGTTCCAAGTCAGGAAAAAGTGGAACATCCGATAAAATGCTACACGACATATTAATAAAATACAGCATATTAAAATAATAAGACTGTACATCTATTGTTGTTCTTAATAAAACTTTATTATATACGAATCTTCTTACATAATAAAGTTTTATTTATTATACAGGGTGTCCGGGGGTAAAGTGCATTAACTTCGGGAGGTGATTCGACATGATGGTGGAAGTAAAAAAGATTAGCAACCTTTTCCGAAATTCCAACATTTTTTTTCCCATACAAAAAGACGTACCTACTGAAAATCCTCAGTGTGAGGTACGACCTTACTTGCTGAGAGCCTGCCGGGCGCCCGACTCGATTGTGATTGGCCCGTGTCGTACCAGCGGAAAATAATAAATCTGGCCGTACACGCCGGACTAATTTTATCATTTTACCTCAAAACTACTCCTAAAAGTTGGAATTTCGAAAAAAGTTATTTATCTTTTTTACTTGTACTATCATGTAGAATCACCTCCCGAAGTTAATGCACTTTACCACAAAGTGTCCGGATGATCAGAAATGATCAAATACAGTCTACTTAAAGTTGATATATAAATACGATTGATGTAAAACGTGAAATATCTAATACGCTCTACACATACATAGTAATGGTTTTTGACGGTTTATAGATTCGGAACATATTTTGTTGTTCCAATATACATTAATATGAATTATTTTAATTAATTGTTTCAGTTTTGCTTTTCTGAACTTTTGAAAAGCTTTTGAAGAGAATGCTTCTTTAGCACCGTTGTAATTTGAAACTCGATGAAACAAAAAATAGCGACACTCAAAAGAGGCAAAAAAATACATCTATAAGATTTAGCTTGCGAGAGAATCAGATAGTATAATCGGTATCTTCTTTGTGCGGTACTTCGTAGCCTCCTCACTATTGACTACTTTAGTTTTCTGATGGTTTCACTTTTACCGCGTGTGAATTGCACTCTCTATTTTTTTCATTGGTTTGTTAATTACATAATGATTTGAGGATTTTTCGACAACCATGCCAGTCACGTCCGTGTTCAGGTGGTCTTTCAAGTAAGCTAACGATATTTCGAACGGACGTCGGAGAAAATCTACTCTAATTCCATTCATTTATAGGTTCTCTGAAAACTATGTAGCAGCATTGTCTGATTTTTATAACTAACTAACTAACCATCACGCCGTTTCCCCGCAGGGGTAGGCAGAGAGGACGGACCGCCAAACGGTCTTGGCACACACTTTTTGCCTCACTCACATTCATACATCGTCTCATACATACTCTTCTATTATTCTGACTTTTGACACGGCCCGTCTCAAGTATCTGATATATTTGATCGTGCCATGTCTTCCTCGGGCGTCCCCGACTTCTTCTATCATTCATATTTGAGTCATAATATATTCTTTTTACACTACTTTCTTCCCTTTCGTCCCTTTCTTAATCTTACTCATTATACTTATATCAGCCTTACATTCTTTGCGGATATCCACATTTCTAACACGATAATACATGGTTTTACCACACATACGCTTCAGGGATCTCATTTCAACAGCATTCAGCTTACTTTCATCCTTCCTCTGCTAGTTACATGCCTCACTGCCATACATCGGGGTAGGTACCAGGACTCCATTGTGGACTGCTAGCTTCGCGTCTTTTGACAATTTTTCCGGCTTTCAGTCCTCCAATAATGGAGTTACCGGCATTAACCCTTCTTTCAATATCTCTATCAGCCTTTCCGTCTCTCGTAAACATACTACCCAGATAAACAAACTCATCCACCTGTTCCAATTTTTTCATTTGACATGTAAATAATGTTTACTTCTTTCTTTCATTAAAAATAGCTTCCACACAGCATCTAAAAGATGACGTAGGTTTAGAAGATTCGTTCAAGTCCTCTTGTGTAGTAAAAGATAATATATGCTCCTTAATTTTGTTCCTGATGTAATCGACCCACGATTGAGGGTTGTGATTACACAGCCTCATGGTCGTGATGAGATCCCTTCATTCATCCCACTACCCTGCGGCTGGCAATGCTGACAACATTGAAGTGCTTGTTGCGGTCTGGTACGGTCCGTCAGCGGGTTGGAGACCTTTTCCTTCCCATCTCCCTCAACCCCCCAGACCGCAGCAAGTTTCAAGCTGTCATCTCTTCTCGCAAGATGTCCAAAGTATCGGAGAACACGTCTCGAGCATATCGCTCAGGTTCTGCCTTTGATTTTAAGCTTTTGCAAAATGGGTGCGTCAGAAAATTGGAATGATGTGACGTTGTAGTTATTACTAGGTATAACGGTGATGAAATAAGTGAACAAGTAATTTTTTTTTTTTTAATTGTACAACAGATTTTTTATCCAATTACTGTACAATTTTCTCATTTTGACAGTCTTAACACCTAGGAAGATGATTATTGTACAAAAAAATCTTAAGGCTATCTAAAGAAGAGTTATATATACCTAGTGTTTCCGATATTTCGTTCAACAGCACCATTCCTCTTGTCATGCTATGCTGTGCTAGAACATCTGTTCTGCCGTATGGTATTTTGAACAAGTCGTGTCGTCGACTACGGCTGAAATTTTCAGGCACGTATAAGCCATAACATTCCAACAGGAATGGGCTGTCAATACGATTATGGATTATGTTAAAACTAAGAATTGCCAGATTTGCATAACGTCTAGTTTCCAAGCTAAATCTATTTGTTGCCTCAAGTAATTCCATATGGTGCATGAATCTCGGGTACGTTCCATTCATCCGCATATAGACATACCTAAGGAACTTTTTCTGAATTTGTTCTAGCATATTAATATATTTAGCTTGGCGCGGAGTCCACACACCACTAACATACTCCAGCTTACTTAATAATAACTCTTACTTAATATACTCCAGCTTACTTAGTAATATCTCTGTTTTGCTCTTGAAACTTTTATTCATTTTTATATTTATTTTCCAATTCATCGCAATAATTTTTCTTATTCCTATTTTATCACAACATCAAACAAACTTTACCATCGAAGGTTTCTGTAATACCTGCGAATGTATATACACCTATTTTTCATTGTTATCCATAGGTCCCCACTGTTATTACTATAAAAAGCCTAAAACTCAATTCATTTTTTAAATATATCATAAATATATAATTCTGTACATGTATGTTCGTTATTTTAAATGTTCATGTTCATACAGTATTCATGAAAGTATTTAATGCATTCAACTCATGATAATAAACATAGTTTTCTAATGAGAACACGAGATATTCTCAATTTGGGAGATATTGATTAATATCAAGAAATTTGTGAAAATATAAACTTATATTTACTTAACGTGTGCGTCTAATAAGTAAATTTTAACTGCTTTTAGCAAATGACATTTTGAACATCAAAAATCTCAAGCTACATACTGTTGCAATTTTTTTTCTAATTAAAAACATTTTTTAGTTTTTATTTAAATCAAACACTTAAGGCGGTCGAAAACAAGGAACCTGTTCGAGAAAATGGTATTTAATAAATCAGTAACATCTTTGAAAATAAAATGCACGTTGAATAATTTTTTTTATATAGTAGATACTCAACACAAAAGTATTGTCCAAAATTATAACCCATTTGTAATAGGACTCCATAACTGAAGTTAAAGTTATGTGTTTATTAAAGTGACATTTTATGTGTAAAATATGAGTGTATATTACGACATTTCAAAACAATATTTTTCGCTTTAGTACAAATCATAACAAAAATAGAATAATTTTTCGCATCTCCATTGCCAAGGTGCAAGTTTCCTTTTCATGAAATATTTTTCCACCCAAAATACAAGGACATAAAAAGATTTCCCATCTTTTGTCACATGTACATATGTATATTATTAACTAATTTATATGTTTTATGCACATACATGTTGCGACTCTTACGAAGGAATTGGTGACCAATATTCATATTCAAATATTTGACAGCAATGCCTTTCCAGACATTCAAGTAGTACCGGTGTCAAGGTTGAACTACCCTTCCTGTACAAAGAAGTATTTAAAAAATGTGGACTGTGATGAGAAAACAGTGTTTGTTGATTTCCCCCAATTTCACTTTTCAGGTGGCCTTTATAAGTTTTTATTTTATACCCCTCAAATAACTTATAACGTAATAATTAAACTTTTTAATAAATTTTTTTTAAATCTGTATAGATTTAATTTCTTTCCTTTTAGGTCCTTACTGTTTATAAAAAAACTAGTTCTCGTAAAAAAATACCGATATATAATTTTTAAATGTGTGTAATAAAAATTATTAATAATAAAATTATTGTTAGTAAAAATTAAATCTAAAATCAATTAAATAACACTGCCTCTGCACTGAACTCTGTGACTGACACTCATTTTTATCAGTACATTCAGTGTACAGTGTACACTCTTCTTTTACAACTTATCTATTTTCAAGTCATGTGTAAATATTCTATTTCTATCCCATCCTCGCATTCACGTTTCCCTGTAGTATTTAATACCATGTATTTTCACTTGGATTATTTCATGGCATCGCAGCACCGAGAGCCGTGGTGCCTCCGGTGGAGTCAACAAACTTCGCCCATAAAACTTCCTCAGGAGAACGCCATGTGTAATGGCAACACTTTGTTTAGAGGGGGTTACACATTCGCCAGCTTGATGGGGAAAACTCGCTGTGGACAGCAAATAATAATTATTAAACACAATGAGGTTATACGAACGACTGAACTAAACTATTTGTCTCATTCAACGTTTTCCTTATTCTACTCATTATCAAGAGTCTCAATTACTCACCGTATGAAGTCAATGATACTACATCATCATCATCACCAATTGAAGTATTTTGTGAGACTGAAGGATATGGAATAGGGAAGGAGATGGTGAAGAGAGACGCGGGATGTAGAGTACAAGCCATGCTTTAAAGCTAGCCTGAACGTACGATCCATTCTCGCGCAATAGAGAACTTCAGTCCAATTTTTTTTTTAATGAATAATGGCCTTCTAAATTAAATAACTGCATTTTTATTTTTAGAGTTAGTTTTAATAGTTAAAATAATTGTCAAAGTTATAATTTTTCAAGATCCGCCGAAAACCACCGTATGTATGGTGAATCGTGTGTCGTCATCACTCTTGAAAAATTACTATTGAATCGGGCAATCAGCTGATCAACTGCCGCCATTTTGAATTCCGCTAATCGAAGAATTCTCTCTAGAAGAAGCATTACTATTTTTTTGTTCAGTTGTTTTTGAATATTTTCAATAATAGAGATAAACTAATAAGAGATACATTTATTTTTGAAACATTATTTAGGCCTAAATAATGTTTCAATAAACACAACAACTAAATCTCTATAAACAGTATGTAAATAAACGAATAAATTAATACGATGGCTTGGGTCATATCGTACATTCCCATACAATGACTTTACGGTGACGTCACGACACGTCACTATTAAAATTTAAATAATGCCAACTTAACGGCGCACTTTTACGACCCGATTAAAAATGGTCTTTTTAATAATTTTTTAAAAACTCTGCGTTTAATATTATTAAATAAAACTTAAATATTTAGAATCAGCGCTTATTGGTCTATATGTACATATTTTTTAAAGGCTATATTTTTTATCACTGGAGTTTCTTATTACTAACTGACTTTACAATGAACGTAAGCGAAAGAGAACGATGCGTAAAAACATACGTGCGACAGAGAAAGGCATAGGCGCGAGGCATGTCACTTACCTTAAATTCGCCAATTGCGACGATTTTTGTATCAACGTCAGACCGACATTAAAGTTAGGCGTGAACTACACCTGGCATTTCAAATCTAGTCACTACATACGGCTAAATAAATTTCAAACTACTTTTCGATTCCCAATGGTGGGCTTTCACCAGGGTGAAACTGCCTTAACAGCATCCATTCCGGAACGTGAAGAAAATAATACAATTAGCTGCCTTTTGAAATAATACACATTAATTAAATCAAATTTATTTTCGTACGCCAGGAATTGAACACACGAAGCTCGAATTCGTAGTCGAGACACTAAACATAGATCTCTTAATATTTTCTCACTGACACAATACAAATACTTCCCTTTACGATTTTGCCAAAATATAGCATCACTACTGCCATCCTACAAATGATTCAACACTTCACACACAAAAACATTAAACCAGCCTTTATTATATACACCAGCATACACCAGCTATATTTACCTATATTTACCAGATATACACCAGCACAAAACACAATCAGAAAATCAAATACACTTATCGTCATCTACTCACATGACAAAATTTAGAATTAAGTCCTTATAATACATCGCAAATACGTAAAAATGCATAATTACATAATGACCTAAAACTTCCAGCATCAAACAAAAGCTGTAAAATAATTTTTTCTCAGCAGATTTATTAACCAGCGACATATTTAGCAATCAATTTGTATCTATTGTCATCATCATCATCATTCTTGGCTCTCCAACCCCAGGTGGATCTTGGCCTCCTCAAGAGTCTTCCTCCACTCATCTCGGTTTTGGGCCAGCTCTCTCCAGTTTAGAAGCTCCAAGGTAGATACATCTTTGAGGACGTTGTGGCTCCATCTTAATCTTGGTTTTCCCAGGCTCCTTCGCCCTATCTTATGAGTTCAGCAGGGACTTTGGAGCTTTATGCTCGGTCATTCTCTCTACATGACCCAGCCACCGAAGTCTTCCCAGTTTTATAAATTTTGTGACGTTTAGATCCTTAAACAGAGTAAATAGCTCGTTGTTACAACGTCTAGGCCTAAATCCATTTTCTAAAACTATATTTTTTTTTTGTAACTCTTGTATATCTTTCTAAATGTATCTACGAAATATTTTTCAACTAACTGTATTTACTTTTCATTGAACTTCTCTTTAAATTCGTGCTGTTGTGTAAAAATATATAATTTTTAAATGAAACAATTCAGCTTTGTTTGAACCACTTATATAATGAGTAAATCAAAATGTCAAAAAATAAATATCTATCCAAATGATAAAGAATGGCGTAAAATTTTGTATATTAATAATTTTTCAGTTCAATGTTGCAAAAATCTCCCTTCTAATATTAAACCAGCTTTTTATACAAGAAATAATATCGGTAATTTTTTGAGAAATACTAAAGATAAAGACCATAAATTGACTAATTCCGGAATATATAAACTCAAATGCAATGATTGTCCCTCATTTTATATTGGAAAAACAACTCGTAATTTCGAAATCAGAATCAAAGATCATTTAAGGTGTCTTAATAATAATAATTTTTCTGAGTTCGCTAACCATATCTTTGAAAATAACCATAGTTTTGAAAAAAAATACAGGGATAAATATTCTTCATATTAATCATAAAGGAAAACGTTTAGATAACTTAGAAGCCTTGGAAATTAAAAAATCCCTTAAAAATAATGAATCTATTATCAACAAAAAAACATATTGTCTTATAGTCCAATCATGGATTTGTTCCCCTACCCACCCACTCTACATTAATAACTAGCAACGGCTCCACCCCTACCATAATAAAACATTGTTCTCATCCATATTTCGAAACTGTCAAATTAGTAAACGCTTGCCCTGAAGAAGGAACGTTTGTTCTGAAACCGGTCAAATTTACTCATTATATAAGTGGTTCAAACAAAGTTGAATTGTTTCATTTATCTATAATGGATAACCATAGAGTTATAGCTTCTTTCAAAAATATATATATAATTTTTTAATTGTATAATGTTGTCCTTCCCGAAACAAGTTTTATTAAACTCATTGGGAATAATATATTATAAATAACATGTTTTGATTTTAATATATTTTATCATTAAATAAATAAAAAAATAAAAAGAAAACTCGACCACAGAGGACGACCATTCTCGTTATATCAATAAATAATATAAAACAATTTCTTTTGTAATTAAATTAGAAAAAAAAACTGTAACTAAAATAAATATTTTTAATTTTTAGGAGAGTCACATCAAAATGCTAATATCGATTACGTTCTCAGTCTGGCTGTGATCCCAGACAGTGCTCTATAAACATAGAGAGCAGAATAATAATATGTTCAGCAGTGCACATTGCACATGCAGTTTGCAACTTGCACATTTGCGCATAGGAGTAACAAGGACGTGCCCAGACAACATGCGACAGCTCGATCCGAATGAATTATTTTGCAGCTGAGTGCATTTTAGTGTTCCGTTGCCAGACTAGGCAGTCAAAGGCTTCAAATGCACTGAGGACTGAAATAGCCGTTGGTACTACTGGCTTTGCTGAAGGAAATCAATTTTCACGAGAAGGCTAGATTGAATTCTTCTTTGTGTCTTTCTATTAGGGATGACAGGCTTGGTTTAATAATATTTCATATCTATAACAACGGCTTCTGTCATCAAATAAATTATTTTTTAAGAAAGATCGAAAAATCAGGAACATTTTACTTAACATCTTGAAACACGGCGTAAGCATAAAATATTTATGTTTTAGATACATTAATATATATTTTTTAAAATTATAATATAAAAAATATGAGTTTCTTTTATACATATATAAAATATAATATTTAGGGTCATCATTGGTCATAAAAGAGGAGCTCTTATGCTTAATAAGAGAGGAACCATTCTTACTTAGGTCGTATGTTATAATATGTTTTGTATAAAATATTAACTTTTTACTATAAGTTTTTTTTTAAATTGTTTCATTTTATTTATTTGTTCTGATCCGTTGATGATACAGCGCAATTCAGAAGGGAGGGTATTACAGTTTTTTATGGCTTGGTAAATGCAATGGTTTTGTATTTGAGTTGTTTTATAATTAGGTGTAATAAATTGGTTTCCGTTTGTAAAATTCTTGATATTCTCTGTTATTTTTTTTTACACATTTTTATTATGGAAGCTTGCTTGAATATGTCATCGACATTTGGTACTGGAAATAATTTTAAAAGTGATTGTGTGGAGAAGGTAGATTTTTTGAAAATATTACCATAATTTTGATTCTTTGCGATACTTTTACTGAGTTTAGATTGTTTTTGTAAGATCCTCCCCAACCTATAATTCCTTAGATAAGTAAAGAGCTAATTGTTAATTTTCTTATTCTTATAAATTCATTTTCAGATTTCGTTGTGTCCACATTTTTTGTTTTATGGTTGTGTCCTGATTAGAGGTGGGTAAGTTCTGCATTTTTCCGGAAGCCTCCGAGACTTGCTTCCTTTTAAAAGTACACGAGTTCTAGGAGCAGGTCCCGGGTCCGAGTTCTTAGGTGCGGACTGGGCACTGGGTATTGTTGCGGCGCACCGAAACGGGACGCACGGGTTCAAAGAACTCGGAACCAGGACCTACTCGTAGAACCCACACGAGAACTCAGAACCCCGGAGTCGGACAAGACCCGTACGAGGACAAGGACCCGTCACCCGTGCAATGTAGGTACATTCAATGTATCTACATTGCACGGTCTTTTATTGAGAATTTAAATAAGTAAATTAACAAGCTGTAATGCTTTACTATAAACTATTATTTTATATTGCACGTCACCCGTTGATTAACGATACCAGATAAGACGCTCTAATTAAAAACTACTCCGTGTCTAGCCGAAGCGGTCACGCACGTGTGTGTCGATCAACGAACAGCGATCGAATGAACGCCCAGCTCGTGACTCAAGGGGAAGTGTCATAGTTGGCGGGCCGCGGGTAGCGGGGAGTGTTCAACGGTTCACGCAGTTCCGGGAACTCACCGAGACCCGCGACTCATGAGTGGAATGGTGAGTGACGTCGGACGGTGGATCGCGGAGCAAGCCGGCGGCCACGGGGTGAGTCAGGAATGTATCGTAGTTCGCGCGAGTCCGGGAGTGGGCGGAATGAATGGATTGTGTCGCGATTCACGAACGTAGCTTGGAACAAGGCGCTTGGGTTTAAAGGAACCCGGGACTTGTATTCGTGTGCGGTTTTCGCGCTTCGGCGTTGAGTTGCTCGGACCGCCGGATTACCGCCGGATTTATTTGGATGCGGAGAGTACTGGGACTGGGCCGGGTTCTCTGGGAGTAGTCGATTTGAAAAAGGAGTGGGAGTAGGAACCGCTTCCCGCAAAGGAGCGGATCACATGAGCCCAATCCAGCTGAACTGACACATCGCTAGTCCTGATGAATAAACCATTGGATTTGAAATATGTTAATAAATTTAATAAAACAGTGGTGTACACAAATTTTAATTTTTTTATTTTCTTTTGAATTGTTTGATGTATTTGTTCATCCGTGCAAGGTTATTTTCTACATACTTTATCAGTAATTGATCAGATAATTTGAGATATCGAAATCCTTTATTGAATAGAATCTGTCCGGAGCCTACGAATCGAAAGGTCTGATTCAAATTGGAAAAGTTTTTTTTTAAGTCGGTATTGATCGCAATTCCAGTTATTTTCTGTTCAGTGACATAATATATAAGGTAAATAATATTCCGACGAAAGGTACCCAATTTTTAACTAAATTTAAAATGATGTTTGTAAGGAACTTTTAACCATTTCAAACCATATTGTATTTGCGCAATTGAATAGACAAGAGTGCTACGCAAAGGCTAGTGACTAGTACTAACAGTAGGTATTACGTTGATTATTCCTTGACAGCTTGTAACGCTCGTGCGAACTCTGGAGAAGAAAAAGATAACTATTATCCAACACGGCTACCATCTTGACAGGATTGACCGGATAAAGGAACATACAAACAAATTTACAGAAAGACGATGTGAAATCACTCCAGTTAAAACAATGATACGCTCAGAGATTAATTAATTAATAGATTAATTAATTAATTAATAGATTAATTAATTAATTGCACGTATTTAATTAAAAGACATGTAATTTGGTTGACATTGTATTATTTTGATGCGATGATTGATTTGAATGTAAAAAAAGTTATTCGTATTTTAATTAAATAAATGAGTCCTATAATTTCAATACCCGCTATATCCGATTTTTTGACAAAATGATCTGAGTATGACATCTTGTTCACTGGAACAAGACTAATCTAAAATTGTGTTTCAAAACCTCCGTTATCACGACCAAAAACCATGTTAAAACTGTGAGTGAGAAACAAAACCCGCTATATCATTCAAGAAGTTACTATCAATCAGCTATATCGGAATTCAACTTATCACGCGCAGTTATTTTTCCAATATGGCGGGTGTAGAAACACGCCCCTCAGGTCAGGTGAGTTTCAAAAGCCTCTATATCCCATATAAATCACGAAGTGAGTATCAAAATCCGCTGCATCCATTTTATTTATCCAAATTACTTAAATATTTCCAGACATACTTTGAAAAATGAACACTTTTCGAATTTGTATTACCTACACCAATTCATTATATAAAAAAAACTAGCTGATCCGGCGAACTTCGTACCGCCTCAGAATCAAAAACTGTTGTCAACTTATTAGCTGAATTGATCTAAATTGTTTCTCCCTGCGTATACCATACCTTGGTCTAAATTGTCCCCCCTCCCCCCTCCCCCCTCCCCCCTCCCCCCTCCCCCCTCCCCCCTCCCCCCTCCCCCCTCCCCCTCCCCCGGTTCGCAGTTCAATATTATACCCCTTACAATATTGCTGCAGTTCTTTCAAAATAGGAGAATTCGTTCCATACAAAATGTATGGGGAAAATAATTTTCTTCGGAGTGGAACACCCTTTACTTTTAGGGGTATGAAAAATAGATGTTGGTCGATTCTCAGACCTACCAGATAAGCACACAAAATTTCATCAAAATTGGTCCAGCCGTTTCGGAGGAGTATGGTAACAAACACCGTGACACGAGAATTTTATATATTAGATAAAATGCAATTTTTTATTTACGCTACAGATGTGACAGTTTTTTGCGGTTTTCTCCGAATCAGTGAAAGTTGACATAGCGGATATAGAAATTGAACGACTCAAATAATGCCGTCACAAAATGTAAACAATTGAGAACTTTTCCCTACAAAATTATAAATATTCATTCTAATTGAACACAATATGTTTTTTTACGATAATTTTTGGAGATGACACCAATCCCTGAACAGCCAATTAAATTTAATTGCCTACGCACCTGCCGCGTATGGTATGGTACTTTCATCGATATCTTTTTTATTCGCGACCTAAATAATAACAACGAAAAATTGAGAGGAAAAAAAACATTTCAGAACTGTCGAACAGTTACCAGCCTGAATGATCACGACATCAAAGTAGCGATGGCCCTCGCGAGAGCCGTTTGTATTGGGGGGAGGCGATATTGTTTTTTACAAATCGCTGTTCACTGGGTCAGCCAGTTCCAAGAGAACGCCTGGCGAGTCTGTCACGGAGGCTATTGTACCCAGGAGGCCAATTAGGTGATTGACATGTTTATAAGTTGAAAAAAGGAGGAGATATATGGCAGGTTGCTGAAGGTACGATCAAGATATGTATGGGAGTAGCTAGAAGTCTTATGATAACGGTAGACAGCGGCTCATGTAAAATCCCGACAGTGTCATAATGAAATTAAGTACGCGTGATTTCACGTATCAATTTCACTACCACTTCTAGGTTTCCATTTCGGAAATTTGTACATTAATGCGTAAATTTCTCGTTGTTATTGAATATTTTAAATAGTCCATCTTTAGAAAACAGACGAAAAATGAACGATCTAACCTCTTTATTAAAATTGTTAAACTCTAAATTTAATTTTCATGAACTCGAGGATTTATTAATTCTACACGTATCTAAAAGAACGACTATCCAAAAATTAACACTTTGCATACCGTCGTCAACGTGAAAATACCTCCAATGTGTCAAAAGCGTAAAACGTTCAGGAAGAGTAAAAAAATGATTTTTGAGAGTTACAAACATGTTTTAAAAAACAATCTGTAACTCACAAATATCAGTTTTTAGCTCACCTGAACATTTCACGAGTACGTTTTTGACACAAGGGAAGTATTTTCGCGTTGATAATGATATAATGTATATCTCTTTCCAACTATGTAAATATTTTTTATAACGTAATTGTAACAGATATTTAAACGATATGGATGTTCAATTTTTATTAAAACAACCCTTTTTACACCTTTTAAAGTTTATTCCCATCAATGATACATAATCATTGAAGAAGAAGAAGACAACACTAATCTAAAAAAATATATATGGAAGAGAACAAAACACAGAAAAAAAAGATAACGGTAACTTCTCATAGTTCCCTAGCATGACTTCAGATCACCAACGAATAAGTGACTGTTCACAACGGCTAAGTGTTCTAAATATATTCGATGTCAACTGTACAATATTGACCAAATCCGCCATCTATGGTCAGTAATTAATATTTTGGATCACGGTCAACAATTATTGGTGAGAGATACTCTGACCGACGATTGATAAATTTTATCCCGGACTCCATAATTTTATTTTTATTTATTTTTCATTTAAGTGACCATATAAAATAATGCTATAAGTATACAAAATATAATGGTTGTGTTAGGTAAAGAAATTGTATTTCTTAGTCCTCCTCACTAGGGGTTCCTGTGCCGAGGCGGACTAAAATTGTTTAATTATAGTTTGTTTGTCTTCTATGTCTTTTTTAGTGTCTTCATTAGAATTTTTTCGTTGACCTCTTGATTTGTACCCATTAATTTTTTTATTAGTTTTATGTCTTAGGGAAGAATATTATGGTGTTTAGTTGCAAAATAAGTGTAGTTTCTTTGTCCGAATGTGGTTTTATAAATTGAAATGTTTTTTATGTCATTTTTATTTGATCTAGTGTAATGGATACGCGGTCTAGTAGAGGATACAGTATTTTGAATAGCTTCAATAATATATTTTTGGCATAAGGGTACATTTGGTACGTCAAAGCTATTGAAAACTTCAATCGGAGGCGTTCTAACAGGTATTTTCAGTATGGTCTTTATGATTCCTTTTTGAATTGTATTCAGGTTGTGTATGTATTTATGTGTAGTAGATCCCCATCCCGTAGTTCCATATTCGAGTATGACATAACGCATAGTAAACCCTTTTAAAATCCTTTGTATTTACCACATTTCTTAGATTTTTAAAGAAATATATAAATAAGGCTTGTGAGTTTTTCAGTAAAACCTTCGGTGTGTAGTTCCCATCTAAGATTTTCATCAATTACTATTTATGCAAAAATAACTGGCTTATTAATGAACAGAGTTCAACTAACGAAGCTTTTAGAATTGAAAGAAGTCGTGTACCCGATCCATGGAATTAAATAATTCGAATAAGACGCGACCAATTTATTCCTTTCGATCCTTGAGAAACTAAAGCGATTGAAATATGACTAAAGCCCCGATTAACTAATCCAGTTAATAACTCCAGTTAACACTCCAATAACTCCCGTTAAGTGTCAACAAGTAAATGAGGACTGCCAATGCAACCATAGGTTAGTATTTCAATTCAACCTTGTCAATTTAACAAAATATTTTCGTAATTGTCAGGCGTTTGATGTTTTGGAATTTGAATCCATAGGAAACACCTCCAATATTGACAGCGCGTATAGATATCTTATTTATTCCCTGTAAAAGTCGGTTCGGCTGTCAACGTTGAAACAGTGCTAGGGATATCGATATAAAATCACCGGAAGTTACGCCTATTGATCCGATATTGTAAATTTTATCGATTTCACCGCACCGAGCTCCTGCCGCTTAAAATAAAATAAATAAATAATAATGTATGGAAAGCAGTCGGTACTTACCACGTCGATGAGCTGACTGAGCTTGAGTCCCATCTTGACCGTGAGCCGGTCCGAGTTGTTGCCGACGGGCCTTATCAGCCTGTTGTAGTTGCTCAGTAGGTCGTCGTACAGGCGCTTGGCTTCGGGGTTGGCCGCGGCGGGGCCGCCCGCCGCACACAGTACCAGCGCCACCAGCACATACACCATCTTAGGCTGACTCCACCCCTGTAACAAGGAAACATCTCATTAGTACTGCGAATACTCTATCAACACCGTCTTAGGCTGACTCCACCCCTGTAACAAGGAGACATCTCATTAGTACTATTGATACTCTGCCGCTCACAGTACCAGCGCCACCAGCACATACACCATCTTAGGCTGACTCCACCCCTGTAACAAGGATGCATCAGATAGATACTCTACCGCACACAGTACCACTAGCACATACACCATCTTAGGCTGATTTCACCCCTGTAACATGGAGACATCTCATTAGTATTAGTACTGTGGATACTCTACCGTCACATACACCATCTTAGGTTGACTCCACCCCTGTAACAAGAAGACATCTCATTCCTACTTTGGACAGTTCACCGGCACATACACCATTTTAGGCTGACCCCACCCCTGTAGCGAAGAGACATCTCATTATTTTTTTTATGAGCTCAACACAGGAGGCCCTGAGGAAAATAATTTCCCTCAGGGCCTATGTCATCTTTGGGGATGCTATGTGGAGGGTTTTTTTAAGGAAAGGAAGGAGAGGAGAGTTCTGGGAAGGAAAAACGTTTAAGGGGTGGGTAGGAATCTGGGGTTCAGTAAGTCCTGGTCATCCGCCTCCAAGACCTAGACAAACCTCACCCCATGAACTCGGGCACCCCTTCTAAATCACCAAACGTAGCGAACCACTTGGGGTGACCTATGGCAGAGGTGTTGGTTATCCAATAAAGGTTCCCGGGGCGGAGGTACCCATTCCCGCCTCCCAAATTGGGAATTACTACATTACTACAGTGGATAGCCCACCGGCACAAACACCAACTTGGGCTGACACTACCCCTGTAACAAGGAGATATCTCGTTAGTACTGTGGATACTCTATCGACACTTACACCATATTAGACTGACTCCACCCCTGTAACAAGGAGATATTTTATTAGTACTGTGGATATTCTATCGACAGTTGCACCATCTTAGGCTGACTCCACCCCTGTAACAAGGAGACATCTCATTAGTATCTACTGTTAGTACCTACTCTACCAACACATACACCATCTTAGGCTGACTCCACCCCTGTAACAAGGAGACCTCTTAATAGTTCTGTACTTTACTTGCTTACGCTGGGATTTGAAACCGCGATCTTCGGATTGCTTGTCAAGAGCCTTACCGCTCGACACCTGCAAAAGGCACCTGCGCTAATCGAACACTGATTTGGTTTAAAATAAAGGACTTCATTAAGGGCGTTTAATCAGCCAGCGGCCGAAAGTTCACATTTCGTCGAAAGATGTTCTTACGATCGTACAGGGCGGTTCCAACGAGAAAGACTAATTATTCTCCGTACCAGCTTTTTAAAGTTAACTCAATATCGATTTATTTCATTCCAAATTTGCTTATATCAAATTTATTTATACCTACATCCAAAAAGAAAGGCGTAATGATAAAACTATTAAAATTACGTACTTTTTGTAATTATTTTTTGATCATAAGTATTCATCATTTTTTAATATGTCTAATCAAAATAAGAATGTTAAAAAATTGAAATAGGTAGGTATATTAGTTTGTAAGTGCGCAAATAAATACACAAACGGACCAATTTTCGTCAAGAAACTCATGTACGCTTATATTTTTAAAAGATATTATTTAAACTAAAATTAACAACTGGAACATGCGTTTACCAGATAATGTATTGATTTATTTTACTGAATGATTATATGATTTGAAATGGGTGTTGTATAATACAAAACCTTTTTTGAAAATTTAACAAATCTGCCAATGACCTTATGGTATAACCTTATTACACTAAAAATATTTTTTCTCAAAATTTAAAACATGCGTTTACTAGATAAAAAAAAACAATCTTTCGAAATCAATTTATAATTTTTTGTGGAAAAGAATCAATACGTCTAAAATCTGATTTAAAAATGACATATTTTTGGTTTTCTCTGGTTATACCCTTTTAAATTAGTTAAAAAGTCAGATTGATATGAGTAATATTTATGATTATGTACTTTATTATTAGAGTTGTGTATATAGTGTTGTAATTTCTTAATATTCACGATAGAGGGGAGAACTAGCCCGTGTTTGCGTGGTAAACTTATAGAAAACTTATTTTATCCTCCATGTTGACTTTCTTGATGTTAATATGGGATAAAATATTTGGTATATCGACCCTACGGATGCATAATTTTGTACGGAAGAAACACGTCCAAAAGTTTACGTCTGGTTTTCGGAGGGTGTATAGTTGTAAAGTGTAGTTTATAGTGCAACATTCGATCACTATACGGGATGTCCAAAAAGTCAACGTTATCCATCGTAGGGCTGATAGGCCAACTCATGATAGACCAGAATACCATAATAATATGACTAATATGACGATAATTTAGAGATATTGGCACTATGAATTTTGTGAAAATTGCCCCCTTAGATTAGATTTTCAAGTGCCACGGTTAGGATATTCCGGATTCAGATTCTAATTTTTATTATCTCTAAAATTAAAAAAAAACTCTAAACCTAAAATACTTGGATTTATTTTGAGAGCTGCAAAAGACTTCAATTTTTTTAGGTACATTTATCAAATTATATAAAACCCTTGTCAGATGCCAGCTGGAGTATAACTCTACGTTATGGTCTCCATTTTACAATATTCATACCGACAGCATTGAAAACAATAAATTATTTTTATAAACTATAAATTGCATATTCATGTACTAAATATTGATTATAATTACCTACTGGATAAAATGTCACTATTAAAACTTTCAGAAAAAAGAATTACCTCATATTTAATTAAAATTGAAATTGAAACACTTTTTAACTTTTTTCCACTTATTTATAAATAAGTGGAAAGAAGTTAAAAAGTGTTTCAATTTCAATTATAATACAATAGAATTCCACCACGAATAACAGTAGAATAAATAAACATATATACAAATACTGAATTAAAAAATTGACTGTCCTGAATTACTTCAATTAATCAACATCCATACTCCCAAAAGGTCTTGCCGACATTTACTACCCCTTTACTTTAACAACACCAGGACACTCTCTTATCAAAATTCCCCGATTCCGAGACTTCACAATCTCGGAAATAAATATTCTGATCCAGGAGATATATTTCACCTTAAGAATAACCAGTATAAACATTGTTTATTACAATTCTTTTATACATCTAGACACAAATAGTCGTGGATTAAATCTGCAATTTTGTTTATATTGCATATTGTTTTATGTTATAGAGTTCTTATCATTTTTACCAATGTATTTTATTTCATATTATATGCTTTTGTTGATACATTTTTTTTCATCATATAATATTTTCTATATTGTTTTAGTTTTAAAAGTATTTAAAAGCACTGTGTTACTTAACTTATAAACAAATAATGAAAAAGCTCATTAGGTCGTGTAATAAATAAAATGAACATTTTAATGAAGTCATATTATGATATTGAGATCCGTCGTGAGTTGGCCTCAGCCTTCCAAGGGATGGCATTGACTTTTAGGACAACTGTATAATACGTTCAAAATTAATAAGATAAACCTTCGGGATAAGCAATTCGATGGATTAAATTTCCTTGCGTGGGTTTGATCAGTGGAATGTTCGCATAATCGTAAACAAATCGATAGGTTTTAATTTTAGGACAGCCGATCACTGCATGGAGTGGTCTACAACTCAGTTGAAAGGCCACATTTTGGGAGGCAGAAATGGGTACTGTCGCCTCGGGAACCTTTTATTGGATAACCTCTTCCATAGGTCACCGTAGTGGTTCGCTATGTTTGGTGACTTAGCAGGGGTGCCCGGGTTCACGGGGTGAGGTTTGTTCGGGCCCTCTTTCGGACCTCTTCGGGCGGCAGATGCATCTTCCCATCAGCTGAATGGCAGGCCGGATCGAGAGAGAAATGTTGAGGGAGTACGACTTCTCCAGCACTCTCTCGAAACATCGCCTCGCACCGCAGTAGGAGGAATGGATTCATACGCCCGTCACTCCTGGACATACTGAACCCCAGTTTCCTACTCATACCCTTTTCCTTCCCACTACTTCCTGTCCTCAATTTCCCTAAAAAGACCCTCTACACAGCTGACAAAGATGACACAGGCCCTAAGGGGAACTATTTTCCTCGGGGCCTCCTGTGTGAAGCTAATGTGAAAAACAACGAAAAAAAAAAAAACGATTGGGCTTTAGACCACACAACTGAAGTAAAACTTCTGCCGCATCTATATGATAGGAAGAGAGAAAGAAAATGTGTGCGCGACTGGTCTCTCTTGCTCCTACAGTATGATACAGACAATCGGCCTGCACTGTATAACGTAACTGGCTATGAGAGAAAGAGAGAAAGAGAGAAAGAGAGAAAGAAAATGTGTGCTCGCACCTCTACCTCTTGCCCCTTCAGTAATATACGAAGCGTACTCCCTCTCAACTACCGTTCGCCTCGCTTTTCGTAACGCTCTCGTCACGCATTCGCCAGCTTACTCCCCAAGTCAAGCGTGCGTAAAGAAGTTTTACTTCAAAAACATAGTACTACAATTTCACAAAATAAACAAGATTCTATTCAACCTTCAAGTAAACAGCATCAGCTGTGCCAACAAGAAGTTATATTATTTTTCATCACCGCTTTCTCAAGGCACTTCCTCTGGCGCCCGAACTTCCCCACTATATCAAAGTTTACCACACCATAAGAAGTTGCACTAAGTTTGTTTAATCCCGATGCAAAATGCATGTTTAATGTTAACATCATAATATCAGCGGTGGCTGCATTAGAGACTGCATAAAGAGCGTTTGTTCTTTGAAATTTCAAAGGACCCGTGGAAAGTCGAATGAACTTTACGTATTGAAACAACAAATTATTTTTCATAAATTGCGTACGAACTTTAATAATCTATTATTAAAGGAAAGTTTTAATGGTACCTACGCTAGTGGTGAAGTTAAGAAATTTGAATATTAAACTATGAAGTAAAAAATCAGTTTGATAGCTTCAGTGATGCGATGTTAAAAAAGTTTGCTCTGCCTGGTATTTCTAGCTCAATGCATCTATTTTATTATCTCAGCTTTATTTTAATCATAAGCTCTTAAGAGGGAATAACCAGACACTACCGGATATATATCATTTTAAAATCAAATCTTATATGACTATTTTCTACAAAAAAATATTATTTGATTACGAAAGATAGTAATTTTATGTAGTAAAGTTATGTTTTAAAATTTGAAAAAGTATGTGTATTTTTCATAATTATCAGATTTGTTAATTGAAAACAAAATGTTGTCTTATACAACACACATTTCAAATGATATAATCATACAATAAAATAAATCAATAAGTTATCAAGGAAAGCTACTTTTCAGAATTTTAATTTAAGTTGAAATAAAATCATTAAAAAAATCCGCGCACACGTTTTGTTACGAAAACACTTCAACTCGTTTTTATTTTATTTATTGTCTTACAAAGTAATGTACTCGTATTTCAGATTTTTTACATTATTTTGCTTAGATATTATTAAAAAATTATAAACACAAATGATCAAAAAATAATTGTAATATGTTGAGCACTTTTATTGCCAACTTGAATGTAGGTATACATTAAAGTAAATTTTAAATGAAATAAAATTGATATTCATCTAAAAATTCTGATACGGAAAATAATCAATCTTTCTCGTCGGAACCTCCCTGTGCATGTAAAGGTACGATCGCAAGACGACGAAATTTTAATTCTTATGGATGGGGTCAATAGGCTTTAAGCTAAATCATTTGACGTTACTTTCAATTTGAGTGTCAGGCAATATCAAATGCTAATGTACACATGTCACGTACAGCACTGTTTAACGCTCGCAACTCATCCATACTACGAAAAACTCCTAAAAATCAAACCTAAAATATAAACTTTTTTCAAAGAGCAAATATGCGCAAAACAATGAAACTTTTTTTTTTCTTGATAGGACTATTAATAAAAATAAAACTTGATTCGAAGATAGTGAAAACTTCTGGCGTGCCTCGAAAGATAAGAAAGTTCGATAAATTTAATAAAATTTAGAATAAAGGTAAAAAATTATAAAATGTTATTAGATTTCTAATCACAGCATTTCTAATCAACCCATTGCAATATCCATAGCCAACTTTAACACAGAACTTGAATAGATCAACTTGTCACTAGAAGGAATTAAAAGCAACTGATAAAATAATGATCGGATATCTAATTGCAAAGTCTGACTTCAGTCATTGATACCATTTCGTTGAACCACGTCATGAATTAACTATACTCCATTTTTGATTTTATGGTTATCCCTTTTTAAAATTACATAAAAAATGGAAAAATTCTAACTACTAGATTGTTTGAATTAATTCGTCGTGCATAAGATCGAGCTGAAATTCGGCAGATAGACTCGTTGTCGATGACAATGCATTCTATCAACTTTTGGTGGCAATCACGCACACACACGGGGAAACATTACCAATTTTCAGAATTTCGAAAAAAGTAACGCCTTTAATATACTAAATAAATGTCGGCCTCACCAACACGCGATTTGGCCTGGTTGGTAGTGCGGATGATTCCGATCACTAGGTAGGAAGGTTCAAACCTCAGTCAAACAAAAAAAATGGTTTAGAAAACATTTGAAAATAGATGTATCGTAGTAAACATCTTTGTTTTTTACGGGTTTATTTTTGTTTTAACACATTAGTTTCACGTAGGTGGCCCCTAGGAAAAAACAAGTTCCCTCAGGGCCTACGTCTGTTTGTTTTGACGATTGTTTTGGTGTTATAATATTCTGAATAATTCTCAAAACCTTAAGATTTCAGTCGTCTTATATTATTTAAAAAAAACTTTAACAGCTTCATTCTAGAAATTATATTAATTGAAACAGAAACCAAAATCAACAATCTCGCAGATTGTCTTTAAAATGAAAAATATTATTTGGCCACGGGAAAGAACAGCTGCCGCCTATATTTAATAACAAATTGCTTTTTATTTCCGCATTAAAATTTCAAACGCCGTATTTTACCATTTCCTCGAGGTGAGCAGGCAAAAATATAACTAGGAACCGAGAACTGGATCGTTATATTGAAATAAATCTAGGGAACGAAAAGATCTTCTTTGAATATGGGTATCTTTTCCGTGATTAATATCCTTTCAGCTGATTTTGTCTCAGATTAACATTCAACCGTGAATACCTTAATCAGAATTGAAATGAGAAGAATTGATTCCTCCGCAGACTCCATCTCTCTTCTCCCTTCCCTTACCGTGTTCATAAATGAGCTTTATATTCGACTTCTTTTCAGAATCACTTCCTGAAATATCCAAGCACCACTCCCCTTTACACAAAGGTCACGTGGATTTAACCTAAGCTTTTTGCGTTCGTTGTTTAATAGACTTGATTTAATGATACGATTTCTGAGATATTAACCCTTCTTTTGAACTTAATCTTATAGGATATATGATGTATTTTAATAGAAATAATCATTGATAACTCGACTTTGCATAAATAATCCCTGGCTTTTCTTTAATATGTTTACATAATCCCTTTAGAACCCCGGATTTCGAATTTTGGCTTATAAACTACTTCCTTTGTTCACAAGTTTATGTGCCCCTTCAAATATAAATTGAAAATAAAGAAAAGAAAAATAAAACATTTTTTGTTATTAAGTTTAATTTGTAGAACACCATTAAAATATATGTTCATTGTTATTAAGTTTAATTTATAGAACGAGTAAGATTAAGAAAGGGACCCTCGGATGGTTTTGGCATGTAGAGCGAATGAACGAAGTGAGTAGTTTAAAAAGTATATTTGACGCAAATGTGAATGGTAGAAGAAGTCGGGGATGCCCGAGGAAGACATGGCACGATCAAGTGAATCAGATACTTGAGAGACGGGCCATGTCAAAAGTCAGAATAATAGTAGAGTACGTATGCGACGATGTATGAATGTGAGTGAGGCAAAGAGTGTGTGCAAAGACTGAGTTGTTTGGCGGTCCGTCCTCTCTGCCTACCCCTACGCGGAAACGGCGTGATGGTTAGGTTAGTTTGGTATAGAAAGAACTCTATTATGTAAAAGCAACTCAAAAAACGAATATATATATATTATTAAGACATTTTTTTAAAGTTCATGCCATTATTTATTTAAGATAATGTCGATTCATTAGAGAAGTTGAAACAGTAAATAAGAAATTCTTATATGAATTTCACTGAATTTTCTTGAATGAACTCATTTATATGAAATTCCTCCGATTGAAAAAAAAACGCTAAGTACGCTGCGAAAATTACGAAAAACTCGTTCTGTTATTATATAGACATTAGGTATGAGAAAATTCACAGTGTTTCTTTTTTTTTAAATTTATTTAACTATATAACGTTTATTTACATACGATTCTTCGATCACCAAGATATACCTGTGTCGAGAGTCGAGACAGATATAAATGCTACTTGAGACATTTGTCGAGAGAAACAGTCGTTCTATCTAGTCGTCTATTAATTATAGATTTTTTTTTAAATATATAACTCCCTTTCAAACCATCTTCAGTAATCTTCTTGTCCTTTTTGAACACTTACTACAGAGCATTATAGATCTTCGTAATGAAGACGCTTAAAGTGCTAGCGTCTTACATGACGGAAGAACCCTTTTCACATTAGCCGGGAGGATAAAAAAACCTTTTATTAACTAAATATACGATGTACACCTGTACACCATGAACCTACAAGAATATTGTCATAAATAAAAGCTCACTTTTAGGAATACCGCAGTATCAAAGATATATTTTAGAAACGTAAAACATTAAATACCAGGTTTAAATGGATTTCATTTGTTCAAAGTTCAATATAAAAGAACTTTGAGAAAGAAATAAAGGCACTTGCTCGAAAGACAAAGTACTGAAAATATCTTCAATGTCGAATTGATTCTTCTATTTCCAAAACGATCGGATTTATAAGCTCCATTTTACCGTTTTTCTTTATTTTCAAAGCCTTGATTTTCCTCAAAGTTTTAAAGGTAAAATATATACATTTTGTGCGCTTCGATATTAGGTAACTGTTTTAGAAATCTAACGCTTTTTATAAGGAAGAACGACACGGGTGATTTATGCTTCGAATTTTAATAGTATTTCTTGGAAAGGAGATGGGAAACGGGATGAGAAGGAGGCTACGGAGTTTGTATGCTCGCGATATGTAAATATTCCCCATGTGGATATTGTCTAAGCAAGACGAGACTTGAATTTAAAGAGAAACTAACTTATTGCAGCAAGCGAAGGAAGGAAACGTTTCTGGAACCGAAGCGGATATATTCATTTTACGTTTTGAACAAAAAACTTATTTAATCAATACAAGCTTCCACGTGTTTCTTGTACAAACATAATCCACTTCCGTCCGCTCCAACTTCAGTCGCGTTGGATAAGTTCATGCTGTTTGCTCATTCCTGGGGAAAGAAATAAAACAACAAAATATAATAAGGGTCATATTTCATAGTGAAATATAGCCCTTATTGGTGGGCATGTAATATGCTCACATTTTTTAAGATTGCCCTGTAAAGGGTTATAAAAATACCTAAATAAATAAATAACATACATTCATCAACAGATTCTTTTTACATCTATCGGTATATTTTTTGTGGGATCGTTATCGGGATGAAGGAGGTAATCTCCTGTCAGATTTGTGTGATTTTTACATATTTACTGTCTCATATTTTAGTTTAGATCGTTTTAAACACGATTTCCTGCAAGTTTGTATGATTATTTATTCATTTAATGTACGTTGTACATAGAAAAAACAAATAAATCACACAAATCTTACAGGAGATCACGACCGTTATCTCGATATTATCTATCCTACAAAAGATGTAGAATCGCTCGGTTGTTCTTTTATCATTGATACTATTGACGGAATGCTGAAATGTAGCTGGTTTTCAGCAGTGCATCCTCTAGAAAAGTTCAGCATTTTCACCTTACATGTCGTTCTATGAATCGGAAGAACTGATGAATCTATTAATGGAAGTGCCTGCTTTTCGCAAAAGTTTTTTAAGTGTAGGAACTCTAGACCAGAGATGTCTCCTAAAACTAACTCGAAAATAGCGTGTTAAAAATTATAACTTGTTTCGCCTATATATCGTGTCAACGACTATGTACGGTGATGCGCCACGTCGTGTAAAATTCGGGATCAGGCCGCTTACAATAACACTTCTTATATAGATAGCGACAAGGTTTAAATTCCCGTGTTAACACCAGCCGCCTATTTTAATTTATTCACGAAAAAAATATCGCCAAAATGCATATTTTAATCAATTTTGCGAAGCTCAGGCACAAATATTTAAATGCTTTTTGACAATTTTCTAAAGAATTTAATTTTTAAAATTATGCTATAAAACTTTAACCTAAAAGAGGTTCGTAAGTGGGAGATTTAAAACTAGAAAAAACTTAAAAGTTAAAACTACATTTTTTAGAACTTAAAAGCAGTTTTTATAAGCCCAACACTTTATTATTTTTATGCCTACAAAAATACTAATAAAAATAACTCGGTTATTTTAAAGTCAAATATGGGTTCTACTGGCAGTATTTAATTAAAGCCTCTGAACTTTCTCTAAGCGGTATAATTCTCAAACCAACGTCACATTATTTTGCATTTCTTGGTAGTGCATAATCTTAAATCTGGCGCTATAAAAAGCTTTAAAAATACAACAAAACATTTATGAACGTTAACGTACAGGTTTATTTTATTGTATTATTTTTTTTCAGATTGCAATTATATTGTACGAGTATATTAAACTCGATTGTAATTAATGGAATAAGCAAATAAATGAAGACAATATAAGCGAAACTCAATCGAAAATCTGGAAACAGAAAAATCAAAAAAACATATTGACACCTCTGGGACTCGAACCCAGGACCTCTTGCTTTCCGGGCAAACGCGCTAACCACTGCGCCACGGTGTCGATATGAAATTCGGTCATGTTTAACTGTACCATACTTCGACTAAGAACCACCTACATCATCTTCATATATTGAGTCCCAGAGGTGTCAATATGTTTTTCTGATTTTTCTGTTTCCAGATTTTCGATTGAGTTTCGCTGATATTGTCTTCATTTATTTAAATAATACAATTTGAGGTTTTACTCACAAAGTTAAAATAAAAAATAAAATGGAATAAGTATTTATAAATTAATAGTTTTGTTAGTGTTGTATATTAACCTCGATTGTAATTAATGGAATAAGTATTTATAAATTAATGATGTTGTTAGTGTGTATCTAAATACACAACTTGATCCTTATTCGAATGCACATAAATACTGTTATTGTTTCGCACGAAAATTAACGAAAGATGAAATAGAATAAAAAATAAATATCTCTCTTGTTGATTGGACTTTAGAAATCCACTAGAGATACCATTACCCATCGAGAACCTTCAACGGTGAGGACTATTCTCTCCACACAGCTCTTCACTCGTAGGAAAACTAAGGGTTGGAAAAGCCCCAGCAAATCTTATGTCCTCATTCTATTGAAGTGGTTTTCTTTGGGTTTAATTGACAGGGGTTCAATGTACTGCCTTACAAAATTGAAATAAATCGTCGATAAATTTCATTAGATTAACTGAAGCAATAAAAGGGTAAAGCCTAAATTGTTATAAAAAAATAACTAGTTTTATTTGGTAGCTATGTTCGGGTTTTATAGTTAGAAAAGAAACTTATGTGATTGCCGCAAACGATAAAAGATCAAGTATT
Source organism: Limnephilus marmoratus (assembly GCA_917880885.1). Lineage (NCBI taxonomy): Eukaryota > Metazoa > Arthropoda > Insecta > Trichoptera > Limnephilidae > Limnephilus > Limnephilus marmoratus. Next base: position 20,173,836 of record OU862918.1, on the reverse strand, counting down.
CATATAAGGTCACTAAACATAGTTATTGCCATTAAGCAATATTTCGATTTCGAGTGCAGGTTATTCACCTGGGCGATACTGAGAGTATCTATTACTCAGCTTATTTGCTTTTTTTGTTTATTTATTTACTTGGGAAAATCAACAGATTATTTACATTTATAACAATAAAGTTAGTAACACACATAAAATCCAATAATAGATTTTCACATAACTTAAAATCGTAATCAAAAACTAAAGGTCCTGTAAGAACAAAGAAGATACGTTTTAAGATTTTCACGGCCAAAAGTATTTACGTTATTTGTTTTTGGGGTGTTATGCCGTGTTCCGCTACCTCCTTTCTTAGCCAACGTTTCGGAGAGCGTTGCAGTGTCCATCATCAGGAAACCGGATCTGCCTTAATGATGGACACTGCAACGCTGTCCGAAACGTCGGCTAAAGAAGGAGGTAGCGCAACACGGCGTAACACCCAAAAACAAATAACGAAAACAAAGAAGATGTAAGAATACAAATATTAACTAATAACCTGCTTACGAAATTTCAGTACAAAACAGCAATAATAGTAATATTTACCTACAACTCAAAGTGAACAAATTACAGTAAATCGAATGGCAAGTAACTGGAAAGATATCACAGATATATCAAAGATATATATCAAAGATATCACAGCAATTACATGATAACTTGCAAAAGGGTATTTAAAATTATTTAACGTTAGCTATGACATTTTAAAAATCTTATCAAATGTATTGCAAGCTCTGAATATAAATTTGTCTGAGATTGGTAGAACATCTTTGAAGATGAAAAAGTGATTTTTCTCTAGTTCTAACGCCTTTCTCTAATTCAAAAATTTATCTCAGACAAAAGGGCGAATAATTAATAAAGCCATTGATAATTTTATGAAGATATATTATACCTGCGGAGTCTCTTCTAATTTTTAATGATTTAAGTCCATAAAGGTCCTTCGAATTGTTTACGTCATGGTCACCAATATTAAACTTAAAATTTAAATGACGGTCAAATTTTCTTTGGATGACTTCAATGCGTTTAATGTAAACATTATATTGAGGGTTCCATATTTGAGAAGCGAATTCAAAATTACTGCGAACATATGAAAAGTACAATATTTTAAGTGTTTCAATGTTCTTGAAATCATTTCCAATAAGGAATAAGATGGATTTTTGAACGAATTTTAAATAGCTCATTGAGTGAGAGGCTAAACCAAGACAGTGATGTTGGATGACGTTTTGTTTTGAACTTTAAGCTTTTAACTTTGAGGTTTTAGTTTCGATTTTGAACTTTGAGCAAAACATTGAGCTTTTAACTCTTAATCAATTTTTTCCCGCACAAACAGACAATTAACATTATATATTAGAAGACGTATAAATTTAGAAAATTAGAATTTTGCAGCAAGTTTTCAAAACCTGCTCCACGTAATTATCAGTTCAAAGTTTCGACTAATAATCTCGTTAATCCTGAATATAATTGTATTAACGAGATTAATGTGAACACGTGATAATTAGCACAATTACACTTGTTCTTGCAGTTGTATGTAGCATATTGTAATAGCGGCCATTTTGGGTTTGTGTTCTATCATTCAGTCAGTTACGAAACACACCAAGCTACAGACGCGTTAAATTTTGTAATTTTTTAGAATTACAGTTTTTTTGCAGAGGTAAACTTAACTAAAGCTTTTTGTTTCTTATTTTTAAAGATGGATCTTTAAAAACGCACAAAGATTGTTAACATTTCAAAGACAAAAAAATTACATACGTTGAATAGCCAGGTAACTTTCCGGATCCTAATCCAATTGAAAATCGGTGGGCTATAGTTAAAGCAAGACAAGCACAACAAAAACAAAGCTGATTGAGTCAGTAATTTAGAGACACGCAAATATCAGAAAATTGTAAAAAAAAAAGTTGATTCTATGCCAAACCGTGTACAAGAAGTTATAAAAGTTAAGGTAGGACACACTTCGTATTAAAAAAAATAAATTATTGTAATTGTTTCTGTATTTTTTCTTCAATAAAGAATATATTTTATTTTTTCTAATTCTACTCTTGTGTTTACATCAATTGGCACATTACTGTATGTTATTATAAAATAACACACGTAAGTCATATTTACTATATCAGGTTAAAAAAATACCTTATTTACGAACTGTTTGATATATCGAGGCCGGGTACTTTTGAAGAGAATCCGAACACAATATTGATTTCCAAATAAATTGCTTTTCTCGAGTTTTCGGGAAAAACTGTCTGCTGTTTTCTCTGCGCGGGGATTTTAATTTTAGTCCCCGTCGATTTTTCTCTATTTTGTTTCCCTTTGACGAAAATAATTGGAAATATTCAATAAATCAGTTTTCAATACAACGCGAAAAAAGCCCTGTTGGCAGGTGCTGCTGAACTAATTCTGGGTTGTTTAATAAAATCTGTATTCAAGTTTTGAAAGTTGCTAATTTGAAACTTTTCTATGGTGAAAATATAATACCAATAAAAATTGCATTATGTTTGGATATTTTATTCAGATACGTTTTTAATAGTAGGACTATGTACCTGTTGTAGGTATTTTTTTTTGCATTAGTTCCACACAGGAGGCCTTGACGTAAATAATTCCCCAAAAGGTCTATGACATCTTTGGGAGTGCTGTGTGCAGGGTCTGTTTAGGAAAGGAAGGAGAGGAAGTTCTGATAAGGAAAAAGTTATGAGAGGGAGGGGGGGGGAATCTCACGGTCAATGTGTCCAGGAGTGATGGATGTATGAATTCATTCCTCCGTCTGCGGTGTGAGGAGTGCGGCTGGAGGGTCTCTCTCAAAATTAACCAAATCTGGCCCGTAGTAGATAGGGAAAAGCATCCGTCGCCAAGACCCAGACAATCGGGCCTCATAAACCCGAGTAAATTTGGCTTCCAAGAAACTGATCGTCCTGTATAGGCCTAGCAGATTCTTCAATAGTGACCAGATGCTAACCATACATGTAAAAATCCCAAGTATTCCCAATAATTGAATTTTGGATCCACCTCTGGGCTGGAACAATACTTTATAAACCTACATGATTCTGTGCGTGCGAGGGATTTTCTGATTGGCAATCCGTTACTTGCACACCTTTTTTTTATTTTTTTATGTGAATACCGCACAAGAGTCCTAACTGCTCCCGTCTGAAGCCAGTGAGACTATGGCATCCCCAATTGGGGTATCTTGTGAGGCTGAAAGTAGTGGGGAGGGGAAGGAGATAGGGAAGAGGAAGCGTGGGAAGTACCTGGCTATTCAGATCTGGTCACCAAACACGGCTAATGCCGTTTCAAGCAACGTTTCAATTCTGAATAGTGGTCTTATACCAGGGCGATACTGAGAGTATCTTCCACTCTGGTACGTGTTGCAAATATACTATATATTATTTTAAATGAATAAATTGTGAAATTACACAAATTAATCAAATAAAATTTATTTGCCACGCCGGGATTTGATCCCGCGACCTTCGGTGTGCGAGTCAAGAGCCTTGCCGCTGGACTACGCCGGCCGTCAATACATTTTATATACGTCAACACCTTTATAAAACTTTCTCTCGTTATTACTTTGTTATTACAAAATTTTCTATTACTATTTTTATAATGGTCCCATGCCAACACAGAATCAATTGAACCCAAGACTATACTACATTAAGACTTAGCCATGAAAAACCTAACCTAACCTTACGTTACGTTAATGTAACCTAGTTAACTAATTTTTTATTTTAGAAAAATTAAATAATAATTTAACTTTGTATAAACCACTTATATAAAAATAATTTTAAAAATATAATTTTTTATTTATTTATATTTATATCACCTATAATGACTTTTCAAAGGAGATGTTGCAAGAGTATATGCAGAGTGTGTTCTGAGTTGTCCGGTCACCTCTTGTAATATATCGTTACATTGAATAGAATGCATGTTTACATTCCCATTATTTTTTGGTGATAATAAACAAACTGTAGGCACCGCGAACATTATTTTTGTGCCCTGTTATTATTTTCAAACTGACAACACTGCCTGCGCAGTCGTAATGCGCAGATGACAGAAGTGAGCTCGGATTTGACGTAACGTTCGAGATCATTCTGTCACCGGCTTTCTTCCCCATCAGCACTCGCCATTAAATTCGCTTGCGTTAAAATTATTGTCGCGAATAACTCATGTGAACCTTTAAAGTTACTTTATGTAAATAAATCTACCCATCTAAAAATATCAAAGTGTTATTTATTTGATTGAGTTTGGCGACATTTAGATGCGGGATATCTCCGAGCAGTAAGCGGAGATATTCCGATTCAATCTAAAATTGGTGACCTCCGACAAAGAACTTTGCTGGCGGGGAATGATTGTCGGAGACAGGGTCCTGGAACAGCATGTAAGTAAAATCTTTTTTAGTATTGCTAAACTTAACGTAAATTCATTTTAGTAAATGTTCCAGTAATTTTTAAAATAAATACACGACCGTGTTATTTCGATAGCATTGTCACACATTCTTGTCAAACACATGTTTTACATCTAATTATCAATTGAAACATCATCATCCCACTAATGTTTTAGTAACATAATCATTTTTTACAGAATAATAAGTGCTTTTTACATTATTATCCCGCTATGTTTTGTTAAAATAAATTGTTCCTTCCTGAATGATAAGTGCGTTTTACCCTCTATTTCAGTGAGAACGGATTGGCGCAGCGATGACCGTAGGTGATCATCACCAGGGAACGAGGCATCCCGAGTTCATCACCAGGGAACGTGAATCCTGAGATCTCCGCCAGAGAACGCAGGATCCTGAATCCGTCATCAGGGAGACCAGCATCTACTCCATCTGCATCCAGAATTCATCTGAGAATCGTCGCCGGATAAAATTGGTTCGACATATTTTTACGACAATGATGCCATATTTTTTCTTGAGGTCAAATTAATACAATAATGTTGCAAATCGCACATGTTCTGAAATATTGTAAAGATTTTTAAAGTTTCTTTCTTATCATCTAAAACTATTTAATATCATCGAAAACGAGTTTATTTATACAACAAAACTCTCAACGCATTTTATGATAATTGGTATTACAATTCAATTCAACCAATAAATAGTGGATGTTAAATTATTCCCACTTATTTTCTATTCAAATTATTTTCATTTGAATATTATTTTAAAATTATAAAAAAGATATTAGTGTGGATTATTATTTTTAAAGTATACAATTGAGAATTTCAATTTTTTTAAATATTTTTATCGCTTTGATAATCATTGAACTTGTCGGATATTCAATATTTTTTTTCTTACCTGAATTGTCTTTAAGAAAAAGACATACCTAAGTGTGGATAGCATTATACAATTGAGAATTTCAATTATTTTCATCTAAAATTGGTTTCACTTGATAATGAATCATTGATCATTACTTTGACAGTCCTCTATGATATATTTTTGCCTCGCCTTTTATAGTTTACAAAAAGAGTGATTTCCAAATTTAATCTTAAATTTTGATTTGAATAGTTTTTAATTTGTAAAAGAATTTACAATTTTGCCAATAGTGGATGCTATATTTTCCCACTTAGTTTTGATAAAAATCTTAACACCAATTATTTTTATTTGAATATTTTTAAAAAAATTTTAAAAAAAGAGGTTAGCGCAGATTATTGCCATTACACTGTCTATTTTGCCTTCGTCCATATTTATTTAATTGCACCGACGAAGAAGCTATCCACATAATGGAAAATTACCAGCGAATGGAATGCGGCTCCGGAGATTCGAAAAATGAATCGAAGACCAGTTCCAACCCAACAGTATTGGAAATGATTAAACTGGTGGATTTACTCAGACAAGAAGTTAAAGAACTTACGCTTGCGGCAAATAATAATTATGATGATACATCAACATACTGCAATCGCTTCCGCACTCGCCGCAATCGGAACGAGCAACCTATGTCGCCAAGGGATCCTCCTAGAAGACCATCAAGTAGATCTCGGAGTAGATCAGACAACACTTCAACAAACGTGTTTTGCAGACTCCATGCAAGATTTGGCGAAAAGGCTCATAGATGTTACCAACCGTGCTCATTCAGAACGAAGAGAAATTCCACAGTAGAGACATGCGAAATTCCTACTCAGACTCGTCGTCTCTTCCTTCATGACCAAGAAACAAGCCAAAAGTTTTTAGTGGACACAGGCGCATGCATTTCTGTGATCCCGAAGACATCGAAAATAGCGAAGAATTACATAACTTCCGACAAGTGCCCCACAACTTTATACGGAGCTAATGGGAATTCCATCCGAACCTACGGCACAAGGACGATTGAACTTAAGTTCGGCCTCCGGAGAACAATGAAATGGCGTTTCATAGTGGCTGATGTGAATAGAGCCATACTTGGTGCTGATTTTCTCCATCATTTTAACTTGTCGGTCAACCTAAAAAAGGGTACACTTACAGACCAGTCTACAGGCTTACGGATTCGAGGCGCAACATCCAATGGACCCTCATCCGGTATCTCCAGTATTTCCTCATCACAAAAATACAGGGATATTTTAAATAAATATCCAGGCCTGACGCGACCGAATATGCAAGCTCTAAATAACAAGAAACATACAGTGACGCACTGCATAGAGACCAAGGGTCCACCCGTAACCGAACGAGCTCGCAGACTCGCACCAAAACTGTTAGAAGCAGCCAAAAAGGAGTTTAATTACCTTATGGAGCAAGGCATTTGCAGGCCGTCCAAGAGTAACTGGGCGAGCCCTTTACACATGGTGAAGAAGCCTAATGGGGAATGGCGACCGTGCGGTGATTATCGTCGTCTCAACGCCAAAACGATTCCCGACAAATATCCCATTCCGCAGCTCCAGGACTTCTCCCATAAACTCGCAAAAGCAAAAATCTTCACAACAATAGATATGCTGAGGGCATACTACCAGATCCCTGTGGAACCAGAAGATATACCCAAAACGGCTATTATAACACCATTTGGCCTTTTTGAATTTACGACTATGCAATTTGGATTATCCAACGCTGCCCAAAGCTTCCAGCGTTTCATGCATGCCGTAACCAGAGATCTGGATTTTTGCTTTGTTTATCTTGATGATATCCTTATAGCCTCCAGCAATGAAGAGGAGCATAAAAAACATTTGGATATTCTATTTAAAAGATTAGCAGATAATGGATTGGTAATTAACATTAAAAAATGTCAATTTGGACTCCCGACTGTTAATTTTCTAGGTCATACCATTTCACCGGAAGGGATGACTCCAATTAAAGAGAAAGTGAAAACTATTATCGATTTTCCTCTCCCCAAAACAGCCAAAGGATTAAGACGTTTTTTGGGAATGCTCAATTATTATAGAAGATTTTTACCCAACACTATCAGCGCCCAAACAACACTTTTTGATTGCATTTCTGGATATAAAAAGAATGACAAACGTATCCTTACTTGGACCCCGGAATTAACGGAGGATTTTAACCAATGCAAGCGACATCTCGCTTCTGCCGCATTGTTAGCACATCCAGACCCAAACGCTGAATTAGCAGTTATGGTGGACGCATCCGACCTGGCTATGGGAGCATCATTGCAACAAAATAAAGGTACAGCTTGGCAACCTTTAGGATTTTTTTCAAGAAAATTTACCCCGGCACAGCGTAAATACAGTACGTTTGACCGTGAATTAACCGGTGTTTACGAGGCAATAAAGTATTTTAGGAGCAACTTAGAAGGTCGAAATTTTACTATTTACACGGACCACAAGCCCATCACTTTCGCTTTCAACAAGAAACGAGCCTCAAGTTCTCCTCGTCAAGAGAGACAACTAGATTATATATCTCAATTTACCACCAACATCAAACATATTTCCGGACACCAGAATACAGTTGCAGATACTCTTTCTCGCATTGAAGAGATAAATAGCCCTTCTGCAATTGACTATGAGAGAATGAGACAAGAGCAGAGTCACGACGACGAAATTACTAAGGCACTTGAGGACTCCTCTCTCTCTCTACGTCAAATGGTGATTCCTGGAACTAATTCTTCATTGTGGTGTGATATCTCTACCGGTCATGTAAGACCCTTCGTACCATCTAATATGAGAAAAGAGGTCATAGAAAATGTGCATAATGTTTGTCATCCAGGCATTAATGGGACTGTCAACAGTATTAAATTGAGATTTGTTTGGCCCAACATGGCGAAGGATATAAAGTTCTTTGTCAAACATTGCATAAATTGTCAAAAGGCCAAAATCTCCAGACATACAGTCGCGCCAAGAGCCACGTATGTTCTGCCTGAAGACCGTTTCCGGAACGTCCACATCGACTTGGTTGGACCCCTGCCCGCTTGTAGTGATTATCAATATCTGCTCACCATGATTGACAGATTCACTCGCTGGCCCGAAGCAGTCCCCTTAAAGAATATGTCAGCAGACACAGTCGCCACAGCACTGACAACTCACTGGATTTCGAGGCATGGTGTCCCCGAAACTATTACGACAGACCAGGGACGTCAGTTTGAGTCATGTCTTTTCAAGAAACTCACAGAAAAATTCGGAATCAAGCATACGCGGACAACCGCCTACCACCCTCAAGCTAATGGCATGATAGAAAGGTGGCATAGAACCCTCAAGTCGGCACTTATGGCTAACGGCGACCCGAACTGGTTGGAGACTCTCCCTATTATACTACTTGGATTGAGGTCAACAGTTCGTGATGATTTAAAATGCTCGCCTGCTGAACTTACCTATGGTAGAACGCTGAGGTTACCATGTGATTTCTTCACCCCTACGCCTCGCGAAGAGCCAGATACTTACGTCGGTCGACTACAAAGAAGATTTGAAAATATAAAATCTACTCCTGCCAGTAATCACGGTTCAGGAAAGTTTTTCATACATAAGGATTTACCTTCTTCTACTCACGTTTTTCTGAGAACTGATTCCGCACGAAAATCACTGCAACTCCCTTACGATGGACCTTACAAAGTGGAAGAACGTAACGAAAAGACATACGTCATTATCATCAACGGAAAACCAAAGCGCGTATCTATTGATCGCTTGAAACCAGCCTTCGTTCCTTCCGAAGAGAAGTTGACTATCGAAGAACCTGTCGCAGAACCTCCTCAGGTCAAGATTACTACTACAAGGTCCGGTCGAAAAGTGCACTTCACGGACAGATACCAGTCCGTCTAGAGAAAAGGCAGACAGAGGCATAGTTTTCCTATAAAAAATAATATTTAATATAAAATCATTATATACTTCCAAATTTGATTCATAGATCTATATTTCTTTAGTAAATCCACATTATTGACATAAATTTTGTTAGTATTTATTTTTAAAGATTACTGTAACTACAAATAACTAGAGACATCAACTTTTGATGGAAGTTGGAACTCTAAGTTTATTTAACTATGTTATTCTTTTACATAATTGATATATTCAATAATCCTGTCTTAAGGAAGGGTTGTTTTTGAAAAATCTCATGTTCATAGAACATGATGTCAACATGTATATTTATACAGAACAAAATACCATGTAATATGTGTCGTTTCGTTTTTTTTCCACGCTTTTTTAAGTGCATGATGTGTTTTTCCATACACTTACAAAAGTGTGATGAGTGTTTTCCATGTTTTTGTAGGTATGTGATGTATCATTCCACAATACCTGGGAAAACATGATGTAGTTTTGCCATACGTTTTCAGTATGAAAATTCAAATATGGTAGAAGGTACAATGAACTGCCTTCCCCATTTCCTTATTATAATACCATATTTTGATAGGTGTGGGATGACTGCTTACCTTTCCCACACCTGTCAAAACGTGAAGCACATTGTTATCATGTATTTATAGGTAAATTTTGTACTCTTTCCGTACTTATAAATGTATGACGTAGACCAAAAATGTACAGCTGCTAAAGCATTAAAAATTTTTTTTCATCTATTTTTATAAATATGTCAAAACATGAAAAATCTTTTCAATTTTTTTCAAAATGTAATGTTAGACGCAAATAAATAATATGATCTAAAAATAATACAAGCTATATTGTATTCGTTTTCCCATGCTAATAAAGGCATGATGTAATTTTAGATGCACTTAAATGCATGACCTAATTATAATACCAACTATTGCGTGTAGTATTCCATACTAGTTAATGTATGATGTATGTATATAATTTTAGTTACACATAGATTTTGATCTGCATAGGTTACAACTTTTCATTATGATATCCCACGATCTACGGGACATATGTCTAAACACATTTCTTAATATAGTTCACCTTATTTTTATATACGTTTAATATTTTTATATATTTATATACGTTTCCTGATGTTCTATACATAAAAAAAATGAACTTTATTAATTTTAAGTACTGAAGTATATGATACCATTCTGCAGTGAATATCACACCTCATATAGATATGACGTGGTTGCCCCCTTTCCATATCTCTACGAAGTGTGATACCCATTATTTATTTTCTTCCTTGATTTATAAGTTGTGTGAAGTTTTCACATATTTATTTTTTTATTTCTGGTTACATGTTTATAATGCACACTTGTCACTCATCTTAATTAGATTTGAAGTAATCTTGACTTATAAGTTGTGTAAAATTTTCACTTATTAATTTTTATCCCTAGTTGTATGATTATAATGAAGACACACGTCACTCATCTTTAATAGATTTGAAGTAATTTAACTTAGCCAACAGGTTATATATTTTTGTATTAGCACGATGTGGTTTCCCCTTTCCGTAGTTTTTTGGTATTAGCACGATGTGGTTTCCCCTTTCCGTAGCTTATGAGACTTATAAAAATTTATTAATTTAATTAACTTTTTAAATTTCATTAAGTTTTTCTTTACATATATGTTTGTTTATCGCATGAAATGCTGGTGGGGAGGTATGTAGGCACCGCGAACATTATTTTTGTGCCCTGTTATTATTTTCAAACTGACAACACTGCCTGCGCAGTCGTAATGCGCAGATGACAGAAGTGAGCTCGGATTTGACGTAACGTTCGAGATCATTCTGTCACCGGCTTTCTTCCCCATCAGCACTCGCCATTAAATTCGCTTGCGTTAAAATTATTGTCGCGAATAACTCATGTGAACCTTTAAAGTTACTTTATGTAAATAAATCTACCCATCTAAAAATATCAAAGTGTTATTTATTTGATTGAGTTTGGCGACATTTAGATGCGGGATATCTCCGAGCAGTAAGCGGAGATATTCCGATTCAATCTATTCAATTAATCTGCACAATGCGAAAGTGTACGACAGAATAAGTCCGGGACGCCCGCGGAAGAAATGTCACGACCAAGCGAATCGAATCGCTGAAATCCTTTCTTTGGGTTTCAGTGTTCTGTGTTTCGTGGCCTGTGCCATATCTGGCATGTATTCGGGAAGACAAGCGCCATCCCCAATCGCAACGCGGTGCAGTGGCTGGCGGCCATGTATCGTCTGCGCCACAAATCATTGTTTTTAGTTCCCGGCTTAGCATAATACATCTGAATTTATAATATGGCGCAAAGCATAATGGAATCTTGGCTCGGGCATGGACCATAAAAATCTCGAATGTTGGTAGCTGGACGCGGATGCATATAAATATAATAGACGGTCTCAGCTAAGCGCATTGTTTGTTACTTAGTAAGACTACAATGTTTGTGAATCTCCGCATATTTTAAAGCAATACATAGAATGTGAGAACTGATTTATTATATAGGCCATGGCGGGTATGAGCTTTGAGCACTGTAGCTTGTTTTTTTATTAATGATTAATAAAAAAAAATCTTTTCAGCGATGGTAACAACCGATGTTAAATAAATATTTTTTATCTTTATAGATCTGACACTGACAATGGTGAATACGTCGACAATTTTCTTCTGAAATGTGGACATTCGTTTTCCCAATGTGCGCTCATGATTCTGATCACTACATTTTGCCCTAGAACCGTGGTCATCAAAGTGCGGCCCGCACAAATATCTGCCGTTTTATTTTTAATTGTTTTGTTTTTAAATTTTAATTTTTTTGTGTTCAATTGTATTAACCTGCTTTTTTCAAATATTTTGCGTATGTATATATTTATGATTTTAAAACGTTGATTTTTATTTATCGACATTTGATTTCAAAACGCCCAGCTGATTTTAAAACACATCCTAAGTCGATTTTAAACGCATAACGGAGGTCATAGGTTGGCGTTTGAGACTTTCAGGGGGACAGTAGAAGACCCAGAGAAAATTAGAGGGCGTTGAGATGGCACAATGTGTGCGTGGGCAGGTAAAAATATGTGGTCTTAAAAAGACAAAAAAAACACGCTAATCACGTACTAATAAAGCGAAATAAACTTTAATTTTTGTTATTGTACGTATTGTAATCATTTTTATCACTGTGCGAAAATTCAGATATTTCGCTAGTTCGGGAAGTGGATGAAAATTGAACTGAAAGATGCCATTACAGATCTACATACATTTATTTTTTTATTATAGTAAAAAAATAATGTAGATGTGTAACACACTTCCCCAAATGATCATCTAGTCAACCCACGCTATGCAATTGCACTATATAAGTATTATAAATACAAAACAATACAAGAACAACATGTCAACCTACTAGAGACCAAATGGGAATATAATTCACCGACTCCAGATATTTTCATATCAGAGGGTTCGGTTCTGTGGCATTTCTAATTGAACCTATAAATCCTACTGATCCCTCAATATAAATATTTAAAAAATCCTTTGTAATCCTACATGTATTTAAAATGACTGATTTTTGCATTTTTATATACAAATTCTTTGACAAATCTAATATGTTTAAATTTTGAATCAGATTCCTAGGTATTATGCCAGTGGCCGAAATAACAAATGGCAATATTTTTATAGTCCGAGAATGCCAAATTCTTTTAATCTCATTTCCTAAATCTGTGTATTTTCTTATTTTTCAGAAATAGTTTTTTGAATATTACAGGAATTTGGAATAGCTACATCAATGATATAAGTTATTTTTTTAATTTTGTCATGTAAAACTATATCAGGTCTATTATGACTAATTGTTCTGTCTGTTAGTATAGTTTTATCATAATATATTTTATAAAATTCATTTTCTAAAAATGAATTTGATTCATATTCATAATATGGTACTATATTACGGCAGTCAATCAAGTTATGTTTAATTACCAAACTTTGGTGAATTATTTTTAAAACCTGGTTGTGCCTAAATGTATACTCGGAAGGCGCTAATATAGAACATCCCGATATAATATGTTCTATAGTTTCGGGAAAAGCCAAACATTTTCTACATAAATCATCAATTTGATTTATATCTTTGATTATATGCTTTCTATAATTTTTAGTATTAATGACTCTATCTTGAATGGCAAGCATAAATCCTTCTATTTCTGCGCTCAACTCTCCAATACTCAACCATTTGTTTGACGAAAGTTTGTCAACATACGTTTGGTTGAGATAATTGAAGTGTTTTGCGTGAATAATTTTATTTGACCAGGAATCTAATAATTCCTGGTTAGTATTTATAAGAATGTTGGCATTCTCGTCATATAAATTTAAAGGTGTAATATTTCTATCTGCCTTGCAAATTATTTTGTGCATTTCTGAGCTATTAGCTTTCCTATGGAAAAAATTTCTAAGCATTTCTACCTGATTGTGTTTCAAAGATGTTATTTTGACTACACCCCTACCTCCTAAATTTCTAGGTAAATTAATTCGTTCTATAGCTGAATTTGGATGATGGCAATTAAATTTTCTTAACGTAGTTCTAATTAATCGTTCTAAACTATCTAAATCTGTATTGGACCATTTAATTATGCCAAATGAGTACGTTAGTAGAGGTATTGCCCAAGTATTTATTGCTTTTACTAAATTTTTAGCAGATAGATTGCATTTTAAAATTTTTCTGATCCTAGTTTGAAATTTAATCCTAATATCATTTTTAATACTAGTGTGATCTAATCTATTCGATTGCGGGTATCCTAAATATTTATAAACCTCATCCTCTTTCATACTTTGAATTTTGAAATTTCTAAATATACCCTCGTCTCCATCTACAGTATAATATAACATTATATTTTACGTGTATTATTATTACCAAGAATTAACAATATACATATATCATGAATATAAGAAGTAAGAAGGTAGCAACCCGGTACTTAAATACGAAAGAATAACTTTTTTAGCTTGCTTTACAAAAAGGTATATTGTCCCATGTGGTCCTTGACCAGAAAGTATGACGACCGCTGCCCTAGAGGTTAACAAATAATTACATATGGAACATCGCATTTTTCACTTTTGACAGTTGGAACAGTCGATATGCTAAGTCATAGATATTGCATTTAAAAATATTCTAGTGTTGCCATATGAATGAAACTATTGGCTACGTCAAGAATGGTATAGGCGCAAGCGATTCTGACCTTGTCCTCTATACAGTTTCTTTATATATAAGGGTTAAAATCGCATTTTAAAAAAATTCGAAATTTTTCCGAGCATGCCGGCGCGCTTCCGGCAAACCAGAGCAAATCAGATTAGAAAGAACGAAAAACAATAGAAGAGATTCAACAATAAAATTATGTCTCTTGGTACTGAATATTAGTTGAACACAGCTGTATTCTTACATCAGACGTCGTGTAAAGTAGGTAGCTACTCCTACAAAGTTAAATGTTTTGTCTCTCGGAAATTTTGAAAGAAGATAATCTTGGTTTGAAGATAAGCCAAGTAAAGAATGTACAATTTCATGGTAAAAGACAATCCTTCATCTAAAATTTGTTGTGTCCTTAAAACCGCGGAATTATTCTGTGGTATATCTGATTAAAAGTTTCTTCGAGGACCCGAACAAAGTTTGGTATTGGGTAGATACGTACCAACCAACAATGGGAGGTGTAATAGGTATTGTAATATCTATATTTAATCTGTCCGGTGCGTTGCTAACAGTTTTTTTATTGGAGGTTTTAGAAGACATTAAAAATAATAAAACGTTTAAATTAACAACGCTAGTGATGAATATAAGTTAATATTACACACCTGCACGTTCACATATACACACACACACACCCTCACCCTCACACACACACACACACCCTCACACATACTCTAATCTTTTTTGTATTATGTGTGTCGTTTATCTTTAAGTCAAATTATTGAGTATATAACTGAGGGTGTGCTACAACAATGCATACAGGCAACGTATGCAACTACCGAGGTTCTGCAGTGCCTCCACGATGTTCACCGAGGGGAGGGTGCACTCATTCCCAGCCTTACTTCGCCACCGACTAGCCAGCTTCTGGAGCAGGACACGGACTTCAACCAATATCCTGCAATGAGCGATGGATGCAGATGATGAGGCGACCACCCTGATGGACAATCCAAAAATATCTTTTTATTTTTAATTCTGTTTAATTATTATTTAATTTAATTTTATGCTTTTTTTATTTATGTGATGAATTTTGTTTTCATTTTATGTTTTAATTAGGTACTACCTAATATGTAAACATTTTTTTTTCTTTTATAGTTTACAGTGTATGAAATATGGCAGACTGGGATTGCACTACCCTCCCAGTCCTGCTGGAATAAAAACTTAAATAAAATAATATAATATCTCACGGATATTTCACAGATACAAGACACTTCAATAAAAAAAGTGTTTAAATTAAACGTAGTTATCTTCAATAATCGTTTATATTACTTAATATCATTAACGCGAAAGTTTGTATGGATGTTACTCTTTCACGAAAAAACTACTGAATGGATTTGAATGAAACTTTGCAATGGTATAGCTCAACCTTTTTCGGTTCTCCGGTTCTTTCGGTAATCCTTTTTTGGTTCAAGGGCCAATATTTGACGTGAGAACGTGCGCGGGCCGCATTTACAAAAATTCTCTAGCCACCCCCCCCCCCCGGGACGGATCTCATGTTAACTTTTTAATGGGGGGGACAACGTTATCCGTACCGATATAATATATATATACAATATTTCAGTTCTAAAAATAAAACGGTTTTCGTATTTTTACGACATTTATTGTTGTTAAAATGGCTACATAAATAAAATGGCGGTATAAATCATTTTTTAAGGAAGATTAAAAGAAACTTCGAACAGAACTCAATGGGATTTTTGTTGTTGGATTTGACTCGCAAGTTCTTTAATATTTGCTTGCATTTTTGATGTGGAGACGCGTAGTATTGCGTCCAAATGTAAATGTGATAATCGAGAACAGTGTTTGTTTTTCCGATAATTAAGAATTGAAAAAGTTTACTCACAAATATACGTACTTTTGTTGAGCAAACCTTTTTAATTCTTTGTTCTTTTCGGAAGGCAAACTCCCGTAGAAATCTACCAAGTTATTTTTTTCCTTAAATGCCATTTTAAGGATATTATCACATTGCAAATCTATCATGCTGATTTGCAAATAGCTTGGTACATTATCGATATCCACTGCAAAGGGGTTTTCAAAAATCTCCATCTTACATGAGATTTTTATTTAAATCAGCAAACCGGTTTTCAAACTCAGTTTGAAGTTGTAGTAATGCACTTTTCATGTTAGTGTTTTCCCAAATAAAATTTATCCCAGCTTCTTCTACTGCTTTCTTGGAATTTGAAAAATGATCGAGTTTCCTTTCATCGATATGCTTGATAAACAATGATAGTTTAATTTCAAATGATTTAACATCTAAATACATATGGCATATCAATTTATTTTTTCCTTGTAAACGAGTATTGAGTAGATTCAGTTCGGCAGTCAAATCAGTTTTAAAAATCCAAGGCAAGTTAAAAGTTACGTGCGTTGCGGCGAGAATCTTGCGGGCCGCACCAAGACTCCTCGCGGGCCGCAGGTTGCCGACCCATGGTATAGCTCATACATCAGAATAACATATAGGCTATAATTTATAAAGCTAGATAGGAAGTGGACGCGGGAGGGGAACGGGACGCACGGGAAAGGTGATTCAGGGAGAAACAATGTATTTCTTTGAATATGGCATTGCAAAGTATGACAGGAACCAGCTAGTAAAAAATAATTTATGTGAAACTTTAAGTTTTTTAATTAGTAGATGGTCTTTGAAAAAACCTTTTTAATTTTTTTTGACAAATAAACTAAGGTAAGCGCTCATATAAGAGGAAACATCAAAAATGATAAATCAAACATTCATCAGTGCAAAATGCACTGAAATTATTTGCTAGATCGCAGAATAATAAATAATTGTAAAAGAATATTTATGTATATCGAATTTATGTCAGATTTTGCCGTCCAGCCAGCCAATGATTGGACTCGTCACTCTAAATAGATTGGTTGACAAAAGGCATAAAATGAATTTTACTGAATTCGAATTCCAAAAAAAGGTTTTTTCCGGTTGCAACACTCAACAACCGACGAGTTTCAATATTTTTTGAAAGGGTTCAATACAAATTAAAGCTATTGAAATCGTTCAAGCATCAAAACATCTGTAGATCAACCCTTGTTCGCAATATTGCAACGCTCTGAAGGTGCCCATATACGAAATGATTAAAATCGTATCACCCTTTTGAATTTCACCTCCAAATGTACCTCTGTAAAGTGAATCGAATTAAAAAAATAGTGGAATGTTTTTTTGTGTAAGGTCGAATCAACCTGTCAATGTGTAGAACAGCCGAAAACGTGAATTTAATTTGCAAATGCGTATGCAGATGCGAGCCGAAACTACGAGTCGAGTACGCATTATGGGAAAGGAACGAAGTAATTGCAAATGGCACGAAATGTCGCCTGCGGTTGCTTCGTTCCCTTCCTATAATTCGTGGCTCGGCTTTTATTACAAAGTGGGTTCTGACAGAATATGCTAGTGCTGAGGGGAGTGACTTTACATAATCATCTTTCATTCGAGAAAACGCATTGTGCTGATTATAGTATTATTATTGGCTAAAATAACTAAATCCAATCCACAAAACAGTGCACATGAGGGAGCGGTCCGTATCGGTAGAGACGGGAGATAAATGAAAGGCGTCAGTCGGTGAATGAGTCAGTCTTTATTGATGCGCTACGTAGCGGAGGTCGATGCGGAGCGGGAGCGGAGTGACAGTGGTGCCAGTAGTGATGCTGCTGCGTGATGACGAGAGAAGAAGGTCAGGAGACTACGGCGGTGAAGATCACAGGTCTTCAGGAAGCCGGCGTGTTGCCCTACACCGTGGCGGTGTAGACGTGACCTTGGTCCAGGCGGTCGATCGACGTCGTGTTGACGGGATATGGCGGCTATGTGTCCTTTGAGTCGGAGCACACACGTGACGCAGGAAGGAACCTTGAGAGGCGGTGAGGATGCTGTTGCGCTGGCGCGTTGCCAGGTGCTGGTTGCTGCTCGTTGCAGGAGCGCTGTTGATGGCTACTGGGTTGCTGGCGCGTTGCCAGACATCTCATGTCGAGATGGTAGTTGGTGAAGTTCCTCGAAGGTGCTGGAATGTTCCTGGGTCACACTGGATAAATGGTGTTTACTGTTGACGTCAGTGGCGCAGCGGTAAACTTCGCAGAGCGGGTTAAGGGACCGCCACACACACAACATATAATTTTCTTACTTATATGTATAAGCAAAACGTCTGCACTTCTTTATACAACCATTTTAGTTGATTTATTTATTTTTGAAACTTCCTTAAAATGGGCTTGATAACAACCAATCCTTATCCCCTTTGAAAACAATAACTATTTATCACCTACAAAAGGATGATACCTGACCTAATAGATGAAGCAGGGTATCAAAAGGGTGACACAATTGACTAAACGAACCCACTTTATAGGAGCCTTTTCGACTATAAAAACATCTTTACTATCATTGTTTTTTGCTTGGACCTATTTTGATAAGAATAACCAATTTTACAACTGCATTTAGTTGATACCTGATGTGATAAATAAATACATTACCGTCAAAAGGGTCGTACGATGTTTCAGATTATGTTTGAAAATGACTGCTTCGATAAAAATAACATAAACTTTATATTTCGTTGCTAGAACCCTTTTTATTAAGAACTAGCGAGTTCCCGGCATGCGTTGCAATGCCACTAATAAAGAAATTATTTTTCCCTGCGTGTCTTTTCCCATTCATCCCATTCCCCTTCCGCCGCCCCTTCCTCTCACATGTCCCCTTCCCCTCACGCCTTCCCCCTTCCCTCACCCCTCTCTCGCTCCCACGTTCCGCCAGCCCCCCTCCCGATTTCCCCTCCCCTGTCCCGCGTTCCATATATTCAGTCCCGGTACCCTCAGTTTTCAAACAGCTCGTGTGCCACCTATTGAATTTTTTTTCATAAAATTTTTCATTTATTACAAATGTTCATTTGTGTATATTGTAAGAACAATCAATCAAATTTGGTACATAACAAAGGTACCCATTTAAAATACCTATAATTTTTGATTAGATTCAAAGAATTCAATTTTGGTTAGTATCGTAGGTGAGTAGGTACTTCAAGTAAATTCATTATCATAAATTGAATTTTGTTTGAACAACCGATGGTTTGCAAAATGTCATTCTTAAATTATGACATTTTTGACAGTTTCGCAAGAGTTTTAGTAATTATTAAAACAAAATTCAGATGTATTGTCATGTGGTTGTAATAATCCATAAATCTTCGCGATTGTGGAAAGTAGGTATTTTGAAAGATTCAAACATTTCTTATGCTTAATATAAACAACATACATACACACCTGCAAGCAAGCAAACGTAAATTATTTTTATGTATGTATAGATAACGATTACATCTGCAATTGGTGATACCCGCAGATAAAATAAACAAATAAACATGGAAGCGTGCCGATTGTCGGGGAGCTTTGACAGACTATCAATTGCACAGACTATCAAAGCGGAGCGGAGCAAGTGAATGTCTGGCGTTTGGTGTGTATGCACACAGAGGCCGGGCTTAAGAGCGTTTAACCAGCCAGCGGCCGAAAATCCACATTTCGTCGAAAGTTGTTCTTACGATCGTGCAGGGCGGTTACAATGAGAAAGATTAATTATTCTCCGTACCAGCTTTTTAAAATTATAGCTCAATATCGATTTTATTTCATTCCAAATTTGCTTTAATTTATACCTACATCCAAAAATACTGAAAGGTGTTATGATGAAACTGTTAAAATAATGTACTTCTTGTAATTATTTTTTGATTATTACAATTTGGGAGGCGGGAATGGGTACAGCCGCCCTGGGAACCTTTATTGGATAACCAACACATCTGTCATAGGTCACCCCAAGTGGCTCGCTACGTTTGGTGATTTAGCAGCGGTGCCCGGGTTGATGGGGTTAGGTTTTTCTAGGTCTTGGAGGTGGATGACCATGACACACTAATTCCTACCCACACCTAAAACCCCTTTCCTTCCCAGAACTCTCCTCTCCTTCCTTAAAAAAAACCCCCACACAGCATCCCCAAAGATGACATAGGCACTGAGGGAAATTATTTTCCTCAGGGCCTCCTGTGTGGAGCTCATTTAAAAAAAAAATCATTTTTCAATAATGTCTAAGTTAAATAAGAATATTAAAAAAATCTGAAATGTATAAGTTTGCAAGTGCGCAAATAAATACACAAACGGACCCATTTTCGTCAAGAAACACATGTACGTATATATTTTTTAATGATTTTATTTAAACTAAAATTAAAATTCTAAAACATGCGATACCCAGATAATGCATTGATTTATTTTACTGCATGATTATGTGATGTGAAATGGGTGTGGTATAATACAAAATGTTTTTGAAAATTTAACAAATCTGCCAACGACCTATGGTATAACCTTATTATATTAAAAATAAATATTTTTCTCAAAATTTAAAATATGCAAAAGCTAGATCAAAGAACAATCTTTCGAATTCCATTTATAATTTTTTTTGGGAAAGAGTAAATACGTCTAAAATCTGATTTTAAAATGACATATTTCTGGTTTTTTCTGGTAATACCCTCTTAACGATTTAAGTAATATGGGTGAAAGATGTGTCACTTCTTTGTCCTCAGTTTCATATTAATAAAGATTAATTTCCCCACTTTCCCTTGTTTCTATTATCTTTGGCAATATGTGAAGTTATTAAAATAAAAACTTACAATTATCAATAAAATTAAAAAAATAAATAAAAATAAACTAATTTTCTACTACAACACTAGTCACAATCATAACCACGTAAACACCTCAGCACAGGTTCTCCAAGTGAGTTGCCCACGAAACATACAATATTACCCACACACAGTTTGACCTTCTCAAACCTACTCCTTAAAATAATAAAAGTTCAAAATATATTATGTGCAATTGTTAATAATTAGGTAAACTCTGTAATATTAGGTCCTTGCATATGAAATTGGCTTACCGTACTGTCAACTTTGATCTCAAATATCTTCTCTTTGGTTAGGAATTCCAAATTCAAATTTATGCAGCTATTTACTCATGTATTTGTGTTTCAAAAATTACAATTGATTTGTTTTTTCCTTAATTGTTTTTTTTCTTTACGTCACTTAGTTTACAAAATGGAATACTTGAAATATCGCGTTATTTACGAGTACGAGTTCCACCGTGGCACCAGTGCTGCAGAAACGGCTCGAAGGATTAATGATGTGTATGGCGACGGTGCCGCAAAAGAAAACACAGTGCGTTTCTCCATCCAATGTTTTCGTTCTGGAAATTTCGACCTGCAGAACAAGCCCCGTGGACGGCCGGAGACCAAAGTTTATAATGAAGAATTGAAGGCTATTGTGGAAGCGGATCCATCGCAGGCTGCTGTGTTAGTGATAAAACTGTTTTATTTCACTTAAAGCAAATTGGGAAGGTGAAAAAGCTTGAAAGGTGGGTACCTCACGAATTGAGTGAAGCAAATCAACCAACGCGCGTTGACCGCTAGACCATACATTGCACAACAGACGGCTACAAAATTAGAGGAGCTTCAATTGGAATGTCTAAGACATCCACCGTACTCTCCGGACCTTGCCCCAACAGATTACCATTTTTTTTCGAAATTTGGATAACTTCTTGCAAGGGAAAAACATCAACTCCGATGGGGCAGTCCAAACCGCCTTCAAAGATTTTATTGATTCCCGTCCGAATGGTTTTTTTAGTAAAGGGATCGATGAACTACCTATGAGATGGCAAAAGTGCATAGATAGATAGCAATGGTACATACTTTGATTAAAGAAATATATTATTTAAAAAAAAAATCGACTTTATGTTCCTCCCATACAAAACGCCAATTTCATATGTAAGGACCTAATATATAGAAATAAATAAATTATTTTATTGAAATAATTACTTTACGAAAGGAAAACACCGACAAAACTAATAAAACTTATTACATCACATTTAGATATACAGTAGATTGTTTAAATGTTGGCTGCATACAGGAGGCCCTGAGAAAAAAACTTCAGGGCCTATGTCATGTCGTATGCCTTTGGGGATGCTGTGTGGAGAGTCTTTTTAGGGAAATTAAGGATAGAAAGTTCTGGGAAGAAAAATGAAATAATCTGGGGCTCAATGTGTTCAGGAGTGACGGACGTCAACGGACGGAATCCACCGGCGACTGGATAACTGAGAAAGACCCCATAGAAAATAAAAGAACCCAAAAAATCATGAAAAAATATGTAAAAAAATGATTGAATATTTTACGTTTATTAGGTTAGGTTATGGGCTGTTTTTAATTTTTTTCAAAGCTTTTAATGACTTTTTAAAAATGTGTTGAACTGAGTTGTATCTGAGTTGTCATTGAACCGAATCCATCTCTCCCATTGCTTTGCAAAGCCTTGGGTGAGTCCGATTGGAGAACACTAAGTTACGTCTCCCTCAAGCGGTCTCTCCAGATCCAGCCCGCCTCGAAGAAAGTGAGCAAGCGCATTCGCCATCAAGGCCCAGATAAATCTCACCCCATGAACCCGGCCAACCCCGCTAATTCACCAAACGTAGCGAATTACTTGGGGTGACCTATGGCAGGGGTGTTGGTTACCCAACAAATGGTTTCCGGGCGGCAGCCTCCCAGAATTCTTTTTTTTTAATAAAAATTTTGTCACTTTTCTCAGTCACTCAGGAAAAGAGAAGACTAACATAGAAAACCCCAAAGGAGGCAATGGAATATTCATGATATGTTTTCTTTTTACAAGCGCCTTTCTTCGAGAAAAACAGTAATACAACCCGACTTAAAAGCAAAACAACTCTCAGCGTTTCCGTACTTAAATGAATCAAATTTTTCACTGTCAATCTCTTGCGACAAGGAGGTGGGAGGGAAACCATCCCTGGTCTATTTGTCACCGTTAGGAAAAGTCTAAATACGATAAGAAGTTGGCAATAGAGCCACATTTCGTAAACGAGAAAGGGACAAAAGGGTAAATTATGACATTGGTTACCCGGGGTAGCGCCAAGTGTGCGAAAACAGAACAAAAAACAGCTGAACGATGAATTTAAAATGGTAAACGTTCTAATACAAAATATGAACTACACCCATAAATGCTTATAATTCATGAAATAAATATTTTTCATATGGTTAGGTATCACCTTAGTATTTAAAGATTTTTTGAAGTGAAACTTCCTTAGCCCCGTTAGAGTAATTTGAAATTTGGATAAAACGGAAATGACCTGCAAAGCATCAAACTGCGCTCAAGACTCCTATTGGTTGAGATATAAAACGGAAACAACGATAGGTCTGCGCTCATTGGCCGCTTTGTTTTTTACGGGTCTTCGGAATTTAATGCGTGAGCGCGTCTCATAGCGCAGCGGTACAGTGCGTCGCAAAACTCAGCAGCTAGAGAAATTCAGCGGATGGGGGTTCGAATCCTACGAAATCCAAAAAATAAATATTTTTGTTTTTGTAAATCAATACCCAATCTTCGAACCACTTTAAAATAACCAGGCACAAGGTCTTTCTAATTTCACTTTTATCGCATGTGAATTACGCTCTCTATTTTTTTTTATTTATTTACTTTACGTGAGAACAATCCTTTTATAAAAACTAAAAAAATATTGATAGATATAAGTGGACAAAATTACAAAAACCTTTTGAATCATGTGATCTACCGACATAAAAAATACGAAATTATATAAAAGCTCTTCGAAATAACAAATGTATGTATAAACTCATTAACATAATGAAAGGCAGTTAAGTTCTATTTATAATTTTTGTTATTTAATATATTAGGAAGTAAGCAGATATTAGGTCCTTACATATGAAATTGGCGTTTTGTATTTTTTTACTTGAGCTCCACACAAGAGGCCCTGAGGAAAATAATTTCCCTCAGGACCTATGTCATCTTTGGGGATGCTGTGTGGAGGGTTTTTTTAGGAAAAGGAAGGAGAGGAGAGTTCTGGGAAGGAAAGGAGTTTAAGGGATGGGTAGGAATCTGGGGTTTAGTGTGTCCTGAACATCCGCCTCCAAGACCTGGACAAACCTCACCCCATGAACCCGGGCACCCCCGCTAAATCACCAAACGTAGCGAACCACTTAGGGTGACCTATGGCAGAGGCGTTGGTTATCCAATAAAGGTTCCCGGGGCGGCGGTACCCATTCCCGCCTCCCAAATTTCAAATTATGGGAGGAACATAAAGTCGATTTTTTTTTAATATAAGTAATATATTTATTTTTTAATGTAGCTATCACTTTGTGGTTATTCATTATAGAAAATTCATAAAGGAAAACGTTAGGGTTTTAATTTTAGTAAATTCTAAGGATAATTTGATTTTAAATGTTTCAAGGGTACAGTGGAAAATATCAGTATCTCTTAGAATATTGTAAGTTTTGCAGATACGAGTATGTCCAAGCAAAGATCTTGTAATATATATATAGTCGATACATTTGTATTAGAAAGCTAAATTAAAAATTAAATATTATTTTTAAATTTATTCAGGTGAAATAAACCTTATACAATATGAATCGGGAATATTTATTTCGCCTGTTTTATTTTCTTTGACTACCTTACTTCTGCGTTACATCAGGGTATTTTATTTAATTTACAGAAGAGAAAAAAAGAAGAACAAAATATGACGTCTTGAATTTATTTCATTTCAATATAGTTTAGAATATACTAGATAGTTTTAAAAACTCGTTAGAAATTTAAGTAAAAAAAGCTGTGCAAATGTTGTTACTCGTATAGTAACATTTTCCCACCGTTTGCGTATTTCTGATATTGTTAAAGCTGTATAATACAGGTATTTATTATACCGAATAATAAGGATAAGGATGTCTCGTTTTTTTTTTATTTATTTTATTCACGTATTCTCTTCTATTTAAATAAAATCATGCTTCAGATTACAAATTAATTGATTTAAAAAAAATCAGTATTATCAATTCAATTGTTTAAGTTTTTTATGACAATATCACAAGAGTCCTAGCTGTTCCCGTCTGAAACCAGTGAGACTATAGCATCCCAAATTTGAGTATGTTGTGAGGCTGAAGGTAATGGCTATTCAGATCTGTTCATCAAACATGGCTAAAACCATCTCAAGCACCGTTTCAATTCTGAATACTGGTATAATAATACTGAGAGTATCTTCCACTATAGATCGTGCCGCAAATATACTATATATTATTTTAAATGAATAATTGTGAAATAACACAAATGATTCAAATAAAATTTATTTTCGCACGCCGGGATTCGATCCCGCGACCTTCGGACTGCGAGTCAAGAGCCTTACTCCTCGACCACGAGACGCCATCTTAAAAACCCTTTTATCTTATTAACCATTTCATGTTGTAATGCTACCTCTGGAGTCATATATACTATCAATATCACTCTAGTGAAATAACACCATTCGGAATGTAGGATGTTGTGTAATAATTGGCTTTATGAACAGATGGTATGAACACTAATGAACAGATCTGAATAGCCAAGTATTTCCTCATCTTCCTCTTTCCTCCCTATCTCCTTTTCCTTCAAATCCCCTCAGCCTCACGATACTCCCATTAGCTAAGGACAATTGAAGCTTTTCTATGGTGGTACCAAAGATATTGAAATATAAGTAGATGTGCTATCTGCTGTTTTTACTATGTGAGTCTGCGCTTCCGGGTGTCGCCGATATTGTTTACCAATTAACAAATAAACTAAAAGAACAAATAATTAACGAATAAACCAAACGAACGTTAAACTTAATGAACGAATTCTTTCCTTATTCAAAATATATTATTAACCAATTTTAATGCACATTTTCAAAAAATCAACGAATTGAACAAATTCTTTTTGTATGAAAACTAATCTAATTAGGGCGTAGTCCGGCGACAGTTGCGCGGACACCATAGCATATCTCTTCTGTATTTGAATATCTTTGGGTGGTGAAAAGCTTGTCGTATCTTCTCTTGTTTATACATCACTAAGACCCGTTTATTATGCGATATGTATATAAAAAGTCTAACGATGAAAGGCGGGGCAAGTTTTTTGGCGCCCAAGTTGTTGTTCAAAATACCGAGCAAAGAAATAAAACATAAAATCTCCCTCATTTAGTTCTGCTCGAGAAGAACATGTATTATGCAACGTATTTTTCGATGCCTAATCACTAAAAACAAAGAAAAAATACGTATGTACATACATTTGTATAATATGCTCAGTCATCGTAGCTTAAGATTATAAAATACACGTTACAGATTATTTTAAAAGAGTTTCAATATTTTTAAAATGGTAAACATTTTCTTTCGCAATACGATAACGCATTTTAACATTTCATTATAGGAAGCCATTAAATTACCATGTACACACAATTGAAATAACCAGTCTAAATATCTACTTTCTTAACATCAGGAGGAGGCCCTGAAGAAACCAATTCTATCAAGGTCTACTTCCTTCTTGGGAATGCTGTGTGGAGGATCTTTTTAGCAGTCGAAAGAGAGGAAGTTCCAGGAAGGAAAAAGTATGACTGGTGGGTAGGAAACCGGGAGTCAGTGCGTCTAGGAATATCAGTAGAAAGTAAGTGTGGCAGAGGCGTTGGTTATCTAGTAAATGGTTCCCGAGGAGGCAGTACCCGTATCTACCTCACAACATTAAATGAAAGTAACAAACTTTGTTTACATCTCTATTATTTAATTTAAAAAAGCCAACATTTTTCAAAACTAACGTTTTCTTCACCAGGATACAAAAACAAAAGTATACTATTATTATAGAAGAAATTTCATTAAAATATTTATCTTATTGAAGAAACCATTGGTTTGGAAACATATTGATAATATTTAAAAAATAGTGGTTTAAACAAATTTAGTTATTGTTATAAATTGGTGTTTTGGCAGAAGGACTTTAAAATAAAAACATCTTCCTTCAATGGCGGAATTCTTCTCGTTTATTCACAGCACATGTTACAATACTTTTGTTCCCGACCCGACAAAATACTACTTCGGTCACTCGACCACTTGCTAGATAATGCTAGCGGTTTACAGGAGATCCACGATTTGAGAGAGTTTTTAACTAAAAATCATCTTATTTATAATCACACATTTCCACACTAACAGAAAACACCAAAGTGTCGGTCATTGTAAATACGAGGCAGAAATCCAGAAACCTGCTTTATCGTCTAGTATTTAATTCAGTGTGGCCCTACGTTGCTACTCTGTAATCTGTAATCAAAACAGGAAGCTACAAAAATACGCCGCTAGATGGCAGTAGCCTTCACTTTTTAAACAGTTATTTTCATTTAATTTAAATGACGAAAGAAAGTGTATTTGCAATTGTTTTTGAAAAAATAAACACCTCTAGTTTATTGTCTATTAACAGATCCGCCGAGCAGACCGTTGTGTATTGTATTATACACTATACATTGTATCAATTTAAAGTGTATGATACAATACGATCTATTACTACAAAAGTATTTTGCATTGGATGCATATGTGAGTTGCTTAGTAGCCTCGACCTTGCTGATGAAATTCAAATAGCTCAAAAGACGTCATAAAAATAAAGCGAAAATTCTCAGTTACATAAAAATGTAAATAGGTAGTTGATTGAAGAAATGTTTGAATGCCCTTATAAAAATGCCCAGTCGACCTCTGGGAAATTTTCTCGAGAATGCTTTGTTTGTCGCCGGTGTTGCTGAGGGCAGTTTTAGAAAAAAATGTCGTACACTTCGGTCAGTGTAAAATTCAGATGTTGGGGACCACTTCGAATGTAAATAAAATTTCACTAAAACATAATTTGGGAGGCGGATATGGGTACCGTCGTCCCGAGGACCATTTATTGGAAAACCAACACCGTTCGCTGCGCTTGGTGACTTAGCAAGGGTGACCGGGTTCATGGGGTGAAGTTTGTCTAGGTCTTGACGGGGGATGCGTTTGACTAACCTACTGCGTGGCGGGCCGGATCAGGAGAGACTGGTTGAGAGAAACCTAACCTAGACCTCTCCGGCCGGACTCTCTCGATCCATAATTTTGCAACGCAGTGGGAGGAATGGAATCATATGTCCCTCACTCTTCGACACTCTGACCCCCAGATTCCTACCCACCCCTCATCCCACCCAGAACTTCCTCTTCTTCCATTCCCTAAAAATACTCTCCACACTACAACCCCAAAGAAGACATAAGTCCCGAGAAAAATTCTTTCCTCCGAGCTCCCGTGTGCGTCAAATGCGAAAAAAGATTATACAAATTTTTATACATCTTTTTTAGAAATCGTAAATATAAAAGTTTACAATACGTGACCTTAATGATACCGGTATAATATCGATTATTGAATGAAAAAAAAAATCACCACGAAAACCAGCCAATAAATTAATATTTGTGTAAGTATGTGTATTAAACAGTATTTTATAATTACTAGATCTAAGATTTAGATCCTAGATCTATAGAGTATTTGTGATACAAATATTTAAAAATGGCAACCGTTTTACACGCTAGGCAGTAAGGAAAAAATGAGTAAATTTGGTTTGTTTTTCTGAAATCTTGCAAAGTCACACACCATATTATGGAAGAACAAACCGCATACGAAATTCAATGGATTGGGAAGTAAAAACGGTATCCATTTTACGGACTAAAATTTTACCCCCAGGAATTTATTTCTACTATTTCATATTAAATTCATTGAAAAAAGGAAATGCTTTACCAGTAAATACAACAAAGTTTGTAAGAAGTTTATTCAAAGAATGCTACGTAGTTAATCACATATTTCTTCAAAAAATTTTAGGATAAAATGAAAATAACAATCTTCGTTTAAACCACTATTTTTAATAAAAAATTGACAACATTTTTCAAAACTGGGGTATTCTTGAGGATACAAAAATGGGGCTTTAATTTGTCATTTTGTCATAATTTGTCATTTTCTGATACCCTATAAAGAAATTGCAATAAATGAAGTTATATAATTATTTTCATTTATATCTATTTCATAAAAAAATTTCATGAAGACAAACTATGGTCTTAATTACTTAAATATACAAAATGTAATGAGTAAGGAAGAATGACTGTGGAAAATAAAACACAATAATAAAATATGAAACCTAACAACATACCTGCTCTTAAAAACTAAAACGTTAATTAGTTTTTATTGAATATTTTTTTAAAATACATCTGCACTCATTCATATATGTAGATATCATAACTAGTAAAAGTGGATGACAGACCAAAGTAGGTACACAATATGTATATTATACTTATTATGTTAAACCCATTATTGTTTGCTGTATTTTAAAAGTTTTGGTGGACCATTGCAACATATTACTTTGGACAACGATTTTATATAATCAGTTATAAAACAAAAATCATCAACAAAGCAAAGAATTAAACAAACACCACTTACATAAAATTACAAAATATCTACTTGCTAAGATTAAACCAAAAGGAAAATAAATCTTGGCACATTAATTTTCTGAGCTTCCTGCTTGTGCCATCTGAACTTTTTACTACCATTGAAGTTAACTTTGTGGTACCTACATTAGTTCTGCACTACTCCTTCCGTGTACTGATACTTCTTGTTGTATTGCAAGATCGTTTCAAATTTTATACCTTAAAAGAAATATCTCCCCGTTTTCTTAAACACTGTAATTTCTCAAGTTATTTCTAAAAGTATGTAAACATTTGGATCTGTATTTGGTTTATTAAAACATCCCATTATATTTTATGAATCTTATGGATCGATGTAAGGGAGGGTTTTTGGTTTGTTTTGCGAGGAAAAGGATTAAAGCGAAAGGGTGATAATATCCCTATTGACCCTGGCGTAAAGCAAGATTGACGACGTCCGATATTATTTTTTCTCAAAATATTTTAGCGAAGGTTTTCTTAGAAATATTTTGAGGACGATTATGGGACGTTTTATGGGATATTGTATTTATTTGTTTTACGCTCAGAGGGCTTTTACATAAACATGCGCAGTATGAGAAGTAATTGATAAAAAAATACCGTAATGAAATGAATATACAAGAAATAAAAAATAAGGTGATGAAATAGGTTCACAAAAAGACAACTAAAGTTTTTTTAAGAATTGAGTTGGAATTGGTTTTTAATATGGTCAACGAAAATCCCCAAGTTAACATTAATTTAACATGTCAATATTACATAAGTATTGGTTTCGCGTAGTGTGAAAATGTTGTATCGGGGATTGGGCAATATAATTATTGTGCTTATGTCTACTGCAGCAGAACGGAGTATTGTGTGGTGTTGTTCTTTGTTATTTTGATTTAAGGAATAGTAATTCATGCTTAATGTAACATATATGGCTAAACGCAAGTATTTACTAGTTCATATAAAATATTTGAGACCAAAGATGCGAAATTGTTTTACGTTAAACGACTAAGTTTCATTATTATGGAATTCATTCGGAGAATTTTTTTTAAAATTCTTTAATTAAACTATTGAATTGAAAGTGATGGGAATATATTATTAAATAATATTACACAATGTTGGTAGCACATGTTTAAAGAATAACATCTAATGACTACGTTTCCAAGCGAAGAGCCCTTAAAAATCATTCGATGATTAATGCAATGTTTTTTAATCTCTGTGATTGAGGTTACTTGAAATATGTTAGGGAAAATCCTATAAATATCACGGTTCGTCGAGATTGCAAGATATTTTATTTACGTTATCGTAAGATTTACAATAAATATTTAACTGAATCAGGCGTCCTTGTTATTCTGGAGCTGGGTATTCAAATAACTGTGGAATCCCAGCGGTCATAAGCCATCGGTTATTTACGTAACCGTTCGTGCATTAGACACGTACGACGATAGACGACCCTCTTTTAAGATACTACTTAACTGACATCTATTAAGTTACAGAAAAACTAGGTATAACTATCTACACTAACGATATCTGTTGAAGGGTGTTGAAACTTCATGTGTAATCTATGTACCACAATTAAATATTCAGTCATCTTTAAGATGTTTTCATTACTCAGGTAGACAGGCGAAATGGATTCCCGTTCTTGCCTCCGAGATTTTTTTGTTGATCGATCAAGATTAATATTTGTAGGATCGATAAAATAAAAGCATTTTTAGGAAAATTATGAAAAATACTAAATGCACTTCACAGTTCATTAATGAAATATAAATGCGTAGTAAATAAAAACAGAAACATCTTTTTGAGATACTAATTCGTAACAAAACACGTAAAATAAAAAAAGCGTAGGTACCTACCAAGAAAAATAATAAAAACATTTTCCAGTTGAAAACGAACACAAATAAATATAAAAGCTCGTGCCCATAAACTTTATAGACTTATAAGTCGTCTTTATTGCCTTTTACTTTACCTCACTGCAAGTCTAAATGACCATTACTTCTGAAACTGCAGGACTAATGCACTCTTACGAGAGATGGCTAGAGTGTGTTCTCCATTTTGTTTTGCGGTGCAACCTGCAACCTTTTGTCACGAGGGAGTGTTTGATGCCTCAACTTTGACCCGGCTTGTGAATTATTATTGTCACCCCGTATCTCTCCTGTTGTCCGGGTAACTTTACTTGTAAAATATTGTCGACTCTGTAACTGGAGACTTTTCAACTTGCCAACAACTTTATTGCAGATAAAATGAAATATGACGATGGTTAGTTAACGGGTGAATATTTACTGGAGCTTTATAACTTCAAATATAAATGTAACAATACAAATTTCATTTTTAAATTATTGATATACATATTGTTATTCGAATTTGATCTCTGGGTGTTTTCGATCATCAAACGTCTGCTCACTAAGCTATCGGGCAACCTGTTATGAATATTTAATAGTGGACACTGTATATCAGAAATTCCACAAGGATCACATCTCGGACCTCTCTTATTTATTTTGTACATCACTGATATAGGCAGTGCCAATTAGGCACATGTTTTAAATTTTCCATATTATAAAATTTTTGCTGTGTTGTTTTCTCAAACTCATTATGTTGTCTATACTAGAACATTATCTTACAATGTGAAAATGTATAATTTTTCTACAGGTGAATAGTTCAATTTCATATTATCTACCATACTTAAATTTAATCAGTGTTTTTTTTTCATTTCTTTTTTATTTTTTTTCTACTTTTTCTACAATTTTATGTTTTCTATAATCATTTATGTTTTTCTGTATACTCGTGTACTATGATTTTTGTGGAAATTTCGCTGGTTGATGAAACCATGTAGTATGTAATTAGTTTAATGAAATATGTAAACATCAAATATTCTACTATGTAATTAATTACTGTATAAAATTTATTTGTAATTTATGTACCTTCTATTACTAATAATAAAAAAAAAAAAAAATGTATAATTCTTGGTTTCCCCAATAAACTAAAAAAAAGACTGAAAAAAATAAACCCCCCTTGTCTTTGACAGAGTATCAGAATTTAAAAAAATATGTATTGACTATGACTATGCGTGTGAACACCAAGCTAATTAAGAAACTTCCTAACCTTCCTTACTCATCTACTTCTCCTGCCCATTCATTTTTAACTGACAACATACACAAAATTTGTAGCCGTAATGTCATAAGTTCTATAAAATTGGGACTCTTTTGTGAAATTTACAAACCTAATGTGCCTACACTCCTTTCGCCCGTACGTTTTAAGTTTAAGAAGAGCATGTTTCAAAATAACATCTGTACCCTTTATAAGTTATCGTGTCTGCTTTTCTCGATAGATTATAGGCGATAGTAATCAAACGCACGGTACTACTGAACGTGCTTGGGAATTGATGGATTATCCCGAAACAACTGCATTAGGCAGAACTAAAATAATATCGTAACCTTTGTGTATAATATGGTTTTTCAAGGTAAACTATTTGAGTGATTATTTTTACTGGGTTTTTGCCTGTGCAATATTGATTTAAGTTTGCTTTGCATATATTTATGCTCTTTGTACTTGTTTATGAATACCCAAGGCCGATTAGCGTAATTCGCACCTGGCGGGTGCGGCGAGTGAAAGCTCCATCGCGAACGGCTGCCACGCCGAGATTCGAGACTAAGCGTCGTAGAGAGTGCAGTGTGGTACAGATTGGGCGCGGGGGAACCAGGCTACATGTCAGTGTGCTGGATTGCGAGTAAAATCGTTCCTAGCAACCGCAGCATCTTGGAGACCTTATTTTACGAACTTCCAGCCCTCTTATTATAAGCGTGTGATAAAACAACATACAAATCAGCAGTAACAATGAGTTTCAAAAATAATCATTCATACTGTCGTTGCTCGATGGAACTGATTTGATAACGTGACACTTCAAAATTCACCGCTCGCACAGACCTGATCTGCCTTGATTACCACCAATAAAAAGTGATAATGATACTGACGATCTTCCAGCAATGATAATGTTTATGGAAATGCAACGTTTCATTTATTTCTAGATTCCCACTCGTGTAAAATATTATTTTTCACATACTTACACAACGTAACGTTTTCTTACATAATATAACTCTAGAAAATATTGCGATAACTCAGTTTTAATTGGTAAAAGCGGTCAAGGAAAATAGTTTTCAGTACACTTCAAGGCAGCGTTTTTGAAGCCGTTAATTTAAAGCGAATATACCAGTCATTAATTTAATTGTGGACAACTAACGGTAATTTGTGAACCCTTGTTTATTGTTAACTGGATTGTCAAGCCCTCTTGTGGATACTGGTCTTTTGATGTCTTTCTCTTGGTGAAACTGGTCGTTTTTCTGTTTTAAAAAAAAATCCCTATGACATCTTTGGGATGCTGAGGAAAAGGGTATGAGGGGTAGATAGGGATCTGGTGTTGAGGGTAGTTAGTAGTGACAGGGCAGACGCATCGACCACCAAGACTTGGAATAACCTCACTTCATGAACCCGAGCACCCCTACTAAGATACCAAACGTAGCAAACCATAGTAGGGGTTTTAAAAAAAGAAAATATTGTAATACCATATTTTTTGTGAAATTTAGAGAGAACTAGAACAGCATGCAAAAAATATTATAACAAGAAAAGGTAAGAACAGGCTTTTGATGGCATAATGTTGAAAGTTGCCAATTTAAGTTCTTACCCTAATTCTTACAAAGCCGGCAATCTGTTATTTCGCTACCCCCAATAACCTTGCAAGTACGAAACATGTAAAAACACCACCCCCCTAGAGATGTTTTAAAATTTAATCGGCGCAGAAGATGGGTCGGTTTAGTAGGGGTGCCATGGGGCCATGGTGGGCAGATGGCTGAGTACGTTCAGTAGGGTGGCCAGAGGAGATAGGTGGCCAGGTGGGCAGGTGGTCAGGAGGTCTGGCAGGGTGGAACGCGACTAGCGGAGCCACCTCAAACTTTCCTAATTAACACTAGAGGTGTTTGCTAACGCGGGCCAAACGGGCTTCGAGGGGTGGCCGTGTAAATTATACATTAATCCTCTGCATTATTTAGCGGAGAGATATTTTCCGTGGGGTAATATGCTCGGATGATGGAGTTGCCAGGGAAGCAGGATGCATCAATGTGATAAAAAAACGAAATATTATAACAATACTATTTTGAGAATTAACTGAGAATTCAGACATAAAATAAAACTAGCTGACGAAACACAACGCGCTGCTGTAACATACGCGTTGCTGTAGCTAACGAAACACAACGCTATCTAGTGAATGGTTACTAAACCTTGATTAAGCAGGTGTTGTATCGATAAATTAACTCTTACCACCATCTGTTAGAAACTTATGGAACTTAAACTTAAACTTTTTATTTCTCAACATCATCAACATCATTTGTTAGTTAAACCGAGGGGTATTCTGAGATTTTGTCATCAAGTTACTTCAAAAGTTGTTTCGGATTCATCAGCCACTTAGAAATATTTCCGGTTGAATTAGTGTTCCAATAGATTCGTTGTTTTTGAATGAGGCTTGAAAACCCTTTTGTATTTTAATGATACAAATGGACACATGTAAATAGAAGTATTAAAAAAAGTAAAAATTTTACGATTGTTTTGTCGCACACCGATAAACAAAAAACACTAACTTAGTAAACACCTCTTTAATTTTTTATATACTAGTTAAGTATTATCCTGCCTTGAAGAAACTACAACTATAGCGAAACCGGATCGGCATTAAATATACATAAAAAATGGTGTTATTGTTTCGTTAAATTATTGTTGTATTTTAAACAAGCATATTATGTTGATTTTTATATTTAAAGATTATAATGTCACATCATAAAGTATCTGCTTCTTATGAACAAAAACGTTGTTTTTTTTTTCTAAATACCACTTAACGTGAAAATAAAAACTTTTTTAATTACACAAACTTATTGTTAAAGTTTATCACTTAAATTTTTTTCGTTTATGTAAAAAAATAATGAATAAAAAATTTACAAACTTTGACAAATCTTTCGCAAAAACGCAGGCAACGGCCGTCTTTTTGGAATATATATTAGAATTATTTGGAAGTGGCTGTTGTAAACTTATAATTGCAAATACAAAGTTTGTTATTGACGCCATATCTTATTCAGATGGCTGCATAGTTATTTAAAATCTCCATAGCTCTTAATATAAATGGTGCCGTAAGTTTATAAACCTTGGGTTGATCTAGATAGACCTAAATTTGATGATAAACCATCGTTCTAGTTCGCGTTTTTGCTGCTTTAGAGAAAATCATTTCTTTGAGTTCTTGCAAATGACATTTCTAATCCAAGTGATGCGTGCATTATCATAGAGTTGGTTTGTCGATGATGATGTAATTCTTCCTCAATCTCGGGTCCATTTCAATTACGGTATTGGTGCATTATTTCACCATGAATGTTTTTAGCATTCTTTCTACCGTTGTTGTATTCCATGGCAAGACCAAAAGCCCAATTAATTTGCCCAATTAAAATTTCAACCGATCTTCCCTAGTTATTTCATCGCAGGCGAACAATAATATGCACAGTGTATAGGGGTAGGTAGCACCGCAGTATTGGATGCCGGCACTAATAGTACGTTATACCTTAGTACAATACGTCCATAAGGCAGGATGTACAAGTACACTTTAGTTTGTTCCGAACATTGTTCATACGGTACGATAATGGCACCAATCAAGAACGTCGCTTTTGCGTGTCGGGGAATTTTGATTGAAAATGAAAGATAAATTTATAGTTGATGATTTACTATTAGATGTAGAAATACAAATGAAAGAAGTAAAATAGTGGTTTAATTAATAATTGTTTGAAAAAATAATGTGTTAATAGCCATTTAAATATTATTAAAACAATAAACTTTTTTTTTTACTTTATGAGTAAAACCTCAAATTGTAATATTTTATTAAATGAATAAAATATTAGCGAAAATCTGGAAACAGAAAAAGATATTTGCACCTCTGGGACTCGAACCCGGGACCTTTCGCTTTCCGGGCAAATAATATATTTTTCTCTTTACAGATTTTCGATTTTCGAGTTTCGCTAATATTGTCTTCATTTAATCAAATATTACAATAAACTTTACTTACACGAAGAACAAAACGAAACAATTTGTACGACCTGTGAACGATTGAGTCGGTTATCTTATTAAATATAAATTTGTTATCAAGGTAAATCCCGAGATCTTTACAAACCGTTTTAAAAATGTGAGGTTCATTGTGCAGTGAATACGAGTAATTAATTATTATATGTAAATGAAACAAAGTAACATTGTCTCATTCACACCCACTCTTCATTAATCCCTAGCAACGCCTACACCCCTACCACTATCCTTAGTAATAATAAATCGTTCCCACCCATTATTTTGTAATTGTCAAATCAGTAAACGTTAGCCCTGAGGAAGGAACGGTCGTTCCGAAACCAGTCGGCTTTAATCAAATATACAAGTGATTCAAACAAAGTAACATAGTTCCATTTATCTATAATGGATAACCACATAGTTATAGCTACATTCAAAAGGATATAATTATTATACATTTATTTCTGGTGAATGTCATAGTGTGACATTTAGAAACATTGATATCTAAAAGTTAACTTTGCAATACTTGCAATATACGCGCATTTTTCAAACAACTCGCATTCTACCTATTGTACATTTTTTATACATATTTCATAACGCCAGGGCTCATCATTAAATTCAGAAACCTTTAGCGGGCATTCGCTCAACACATCACCAAAGTTTATCGCACTTAGATGAATGGTGTAGGAA
Source organism: Limnephilus marmoratus (assembly GCA_917880885.1). Lineage (NCBI taxonomy): Eukaryota > Metazoa > Arthropoda > Insecta > Trichoptera > Limnephilidae > Limnephilus > Limnephilus marmoratus. The sequence continues at coordinate 20,136,450 of OU862918.1, read as the reverse complement.
GGCATAAGGGACAAGCAAAGGAACATTAATATTTATATATAAAGATTGGCCTAATCTAGAAAGGTGAGTTGTCATTTAACAGACACATATAAACCTCGAAAACTTTCCGTGTAGTTCTGGGATTATTCGTGTACCTTTATTTCCAATTGCGAGACGTACAAACACCTTCGGAAGTTCAATATCGTGATCCCCTTAAGAAATACTTCTTCCTCAATTTGCTCTTTAAATTGGATATTCCAAGATGGAATGGAGTAAAACTTACTCCTGGAACCGACGTCGTCAGATGTGTTTTGGACCAAAGATTTTGAAATTAAATCGAATTTCTAACATGGGCCAATAAAATCACAGTTACCTCGTTCGTGTCAATTAAAGATAACAGCAATTTGTGATCGTTTTACTGTGTGGCAGTCTTTCCTCCTGGTTGGACGTTTACACAATACATAGCTACACTTACCTACGTACATCTATATATATCATAGACTCTGTGCTTGTAGCTTGATTGGAACATATTCCTTTTCTTTCCATCCCTATCATATTCTTTTTCCCCATCCTATCCCATCCCACCAATACCTGTCAATTTCGTTACCATAAAAATCAGTGTCGTGAATCGCAACTCGCCGTGAAAACATATAATATTCCACATGCGGCATTAGCAAATAATAATCATACGGCATAATCCCGCATACTAAAAATACTACGATTAATAGTCTTACGAATGTGCATCATTAAACCCAGCCGAGATAGAAGATTAAGAGAAGTGCCACAAGTTTCCGCAGTAAGTCCCTTCCTTCCTTTCATTGTGGGTTTTCATTTTTATTGTGCAGTGGTCTTTCATACATTTCAAAACACATAAAAACATCCAAGGTCCTTCGATATCCGCACTTAAACCGCACATCATTCCACCTCCTGTATGTGATTTCCATAGATATAGATCAGACGTAGATGCGAAAAGTTACCACTCTTTACTCAACGAATTTAATATTTTTTGTACAAAAAACATGGAAGTTTCGGCAAAATTACTTATATTTATTACATATTATTATCTACTATCATATACTTAGAAGAACACCCGCTGAAGTCGCGAACTTCATCTTACTGTACTCCCAGACACCTCGTATGACGGCCTTCGTGGTCCCGAGGTAAGACTCTCTACACACAATCCGATAGTCGCGGATTCGAACCCAGCTTGCGCAAATAAATTTTATTTGATTAATCTGTATTATTTCACAATATATATTTGCGGCACGTTCCAGAGTGAAAGATACTCTCAGTATCGCCCTGGTGTAATACCGTTATTCAGAATTGAAATGTTGCCAGAAAAACCATAATATCCATGCTTCAAAATTACATGTTGTTCTTCCAATTGAAATCAAGAACACCATGGAGATACAAAAGTTTAAAAAAGATATCAAATTATGGCTAAATAAATATGAAGATGAGGAAATCATTAAAATTATGAAGTAACCCCAAACACAACCTGCAAACAACAAACATAAATATTTTTATTTTATTAATTGTTTATTTTGTGAAAATCAAAAAACTAAAAGATGATAAAATAAAAATCAACACCTATATAACAACATACAGTCCACCTCGGATCAGCAATACCTAGTGAGGAGGACTGTGAACAAACCACTTTACTTTGCATTTTTACTTATTTTGTAATTTTTCTTTATATTATATTGTTATTAAATGAAAAAAAATGCTTTAGCCGTGTTTGGTGACCAGATCTGAATAATCAGGTATTCCCCCACCTTCCTCTTCCCCATCTCCTTCCCCTCCTCACTACCTTCAGCCTCACTACATACCCCAATTGGGGATGCCATAGTCTCACTGGCTCTAGACGGGAGCATTTGGGGACTCTGCGGTATTGATATAAAAATTAAAAATAAATATTTAAAAATCAACCTCTGAATTAAAAATGATTAATTCATAATTTATGGGAATATAGCCAACAACCTTCCGTCTCAAAGTCGAAAGCATAGTACACTATTTCTGAGGTCGCCATTTCGCTTGGTTGCGTCAAAACTTGATTTTCACGTTTTGCGGCCTTTGTTAGAAACGTTAGAAGTGCCGCACCCACGAAGAAGGGGCTCCATACAAATAAATAATATAACGCGGAGTTTTAAGGAGAGGGATGATTTAAGTTCCGGTTAAAGCTTTTAAGGCTTATTCGAGTACAGGAGGAGCTTTGCCATCCTTTTCGGATAAGTGTCGGCGAGAGCTTTGGGAAATGTAAGGATTCACAGGGTATAACGTGTTGGTTCACTTAATTTATAGCCAGGATCTAAGAACGGGGTAATAATCGACTGCACCAGGTAGAAAATAGGAAGCTTTTATCTTATCATCGCGGAAATAAACCATCATTATGACAAACCCATTTCATTTGAATAGAGTTTAAGTTAATTATCAAAATAATGAGATAATATTAATGAGAAAAATCTTATACATATGTTCTTATCCGATCTTTGGAAAATAATCATATGGGAAAAAAATTAAAGCACGGCTTACATTTGTACATCATAAAAGTATAGAAGATACTCTCAGCAATATATTACTATTGTACAATATATACTCAACAATATATACATTCCGTGGCACCACCATTCAAAACTGATACACGTCTTTGGAAATATTGAGTGAACAGATATAAAGATCCAATTACGACCGCTGTTCCCAATCCTACTAATCAACTGCTTAGCCGAAACTAAGTCTCAACAATGCTTAAGCATCGCTTAATCTAAGGAAGCCGGACACGTGGCTTAAGCTCGACTGAGCAAAACAAAGTTTTAAAAAGTGTCAACAGAGTGGCGCTAATGCCACGAGGTTTTATTAAATTAATCATATTATAATATAACCACGAGGTTTGCATGGTTAGCGCCACTCTGTTGACACTTTTTATAACTTTGTTTTGCTCAGTCGAGCTTAATCCACGCGTCCAGCTTCCTTCAAGCGATGCTTAAGCAGTGTTGAGACTTAGTTTCGGCTTAGCAGTTGATTAATAGTATTGGGAACAGCGGCCGTTAGTTCCCGAATATGAAGATCAAGTTACTCCTCCCCCCTTCCTCCTCACATATTCACAGCGTTTTAAAATATCCCAAATTCAATATTGCACCTTTTGTTAAGTTTTTCCCTTTTAAAGCTCTTCAAAACAATTTTTTTAGGTCTTTAGGTATTATTTCAACTGTTTATTTTCCACAACTCCGGCGAAACTTGGGTTTAAAATAAATTGATTATTATTTTTATAATTATTTACATACTCTTCAATAATTTTGGCAGAAGCATTCAATTATCAAAATATTAAACTTCCACGTGTAGCAAACACTATGTGGAAACACCAGATTTTATTTTTCAAAATAAACGCGGCGGAAAGGTCGAATCTCCAGGTCTGCTAGAATAAATTCGACCGTACGTTCGTCCAATACGCCGTGCCGCGGGCTCATATTGGCTTACACGCTTTCTTCACTTACGTCGTTAGGATTCCCACATTATTTGTCTTTTTATTCTTTTATTTGATAGGGCAAATTCAACAGTCCAATACACGGGTCGCGAATCGCAATTTGTATACACGGCTTCTTTACTTACGTCGTAAAGATTCTGAATATATTTTAGGATATATTATCTTCTTAAAGGTATAAACGATGAAATGGTTTTTAAACTAAGTTAATTTATGCTAATTATTCAATATTACCTGTAAAACATGGCATCAAATCTCAACCAGCATCTCCCAAATAGTGCGTAATAGCGTAATAAAAAGATTCAATTAAAATTAAAATTGAAATTCAATTAAAATTCAGTTCAATATTCTATAGGTATAAGTATAACGTCTTTGTATTTATACCAATCAATCTCTAACTCCATACAGCGGGTACTTTTAAATTCCCTCAAAACGTTGGGTCTTTCAAAGTGCCTTTTATTTTTATCGTAGCCAATTTGGTAATCAGCAATAAATACTTGCAGTGGGCACTTTTACCTGACAGTACACCGGGACTCGGAATTAACACCGAGCCGTTTCATTACTTTCCATTACCGCCGGGAGAAGCAAGTCCTATCTGGGAGGCTATTTAGGTCCCGTCTGAAGGAAAATGCATCGGAGAAGTGCAGTATTGCACCTGGAACTCGGGTGCACCGCAACCTTATTGTCACTGAAGATAAATTAATGCTATCTCATTTAGAGTCGTGTAGTTTCATTGTATTAAATTGCGGTTTTATTTCCTTGTTATACGGTCAAATTACCACGTACTCTGTCATTTTATTTAAAAAATAGGACGCTCTTACACATTTCTTGTTCATTGCATAACGTGAATTATATGAACATGGGTGAACAAATAAGAATAGTGAAATATGATAATAACTACGATAAAATTAAATACGATGTTGTGGTGTGTTTTTTCTATGAGTTAAAATATAGTCGCTAAACTGTCTATAGCGTGTAACATAGCGTCGTTAATTTTGTCTGTCAATACCGCTTATTAACCATAGAATAAAGAAGTACTCTAGAAACGCCTTCCAGATGTATTTTAAAGGAAACCAACGTCGCCACTGATTTTATTTTGATTTTGATTTATCATAAGCTTTGTCTCTCTTACACTTGACTTCCATCATACATCGCTATCCCATTTGAATTTCAAAATGATGGTGAAACACAGTTCTCTGTGTGAAATTTAAGCAAAAAACGGTTTAACTTTTGGATCATGAAATACGCCCATGCAGTATTTCTTGTTTCCTTCATTATTCTGTGGGAAAAAAAAAACAAATAATTGGGAAGTGTTGACTGGAAATTTTATGAGGCTCTGTTAAGTCTTCTATTACAAACAACATTTTCTGCTAAGTGTGATGGTGGTAGGAGATACGGGAACGTTTGTCTTTCTTTTTAAGAAAAAAATGAGTATTTCGTTAATTATTTATTTGATTAATTACATTTATTACCAAACGTTTAGAAAAATATTTTATTTATTACATCATTCGTGAACATGGTAAATAAATTTACTGCTTATCTGAAGTTATGATGTCAGATTTGGGGTTTAGTTATTTGCGAAACTTTACGTCGCTTCAAAATAGTATCTGCTGTCAGCGGTTTATTAGGATCAGCATAATATCTGGACTGAACGTGTACGTACGGTCATGTACTCGTAAATGACAGATTTTATGATTTTACGTAAGATATTTGTGACATTATGACAAACATTGTGTCATTGGACTGGTATAAAAATATGTCAACTAAGTAACTTTACACCAGCGACTGTTTCTAAGTCAAGGATTTCAATCACAAATTTTTGTTCATAATTTTTACGACAGCTGTATCCCACCCCACTGGCATAATCAAACTGTTTGACTAGATAGTAATTGTAATAAGATTTTAAATATTAAAATACACCCTGGGGATAAAAAGGGGTTAGATTTTAGATTTACCCGAACGGAGGACAAAAATACATAAAGACAATTCCTACTCTCCATACTCTTCAAATGAAATGGTTTTAATAAAGTACAATTTTTGAACTCTATCAAAAAGCATTTTAGAGAAATCATCAACGGGAAAATTGCTGCTTCCCCTATCACCAAATGAATGTAACACTAAAAATTATACATATTTTACTTCTTACTGAATACATATGGATGTTTGTGTCTTTTTGTTAAAGGGTCTTGATTACGATGTGATTTAACTGCATATGTGTATTAACTACATATATGATTTAACTGTGTATTACTGCATAAAAAATTTTTTTTGGCTGCATCGCGTTCATTGGTCAAAACATTGTACATATATTTTCGTATCGGTGATCAATGAACCGGTGTATGCAATTTTTAGTATAAGTATTATTATCATTATATTAACTGTATATTAGCTGGGTATTAACTATACCTATATATGTGAAACACCTGACTGTATAAATTGTTCATATATAAAATGTAAACTCTTCTTCCATCCACAAGCAAATGCATTTAATGGAAGATAAGTAATATCATTATATTTTTTTAAGATTCTTAAATAGATAAAAAAAGGAAAAGAAAAAAAAAATAATAAAATACAAATGATACTGCCCAAAACTATAACATTAATATATAATCTTTTTTTTCATTCAAGTCTGCTAAACTACTTTTGTAGTTTGTCAGCAAGTAAATGGAGACAACAAATGTAATATCATGGTTAAATTAATAGAATGATATAAGTTATATAAATAGCAGTACAATATAAGCAACAGATATAACATAACAAACAGATATAAATTACCAAAAGTTTGGATACATATACATCAGTGGCGGTTCGTGAGTTTTCAGTTAGCTAGAGTGTAAAGATTGAAAAATACGACGTTATCGATGTTGTTGCGGCTGAAAATTAATTTTAATGAGAATTCTATTAAGTCTTAATGTGATTTAGCAATGCAAGAACTTCAGTAGGGCATAATTATAAGTCATATGTATCTAAGAGTCAATTCTTAGAATATATTTACCTTAAGCAGTATAAATGGTGTTATTTTTAATTGCCTTTGGTAGTTTATTGAATATTTTGGGTGCAATATAGTTAAGGGTTCTATCACCGTATTTATTGTTCCTTTGTTTAATATATAAAAAAAAATTGATTTTATTTTATTTTTATAATTGTCATTGTCATATTATGTAAACAAAAACCTAGATAACAACCACTCTGTAAATTGCCCTCTCGACATAGGCGTTATACGTAGTGAGGTGAGCAATACGTCATTACTGTAATGCAATGTGATATTAAAATAATGAAATAAATAAATAAAAAAATCGGAACTACCAATCCTTCATTTCGCTTGAACGTTGTATTTTGTTTATGGTTAACTATTTCCCTATTCAAGGAATTAGACAATATGACATGATGACTTTCAAAATGATAAAATTTTTGGTGCTTTATAATAAATAGTTGGGTTAAGTTAGGTTGAAATATCAACAAAATTTTAAGGAGAGGTTATTTAACAACGTAGCGTTCCAACAGAATCCTCAATTTGGAGTTGTAAAGACTTTAAGTACGCGACGGTCCTCGATAAAAATGATTTCAAAATCAAATCGCGAGCTTACCTCAAAGCCCCGATATTTTAAATTATACCCGTTCCATAATATCGTGTGCTTCGGAAAGTTTACCCGCGCTTTTCGACCGGCGGCCATTTTCACTGATGACGTCATTTCCTTTGCCTTCAGCTCTCGTAACTTTGGAAAAAAAACATAAAAACGAACAGATCTGATCCAAAAAATAATAAAACCAAAGATACTCTGGCGGGAGAGGTCCATTAGGTCGCCTGCCAAATCTATTGAAAGGTTCTTGGCCGGGGTTTGCACGAAGGGATTATCGTTTTAATTGCCTGAATTCCATTCCGTTATGGAATCATCGCGGTTGTTTGGGTAGAAGTTTGAACAGAGAAACGATGAATTTCATTGGATGCTGTTTAGAGATTTCAGATTGCATTGTATTTTGGTTATCATAATCTGATATTCCATGGATTATTGTGGCATTTAACTTCTATGGTATTGGGGCAAAGGCTGGCAGCTCTAAAAGGTATGTTGTAACTAGACCCAATATTGCAGAACCTCACAGAAAGGCTTTACGTAACTGACAGATATTTATATTACGGATAGTTTAGTTTTCAGGCTAATTAGGCGTGTTAAATCTACACAATAAAAACAAAAAAACGTGCCATTATTCTAAATTGGTGGCAAAAAACCAATGTAAAAATCGCCAATAAAGTTAGAAAATGCATTAGAAGAAAAAAGCAGCCGAACAGCCACGATTTATATGCCTATGCGCTTTTTCATCCCGTGACAAAATATCCCCGACAAAATATCTACTAAGACCTAACCTAATGTAACTTTATAGGATATCTGTATTATTTTTGTCACATTTACTATTTCCGAAAAATAATTTATTGTCTTTACAGGATGCCTATATTATTTCTGTTCCATTTTACTATTTCAGAACATTAATTTATTGTCTTTATGGGATGTTTGTATAATTTTCATTCCATTTTTTAGGTTAGGTTAGGTTACGTTAGGTTACAGTAAATATTTTGATGGGGGACGTTTTGTCTGTAGAATATTTTGTCGGAGATATTTTTTTGGGGAATATTTTGTCAAGGGATGAAAAGACGCTGAACCGATTTATATTACCTTCACCAAACGGCCAAAAATCGTGCTTCCAAATTATGGCAAAATATCTTTCACCCACGTACACATACGAATAGCAGAAATATTAATAGAAGAATCGATTTAAAAATTAACAATAATGAAATAATTTTACTTTGTATAAACCACTTATTTGATGTGCAAATCCGACCGGTTTCGGAACAAACGTTCCTTCGTCAGGGAAAGCTTATACTAATTTGACAGTTTCGAACAATGTTTTATTATGGTAGGGGTGGAGCTGTTTCTAGATAATAATGTAGATTGGATAGGTAGGTATTAGTGTAGAGTGGGTGGGTAGGGGAACAAATCCATGATTGGGCTATATGATAATATTTTTTGTTTGTTGATAATAGATTCATTATTTTTAAGGGATTTTTTAATTTCCAAGGCTTCTAAGTTATCTAAACGTTTTCCTTTATGATTAATATGAAGAATATTTATCCCTGTATTTTTTTTCAAAAAAAAAAAAAAAAAAAAAAAAAAAAAATACAGGGATAAATATTCTTCATATTAATCATAAAGGAAAACGTTTAGATAACTTAGAAGCCTTGGAAATTAAAAAATCCCTTAAAAATAATGAATCTATTATCAACAAACAAAAAATATTATCATATAGCCCAATCATGGATTTGTTCCCCTACCCACCCACTCTACACTAATACCTACCTATCCAATCTACATTATTATCTAGAAACAGCTCCACCCCTACCATAATAAAACATTGTTCGAAACTGTCAAATTAGTATAAGCTTTCCCTGACGAAGGAACGTTTGTTCCGAAACCGGTCGGATTTGCACATCAAATAAGTGGTTTATACAAAGTAAAATTATTTCATTATTCTATAATGGATAACCACAAAGTAATAGCTACATTCAAAAATATAAAAATTAACAATTTCATAGTCGAACATAATATATTTATTGGTTTATTTCAAAACATACGGCACAACATGTGCCATTGATATATTGTCCGATACGAAAAGTCAGGTCAATATAGCATTACGTACTCATCAATTTGAATGCTGAATTTTGGACTTTAAATAATGACAAAACTTTTGGAAATTACCAGCTCCAGCTTCCAAACTGCTATTAATTTTACTAGTTGGGAGAGCTATTTCGCGTACGCGTACCATAAAAGTACCATAATAATTGTAATCAGTGAAGCTGAATTTGTAAGAGACCTTGGGGGTAATATTGGATGTTAAAATAAACTAACTATCAAACAAACTAATGAGTTATCAACAAAGCAAATTAAATGATGGCATTTATTATTAACATATCAAAACCTGTCCGCAACATAAAGACTCTGTTCCCCCTTTACACCGCGTATATCGGTTCCGCGCATTTTCATCCCGCGACAAAATATCCCCGACAAAATATCCCCGACCAAATATCCCCGAAAAAATATCCTACGGACAAAAAATCCCCCAACAACATATCTACTAAAACCCAACCTAACCTAACCTAACCCAATAAAAAATGGGGACAAAAATAATACAGACATCCTGTAAAGATAATAAATTATTGCTGCCTGTATTATTTTCGTCCTATTTTACTATTTTTGAACATCCCACTTTACTATTTAAGATGAATATATAAGTGAAATCCTATTTAGATACTATTTTGATTAATCTTTACGACAAATCGGCTTACAGTATGAACATCAAAAAATATGCTACGGATAAATCAAAGTTTTTACTAGCTTTTCTATGTATTGGAATTACAATAAAATTATTATTTACGTAACAAAAAATATAAGCGTAAACCACCAAAAAAAATGATTTTTCACGACTTAACTATGAAACAAGAAACAATTTTTTATAAATACCCCTTTATGGCTAAGACTATTTGTGAGGTTTTCCATGTTCTAACTTTTTTTCGTTCTTATAAAATTATGCACAAAATAAATAAAAACCTCTTTTTCGTTTACTAGCCTCGTGCAAAAAGACACTCGATTTTAAAATTTCGCAGGCATGAGATTCGAAATATTTCTAGCGTTTGTATTCCTGGTGACGTGGGTATTATTTTTGGACCATTTTTTTGTTAGGTTAGGTTAGGTTAGGTTCGACTAAGTAAGGTTAGGTAAGATTTAAGTAGATGTTTTGTTGGAGGATGTTTTGTCGGTAGGATATTTGTCGTAGGATAATTTGTCGTATAAAAAGCGCGTTACTGCGAAAAATTGCCCCCAATTAAAATATTGCACATCTTTCTGCCAAGTTCATAATGAAGGAATCGAAATAATTGTGAATTGTTTTTTTGCGCACACGCAAACTTTAGGTGAAATTTTCTAATTCGCCTGTATTGTGGTGTAATACACAATTTAATTCGAAGCGATACGTACGATCACAAATCAATGCATGAGTATAGAAAATGTCGAAATGTCTCCTATCCCCATCCTATAATCTTCTTTCATCCTTCTCTTCCCTTTACCTTCCCTTTACCTGTCTCAACACAGGTATACCCTAGTGAGACAGGCATCGAATAATATAATGTAAACATTATATAGATAAATAAATATATAGTATAAAAATCTTCTTGTTTTTTGCAAAATAAAACTTAAAATTTACAAAGTAATATGATCTGCTTATTTCTCACAAAAAAAATAGCCAGTAAAATATGTTCTTGGATATTGGTATGTATTGCTACTTAAATAATACAAAATAGCAAACTAGAGCTATTATCCAATGATATCGACATATTTAATGTAACTTCGGTTCGTGACTCTATGACCTGATCCCTGATTTCAGTAAGAACACTATTGATACGATTTTGACAGAGCGTTTGGGAGACCACAAAGTCTGCCCAAGGTGGGTCCCAAAATGCCCCACCGAAGATCACAAACGACAACAGGTTAAAGCATCCGGCAAATTCCTTGAGCGCTACGACATCGATGGTGAAGAATTCTTCGACTCAATTGTGACTGGGTACGCGACACGGATACACATCACGACACCAGAGACAAAAGAACAATCCCGGTGGCGTCATTCAGATTCGCCGAAGCAAAGTTTAAAAACGAATTTCAGAGCGTAACTCACACCTGGCGGGTGCTCCATGTGGAAGCTCCATCGCGAACGGCTGCCACGGCGAGACTAAGTGACGCAAAAAGTGCAGCGTGGTGGGGATTTGGCATAGGGAAACCAGGCTACACGCTAGTGTTGCCGGATCTCGCGTAAAATTGGTCCTCGCGACCGCAGTACCTAGGAGAATTTATTTTACGGACAGCTCTCGTATTATTTGGGATAATTATAGTTTATTATCATTATTAATTTTTTAATTGCATCCAAATGTAACGTAAGAAATAACTTTTTCGACCCATTATTTGTTACTAACCCTTGTATAAAAAAATTGTCAACATTATGCACCTATTGTAAAAACCCCAAGGGCGTAAAAAAGAATAAATAAATATGCAAAAAATACGCTTTAAATGTACCTGGCAGTTTTGATAGCGAAGTTAATTTAATGAAGGGATCGATTAATGATCTCCAAGTATTTGCTTTCGACTAAAGTGATTTCTATAAATAATACAAATTCCTCGGAAATGAATTGGAAGGCTTTGAGTACTTTCGAAATCATTCAACCGTTCGTCAGTACTTAAAAGGTTCTGGCCGCAGTAAAAGGGATCTCGTCAAAGCAACGCTTGGGGTCATAAATGAATGATTTCTAGGGATTATTCCGGATGGTCTCATTACAGAAGTCAGGTTTAGGGACAGTGCGGGTTTTTCAATTTATTGCGGCGAAGTGAAGAGTGAATTTACGAAACCTAATCAATTGATCGCTCATGTTTCGTTGGATGCAATCTAAGGCGTATTGTTTTGTGCATTTACATTTTACTTGAAAATTCCCCAAACATCATCTAACTCTAATACAAATAAAGATGGTTTAGCAGCTTAAAATACATTAATACCCCTTAAAAAATATAAAGAGGCAAACACCTCATACGAGTGTAATCGTAACACAGCAGTGTAAAATACATTAATACCTCTTAAAAAATACAAAGAGGCAAACACCTCATACGAGTGTAATCGTAACACAGCAGTGTAAAATACATTAATACCTCTTAAAAAATACAAAGAGGCAAACACCTCATACGAGTGTAATCGTAACACAGCAGTGTAAAATACATTAATACCTCTTAAAAAATACAAAGAGGCAAACACCTCATACGAGTGTAATCGTAACACCAGAGGGAAACAAATATACCTAAATATGTGTATACTACCTTTGAAGCTCTGATTTTTGCTGTAAAGTTATTTACGCAAGTGCGCCCCATGGTTGAATTTGGCAGCCACCTCTGGTCTGGAGCTCCAAAATACCTAAAAAACCCTTGACTCTGTGCAGAAACGGGTGGTCCGTTTGATCGATTCTCCCATCTTAACAGACGGACTGCAATCTTTAGAGCACAGGCGTCAGGTGGGAATGCTGTCCTTGTTCTACCGGTATAACAATGGAAGATGCTCCGAGAAACTAGCATCATTGATCCCCTCGGCACCGGTGCATAGTCGGGAAACATGCCAAACACGCGCCCAACATTTGTACACGGTTGACATTAGTCACATGAGAACGGGTCGTTTCTATGACTCGTTCTTGAGTTCAACGGCTCGGCTGTGGAACGATTTGCCGGCCTCTGTGTTTCCTCCCTCCCACAACATAGGTCTCTTCAAGACCCGTGTTCACTCCTTCATTTCCTCAAAAAGACCCTCCACACAGCATCTTCAAAGATGACATAGGCCCTGAGGGAAGTTATTTTCCTCAGGGCCTCCTGTGTGGAGTTAATGTAAAAAAAATAAAATAAAAAAAACAAACTCCCTTCGAGCATCAAAAAATTAAACAAAAAATGACTGGATGTGATTTTTGATTTTCACGGCCAAAAGTACCATTGCTATTTATTTTTGGGGTAATATGTTGTGTTATGCAACCTCTTTCTTTAGCCAACGTTACAACGCTGTACGAAACATTGACTAAGGAAGGAGGTAGCGCAACACGGCGTGATACCTCAAAAAGAAATGACGATAAAAAATAACTATGTTAGGTTCGTCACATCTTGGTTTAAGTAATTATCGGCTATTTAAAAAAAAATCGAGGTGCAGTAATCGTCATTTCCGTTTCCTACAAAATCCGAATTCCAGCGGGGCTATAAAAGTTTCACAGAATTTCAGAGAAGTTATCGAAAACACCCTACCCAAACCATGAAGTTGAATCATATAATTCAATGAAAACGTTCTGTCCAAAACCCAGCACAGGATCCCCTGATGAGGAGGATTAAGAAAATATTCAACATCTCATTCATACTTCATAAAAGTTGTCCAGATCTGAATAGCTAGACATATATTAACCCCGTACTTCACTGTCTCCTTCCCTTCCCCATACCCTTCAGTCTCACATCAAACCCAAATTTGGGATGTCATAGTTTGCCCTTGCTCAGGATAGTTGGGAGCGGTTAGAACTCTTTTGTAGTATTCTAAAAAAGTGATTTATATTATAAGTTTTTTTATAATTTTACAGTTAATTCATCATAAAATAGAGAAAAGAAGATTTGATACATAAAAGCACACATAGATGAAGTATCCTAAAATTAAATTACAGAAAAAAAATTCCAGTTCATCAGTGCAACCAATTTGAATAATTAGGAAAAATTCCGTTCTACAGACCAGATAAAGGATGGAAATAATTAAAATATGAATGTAAAGCGTCGATGACACGGAGCGAGTTTACAAGCTACTATCTACTAAGTTTAAAAGCGGGTAAATCGGCGAGTGAGATTGTCATGATGACACACAAAACTGTCCACTCGCTCAGTAGCGTAGGAAATGAGCTTGCAGGTCGCTGCTAGCGCCAGTAGCGAGAATAACGACGCCTGCGTGAACTAATTCTGAATACTGAGATGTTTGACAGTCAAAATCAGCTGTTAATTGGCAGCCATATTGAAAACATTAATAAACCAACCACGAGTAAGCTTATGGCCAGTAAAGTTGACGAACTTTCAACTTTTTTCGTAGATTGTCAACAATCTGCTAGTTAGCAAGTAACACGATGAGACTGAGCGAGTTTACTAACATATAGTGAATTTCCCAGATAGAAGCTTGTAAACTCGCTCAGGGTCACCGACGCTTAATGGAAAATCTGCTTTCTGCTTTTACCCAGTTGTTGCCAAATGAATTATTAAGGCTACAACTGGTTAAAGAATTGATGGAATTTAACCAAAGAAATCTTTTTTCTAATTAGGCGAGGAGAATTCAGTAAATTTGCAAAGGTTAAATCTGAACTCTTATGTTTCAAATACGTCCAGGCAAATATTAAAGAATATTCAAGAGCGAGCGTTTGAGAATTTTAGTCTCACCAAAAGTGATTTAAACTGGTTCGAAATATTTTGGAGTACGCGACCTGTCTTCTCTTACCCCGCAGTAGTCTTATGATATAAAAACCACTACTGAAGCAAGAATCTGTAGGTGTTTACAATTTTCACCATTTATGATCGGCAGGTGTTTTATTTTCCTCCGTTATTGAGCATAAGATTCGTATCGTTATTATCTTCTGTACAATGTAAATTGTAATTGTAAGCAATTTGATCGAAAAAGGTTTTTCAATATAATAGAACAAAGCTAGCTGGATTGAAACCAATTATTAGTTTGATCGTATTAATCCATTCTGATTCAAATATACCCGTGGCGAAATCGGGGTCAACTTAACCCCGTTTCTAGGAGGCTTTGCAAATCCTTTTGGGCCCACGTGACGTCAAAAACCCGAACGTTTCCGAAAGCCAGCGATCGTGCTTCGGGAATATTCGGATCACGGGTGGGATTACGGTTGGGCAAGTAATAATATGCCGTGGGTAGGAACTGTGAGATGATTTACTGCTCTGCGCTCTGACTTTATTTTTCGATTTAGATAAATTCGGAAGAGCATTTTTGTAACTTCACGTAACAAAATAATACCGTTTTTTACCCTGCCGGAATGTAGAATGTTGTGTATACTTTTTTATGGTGGGGATATCTTTTCCATAAATCAGACACAAGCAGATAAATAATGGCATCACATAGTGTCGCTATCGGAATTGTCCGATATGAAACACTAGATATTTTCGTATCAGTTATGTTTAGCTAAGAAGATTTGGAAAAAGGAGATAAGGTTAAGGAAACTCAACACACTCTAAAATCATTTTAATGTTCCGAAAAAGCTAGAAAAAATAGTCCAAGCAGCATTAATTTATAACAGTGATTCTCAAGCAGGGTAATATCGTAACCAAGGCAATGTCGGTGGGTGATTTAGGTATTTTAGTGGGGGTGATTCGAAGATCATTTTAAGCAATAGGTGCACTTACTTTATTATGCTGTAGAAGATTTAGTGACAAAAATTTTCTTTCCAATGTTTCTATTCGAACTATAAGATTCACAAAGTGGAATGGGCCAAAAGATTAGGCCCTTCTGATTTATAGCACAGACAATAATTTGTTGTATTAGAAATATGTCTATCTTTAGTTAATATTGGTTGGTTGGCAAAAATGAAAGGCATTTAAAAATACAATTTAAGTGAAAGAAAATCTCACAACATTTTTATTTAATTTTTTTTTATTTAAGGTAAAGTAAAATTACAAAATAAGTAAAAATACAAAGTAAAGTGGATTGTTCACAGTCCTCAATAGGTATAAAACAATGTATCAGTAATCACAAACCTTTTCAATTATATAAATTCATATAAATTTATTTGAAGTAATAATATCGATCATTCATAATTTTAACAATAAACTTTATAATTACCTATACGTACCTTAAATTAACAAAATAACTTATAATACCTTAAAATTAACAAAACAGAAACATTAATTATATAGAGACAATGTTGTGTACCGGGTACCCCTGCCTAAGTGTGTATAAATACCGTAACATAAGAATTTCAATACCAGTCTGAAAATGTCCGTAATAGGATGAAACCGGTCCTGGTGAAATATAAATAAGTGGAAGAAAGTACAAAAGTGTTTTAATTTCAAATTCTAGTACCTACAATAGAATTCCACCACGAATTAACAGTTCAAACACTAGACTATTTATGTTTGTTGTCAGCAGGTTGCATTTGGGGTCACTTCGTAATTTTAGTGATTTCCTCATCTTCATGTTTACTTAGTCATAATTTGATGTCTTTTTTAAACTTTTGTATCTCCATGGTGTTCTTTATTTCAATTAGAAGGGCATTCTATAATTTTGTAGCATGGTAATTATGGTTTTTCTGGCCAAAAGATGTATTTAATTTCGGGATGTTCAGTAGTTTTGAGGATTTCGTCCTTGTAGGTGTGTTGGTCAGCAAGGTATTCATCTTTTTCTTTAAATCTTATTGTTTAATAATGCTGAACACATTAAAGTTTTTAAAAATTTAAAGTTTTTGATGGAGTTTTTATGGGTACTTTTAGGATTATTTTCAATATTAACTTTTGCGTTTTAACTAGCTGTTTCATGTGAATATTTGAGGCGGTTCACCATCCTATAATCCCATATTCTATGCGTGATTGGCAAAGAGCATAGTAGACTTTATATAGATCATTTTTATTAAGTACATTGCGTATGTTTTTAGAGTAGTACATGAGCTTTATAAGTTTCTTTGTGAAGCTATTTATGTACCTAGTATGTTTTATGGTTTTCTATACGACAATAATTTGGTACGATATGGAAATCTGGAGACTAAGCCGTTGAAGATATAAATTTTTGATATGTAAAAAAATAATACTTAAACGCAAATCTAAAAATATCTTGATTAATAACGATTTGCAGAGGTTTTTCATTGAATTTGTACAAATTTACCGTAAGAGCAAAATTTTCGTGATAAGAATCTAATGAAATTATTTAAAATGTATTAAAGATATGGAGGTCGAACAAAGGACACCGATCTGCATTCGTCTGGCTATCCGATTGGTTCCATAGCAACCAATCGAACTCAATCTCAAGTCACAGAACTCTCTCCGCGCCGCATCGAAAACCATCGATCATTCTGCTTTAAACTCTCGGTCAAGACTCATTTGCATATCGTGTTTGTTCGCCCTTCACATTAATTATTGTTGTTAATATTTAACTATAGAGGAATTATGTGTTTGTTGTCATTTGTAAATAAACTTGTAGAATTATATCTACATTTTATTTGCTTATTTGTACATTTTATTTGCTTATTTGTACATTTTATTTGCTTATTTGTACATTTGAATTATATCTACATCTTATTTACTTATTTGTATTCTACAGCTTATTTGCTTTACCACACACCTTACACTTTAAAGCGTACATAAAACTTACACTCTATAAAGACTTCCCTTTAGTGGCACCAGCACATAAATTAAAGGTTAATCATGCATTTATCATCAGTATTATGACCATACAAAGAGAAGGAGTGCGAGTGAAAACTATTCCAGACTCTTTTTCTCAATGTTCGCCCATAAAGGCCACCTGTGATTTTATTTATACTCGCAATCATTGAAACGTGGCGATATAATCGAGGTTCTTATCCCCGCTTTGACCTTTCCAATGTTCCACCTTCATGCTTGCGAATATGTGACATTTCCACATTTTTTCTAATTGATAAAATTTAAGCAGGTGCCTATACAATATCAGGCAGTGTATGAGAAACAGTTATGCAATGTTGATTGATTGTCTAGGTCTAATAGTCAAACGATTCTTTGTCACTGGGGGCATTGGTTTCCATTCAAATCTAAATGGAAGGCATTTCAATTTGGAGGTGCGTAGGTAGTCTAACCATATTTATTATATATTTTTGAATGTAGTAATAACTTTGTGGTTATCCATTATAGATAAATGAAACAATTTAACTTTGTTTGAACCACTTTTATATTTGAGTAAATCCGACCGGTTTCAGAACGACCGTTCCTTCTTCAGGGCAAGTGTATACATTTGCCCTGAAGAAGGAACGGTCGTTCTGAAACCGGTCGGATGTACTCAAATATAAAAGTGGTTCAAAGTTAAATTGTTTCATTTATATATTGATTATATACTAGCTGGTACCTGGCATGCGTTGCAA
Source organism: Limnephilus marmoratus (assembly GCA_917880885.1). Classification (NCBI taxonomy): domain Eukaryota; kingdom Metazoa; phylum Arthropoda; class Insecta; order Trichoptera; family Limnephilidae; genus Limnephilus; species Limnephilus marmoratus. The sequence goes on along the minus strand of OU862918.1, from coordinate 20,118,295 downwards.
TGCCATTCAAAGAAATAAATAAATTGATTCTCCCTGCATGTCCTTTCCCGTGCGTCCCCGTTCTCTTCCACCTTCCCCGCCTTCCTCCTTTCTCGACTCTTCCCTCTCCGCGAATCCCACCTTCCCCCTGCCTTTCCTCCCTGCCGCGAAAATATATGAAATACAAATTTCATAACGCCAGAGCTTACCATTGTATATAGCCTCTGTTACTCGCATATAATGTAACTATCTATTAGTAAAAGAATTTTTAAAATCGGTATATTGGTTTAGGCGTGAAAACGTGACAAACAAACACACGCAGTTTCGCATTTATAATATTAGTATAGAAGTATGGATTACAACGCACCTGCCTTCCTTTCGGACAGCGAAACGTTGGCTAAAGAAGGATTTACCGCAACACAGCATAATATCCCAAAAATAAATCACGATAATAATTTAGGCCGTGAAAATCTAAAGTCACATCCAAATAAGTGATTATTATTTAATACGGAGACATACTCGCTGTAATAAAGTAGGCATACAAAAGTTATTTATTTTGCTAACGATAACATTTCTGCTCTTATTTGCTGATTGATACATTTTCGGTAAAATATATGATAACTTTCTTACTGCACAGTTGAATTGGTGCGCCTAGTGATCCTGATGGTCCTAGTCGTCTTATTGGTCCTAGCAAGCTTTCAAAGATTACATCCATAATATAATTGGAGTAAAAGTCCCCGATTCGCTCATCCCAGAATACTATCGGATCCACGCAAAGAGCACCAATTGGATCACTGCTAACACCCCATAATCAAAATTCCACAAAGCAGAAGTTCTGCATGCCATTTACCCCCAATCTCCCAGCTAACTCTCACTCAGGTACATCTGATTCGTACCAACAGCCAGCTGCTGGTGAATAACATGTTAACCATTGCCACCGCACTCAGCGTGGTATACTAATGGAATACCTGCACCCAAAACACGTGGGGAAAGGTGGCTGATTTAATTAATTTAATTTTAAATCTAAGAAGTTAAAGCATTCATTTAAAATGCTTAATTGTAATCTGATGAGTAAGGGTGTACAAGAAAAAGGGAGGGGACATAAACGAAAAGACGTTTATGTTATTACTTGCAATCGGTGGAATCATGTTTTGAGCTTGAAGGAAGTGAAGGAGGGAAAGGATGAAGGGAGGAGAATTGAAAGGAAGCACCTGCAGAATTCCAACGAATTCACACATTATAGCTAAATCCATTTCAAGTACTGTTTCAATACTAAATGGTGTTATTTTCACCAGGTCAATGCTCATCGTATGTGTTACTCTGAAACGAGATGCAAAAAGAGTCACTGAAAAAAAGTTTTTTTTAAATGCAACAATTTTGTCTTTAGCCAAGGATCTTATAGATCCGCCACCAAGGCACATATTAAAATTATCAAAATTTTTGGCTAAATGCAATCTCAATAACGGCATAGCAACCAAAAAATTATCACGATAATTCTTTTGGCCATCAAAATCTGAAATCATATCAAACTATTGATAAACTTTCCAACAACTTCGACTATTTTACTATTCGGTCATTATCTACTTCGGTTGGCGTTCTACTTTGATTGCAAAACTATTTATGTTGTTCCCATGCTACTAGGTTACTACTCATACTATTGATTAAGTTCGGTACTACTTTGGTTGCCATTATACTTTGATTGCAATACCGTTTATGTTGTTCCCATGCTACTGGGTTGCTACTCATACTATTGATGCAGTTCCGTGCTACTTTGGTTTTTATTTATTTATTTATTTATTCTTAGTACATTTATGTTACAAAGGTATAATATATTGTCCTCCACACTAGGAGTTCACCTGTGTTGTGGAGGACATTTTTCAGAAGTAAATTATAAATTGTGAATAGTAAAACAAAAGAGTGTTAATAGCTACTATAAAGAAGAGAAACAATAAAAATCAATATATAAAATCGACTTCAATTCGACAAAAATTATAAATTATAAGTTAGAAAGATTGTAGCCAGTTTCTTATGTTTTTTTTGTATTCAAAAATATTAGTTGTTTTATATTGTGTAGGAAGAGAATTGTATAGTTTTATAGCCTGGTATCTTTAGTGTTTTTGTCCAAAGGATGTGTTTGTTTTTGGTATTTGTAGTTGGAGAGCATGTCTTGTTCTAGTATTGCGAGAGTTTTGTGAAATGTTAAATGTGGATAAGTTCTTGTAAAGGAAAGTTAGTATTTGTTTTGAATGTAATTTTTGAATTTTCAGCACTGGGAATTTTTCGAATATGATTGATGTGGGTGTTAGTATTGGTAACTTAAGTATTACTTTTATTAGGGTTTTCTGAGCTTTAAATAGTGTATTAATGTAATGGTTGCTATTATACTTTGATTGCAATACCTTTTATGTTGTTCCCATGCTACTAGGTTACTACTCATACTATTGATTAAGTTCGGTACTACTTTGGTTGCCATCATACTTTGATTTCAATACCGTCTGTGTTAGTACCGTCTGTTCCCATGCTACTGGGTTGCTACTCATACTATTTATGCAGTTCCGTGCTACTTTGGTTGTTATTATACTTTGATTGCAATACCATTTGTGTTGTTTCCATGCTACTAGGTTGCTACTCATACTATTGACGAAGTTTGGTACTACTTTGGTTGCCATTATACTTTGAATGCAATACCATTTGTGTTGTTCCCATGCTACTGGGTTGCTACTCATACTATTGATGCAGTTCCGTGCTATTTTGGTTGCCATTATATTTTGATTGCAATATCATTTGTGTTGTTCCCATGCTTCTGGGTTGCTACTCATACTATTGATGCAGTTCCGTGCTACTTTGGTTGCTATTATACTTTGATTACAATACAATTTGTGTTGTTCCCGTGCTACTAGGTTGCTACTCATACTAATGATGCAGTTCCGTACTACTTTGGTTGGTATTCTACTTTGATTGCAATACTATTTGTGTTGTTCATATACTACTTAGTTGCTATTTATAATACTGATGCAGCTCCGTTCTCATTTGGCAATCTACTTTAATTTCAATTCTATTTAGATAGTCACCATGCTACTTTGGTTGGTAAAATACATAATATTCGTTATACTATTGATGTAGTTCCATACTATTTTGGTTGGAATGCTACTTAGTCGCTATACTATTGATGTAATTTTCTGTTACTTTGGTTGCCATTCTACTTTGCGATAGTATTTATGTAGTTTTACTACTACTTTGCTTGGTGCGCAACGTGGTCGCTATACTATTGGTGTAGTTCCTTACTACTTTGGTTATTTTACTATTTGGTTGCTATTCTATGTACTTTGGTTGCTCTGTGCTAATTCATTACTGACAATGGTGTGCACAGAACAAATGAGCCTAGCCGCAGTACTGTCGGGCCGCAGATAATGGATTTCATTTCATTAGTACAAACGCAAATGCGATCGGAAAACGATAGCTCATTTCCTGGCAGTTGAATTTACGTCCGCGCGATACACTGCTGCCGTTGACGTTGAACGGAACGCACGATTCATTTAATGCCAGCAGCAGGGTTTACTTTTATTTTAACGAAAATCGAGATAGAAACGCTTCCTTAAATACCAAAAATAAAAATGCCATCTTTTTTATTTCGTTTTACGAATGTTTTTGTTAGTTTTGCATTAGAGCCCCAATTGCACAGAACAAGTAGAACTAAGACATCCCCCGTCAGGGGTGGTAGTGCAAATAAAATGTATTCAACTGATGTATCTAATACGTTTCAGATTGGTACTCTCAGTATCGCCAATATGAAATACCTTAATTCAGAATTAAAGTGTCTCTTGAATTGGCTTGAGTCATGTTTAGTAAACAGGTTATTACCTACCTTCTCTATCTATTTACCTAGCCCCTCTATTATCCCTGTCTCAATCCATTTACATCCAATAGAGAACTCCAGTCCAATTTTTAATTTTTTTTTAATGAATAATGACCTTCTAACTTAAATAACTGAATTTTTTTTGAGCTAGTTTTAATAGTTAAAATAACTGTCAAAGTTTTGATTTTTTAAGATCCCCGAAAACCACCGTATGTATGGTGAATCGTGTGACTCATCACTCCCGAAAAGTTACTATAGGATCGGGCAATCAGCTGATCAACTGCCGCCATTTTGAATTTCGTTGTTCAAAATATTCTCCCTAGAAGTAGCCTAGTTTTTGAATATTTTCAATAATAGAGATAAACTAATAAGAGCTACCTTTATTTTTAAACATTATTTAGGCCTAAATAATGTTTCAATAAACAAAACAATTAAATCTCCATAAACAGTATGTAAATAAACGAATAAATTAATACGATGGCTTGTGTCATACCTACATTGCCATACAATGACTTTACGGTGACGTCACGATACGAGGAACAGTGACGTCACCACTAAACATTTCAATAATGCCAACTTGACGGCGTATTTCTACGACCCGGTTAAAAATCGACTTTTTAATTTTTTTTTTAAAACTCTGCGTTTAATATTATTAAATAAAACTTATATATTCAGAATCGGCTTTTATTGGTCTATATTCACATATTTTTTTAAAGCCATAATATTTTTCACTGGAGTTCCTTATTACATACCCTGTTTGGGGATGCCAATGGTTGAGGACATTAATAAAAAAATAGCCAGGCAATTACTTACCTTCAGCACCCCTATCTTCTTCCCCGTCTCAATCCCTATAGCTTCAATTACATATCTCGTTTGGGGATGCCATTGATTGAGGTCATGCTAGCGTGAGTATCTGTGTTATAATCTGAATATATAAAATTGGTCACACGTAAGTAAATAGCCTGACAAATTGTTGTCAGATATACAATTCAAGGAAAAACTTCAATAAATTAATTTACCCGAAAGGGTTACTGACAAGGGCAGGGGCAGGACTCGTGGGCGGGAATGGGGGAATCGATGGACCAAATCTCGTCATTCGGTGCCGCCCAAGAGGAACCGACTGACTCAAGGCCGCCCTAAAACCCAGTTGGCCAACGAGATAAGCTATAAGTTAGGCGGAAAAACGTGGAAAGGAGAAAAAATTGGAGTGAAAGCATTTCTTCTTTCTGCAGTGGGAGATCAGTGGCTAGTGTTGATAGTACTGATAATTTATGAGTTCTTCCCATAAAATCAATAAAGATTTTTTTTTTTAGAAATACAAATATTTTTGGATTACGAAAAACTTATCAATACTTGAAAATCTCCTACCTACTAATAAATGTAATATGTCGCTTGTGCTATGATGGAGACTTAAGCCAACAGAGGAATCGAATCTATGATATCTGGATGAGAACTGATGCATGAACTCATCCACCGACTAGTCAATTTGCTTCTATTATTTTTAATCACAATATATTATTGTTAAAAAGAGTGAAGACTACTGCCATCTAGCGGCGTATTTTTGTAGCCTATTGTCAGTTAATATGGGATTTTACAGATTAGCGACGTAATTCGAAACTAAAGGTAAACACTAGACGGTAAAGTAGATCTCTGGTTTTTTATATCGTATAATGTGTTATGGTGACACGAAAGTGATGTTTATTTTGATTGTGTTAGAAAACTTATTATAAATAGTCTGCCTTTCTAGTTTAACTCTCTCTTAATTCGTGGATCTCCTATAAACAGCTAGCATTGTCTAGCAAGTGGTCAAAGTGACCAAATTTAGTGTTTTGTCGGGTCGGGACAAATTATTGTAGCAAATGTGCTTTGTGAATAAAACCAGGAATTCCTCCATTGAAACCAGATGTTTTTACTTGACGTCCTTCTGCTGAATTATCAATTTATAACATGGTCCTCCAGCCGCATCTACCTTACGATCGGATTAAGGCATTAAAAGGAAACAATAAAATGAACCAGCGAGCTATCCAAAAATCCAGAGCTATCGAAAAGATGAAAAAATGAAGAACAAGGATCGACATCAATATAAGTATTCCCTGCCCATTATTTCCTTCTATTCCGTGAATTCCTGTTCAAACAAGTGCTATTTTTTGTGTGTCAATGTACTTATTTAAAAACAAAAAAAACTAACTACCCGCAGTGTAAATGCAAGTCATGCGAATTATTTTAGGTTAATTGTTTTAGAAGATGATTATTGTAAGATTCTGTCATTGTTCATAGCTTGAATTGGTTACTACGGTTTTCTACGCGATTATTGCACAGAAATTATTTTTTAAGGAACATTTTTAGAATTTGTTGTGTTGAATTATTGTCAAACGTATAAAAAATGGATAATTTAAAATCGTTGATTAACAAACGCGGAGTGTTGAAAGGTAAACTCACGAGATTTGCGGATTCATTAAACGCATTATCAGTTAACGAAATTAAAATTCGCTATGCGAGAATTGAAAAAATAATTGATGATTTCGAAGAGGTCCAGGAACAAATCGAAAGTCTTCCGGATTCCAACGAAATTGATAATAATTTGCAAAGAGAGAATTTTGAAAATCAATATTATTCAACCTTGGCGACTGCTAAAGGAGCAATTCAGTCTGTAGAGACTCCCAAATTAGAAATCAAGTTACCCAACCTTCAGTTACGAGAATTTAACGGAGATCCCAAAAATTGGATTAATTTTCTAGAAACATTTAAGACATTAGTTCATAACAATACTGCCATAAGCAATGTACAGAAGTTTTATTATCTGCAATCCTGTTTAAAGGGGAATGCAGCAAAGATCATCGCCAATTTCGAGGTATCAGACCTGAATTATATATCGGCTTTTGAATTGTTGCAGCAGAGGTTTGCAAATTTGCGAACTACCGTACAAAGACACATCCAAGCTCTGTTTCAACTTAAAGAGATGAAACATGAGGATCCAGTAGCCATGCGTTATCTGATTGATGAAACTAATGTAAATTTGAAAGCGTTGCAAAATTTAGGCTTGAAAATCGAACAATGGGATGCTTTAATTATATACGTAATTTCTAATAAATTGGATGCAAGTTCTAGAAAGCATTGGGAACAAAACCCATTGCAGGATGAGCTACCTACATTACAGGAATTTCTTAAATGTTTGACCTCGCGTGCGCAAGTTTTGGAATTAATGTTAAATTCAGATTCGAAAAAAATTCCTACCTACCCGAAAGCAAGTGGTAGCAACAATAATCCCAAAAAGGAATCGGTATTTTTAGCTGCTACCCACAATAATTGTATTTGTTGTAATGACAAAAGGCATAAAATATATTTTTGTAAAAAATTTTTAAAATTAAATTCAGGAGAAAGAGCCAACGCAATAAGGAGGTACCGTGCCTGCTTCAAATGTTTGAGGTTAGGACATACGGCCCCATATTGCAAAATTAATTTAAAATGCAAGCATTGTGATAGCGAGAGCCACAATACGTTATTGCACAGGGAGATGCATCCGAGCGATGACTCCATGAATAAAGGTGAATATCACCCAGGAGGTGACTGCCAAATGGATGCTGAACGAGTTTCAGTATCAAACCATTCAGCTTTAGCGAAGGCTGAAAAAACAATTTTATTGTCGACTGCTATCATTGGGGTAGTAGGTCACAATAATAAAGTGCATGAGGCAAGAGTCCTAATTGACTCTGGAGCTCAAGCCAATTTTATGTGCGAAAAGTTCGCAATGAAGTTAAATTTGAGATGCGAAAATATAAACAAGCCTGTGTTAGGTATACACAACAATGTTACCCATATAAAGAAACGTGTTGCGATAAAAATGAAATCTCTGAGGACAAATTATAATCAAAATATCACTTGTCTAATATTGCAGGAAATAACCACAAACCTACCTCAAGCAACAGTGGCCAGAAAAGACTTTAAGCTGCCGCCGGGATTACAAATGGCGGACCCAAATTTCAACGTAGCGGCGCCTATTGATATCCTGTTAGGCGCTGAGAGCTTTTGGGATATACTACAAGATGATCGGCTGAGATTGGATACCGGACCTACTCTGCAGAGGACTGAATTAGGCTGGGTTATATCGGGCCCGATCAACATTCATCAGAAAAAAAGGCCAGTACCGCAATTTTGTAGTTTATCAATAAACACATTATCTAATCAGATAGAAAAATTTTGGAAAATGGAGGAGGTGAATCCTGCGAGATTTCAAAATCACGAGGAGAAGGCGTGTGAAGCGGATTTCGTCGCCACGCACTCTAGAGAGAGCGATGGTAGATACGTTGTAAGTCTGCCGCGCCGCCCATGTGTGAGTCAACTTGGTGACTCGTTAAACACAGCGGAAAAAAGATTTAAGCATTTAGAAAAGAGATTTTTAATAAATCCTGAATTGAAATTGCAATATGTACAATTTATGCAAGAATATGAGCAACTAGGTCATATGGAGTTATGTGATAAATGGAGAGGGGATGAGCAATCCTATTTTTTGCCGCATCACGCGGTCATAAAAGAAGCTAGCACCACGACGAAGGTGCGTGTAGTGTTTGATGGTTCGGCAAAGACGTCGACCGGAATATCCCTGAACGATGCTCTGATGGTGGGAGCTGTCATTCAAAAGGACTTATACAGCCATTTATTACGTTTCAGAATACATCGATACGTCATGACTGCGGACATCGAAAAAATGTACCGTCAAATCAACGTATGCGCAGAGGATCGCAGCCTTCAGAAGATTGTATGGCGCGAATCACAAGAAGAGGAACTCCGACATTACAAATTGAAGACCGTCACATATGGGCTGGGACCTTCCTCCTTCCTAGCAACGAGATGTCTTCGACAAATCGGTATGGATAACAAAGTTAATTTCCCAGTAGCAAGTCAAGTCATAGAAAATGATTTTTATATGGACGATCTATTGACTGGAGGGGATGACTTGGAAGTTTGTTTCCAGTTAAAGAAACAAATAAGTGATATCTTGCTGTCCGCAGGGATGACCCTGAGGAAGTGGAGATCAAATATTTTGGAATTGTCATCTGGGCGGAGCCAAGGTGAAATTGCCAAACAGGGCAATTGTGAGAAAATGATCACTGACAATTCCAAGAATGAAAAAATACTTGGATTAATTTGGAATAATGAATTAGATTACCTGTCATATGAAATTACAAAGCCGTCAGGTAAAACGGAGAGCAAGCGTCAAATATTATCGTGCATAGCTTCCACCTTTGATCCTTTAGGACTTTTAGGGCCCATCGTAGTGGTAGCTAAATTAATTATGCAAAAATTATGGCAGTCCAAGGCATCGTGGGATGACATACTACCTGATGAAATTTTACTACCTTGGAGGGCTTATCTAGACCAATTATCGCAACTAAATGTGTTAAAAATCCCGAGAGGAGTTATTAGCGGAACACCAAAGACTATACAATTGCACGGGTTCTGCGACGCCTCTCAGAAAGCTTTCGGAGCATGCGCCTACATCGTCTCAACAGATTCGGAAGGTAAGAGGCACGCACAGTTAGTTACCTCCAAGTCTAGAGTGGCACCATTAAAGTGTATATCACTACCCAAGTTAGAGTTGTGTAGTGCATTACTATTGGCCAAGCTAATAAAAAATATCAAGTTGACGCTAAGTATAGAGGAATCGGCCACCTATTACTGGTGCGATTCAACAATAGCGTTGTGCTGGTTGAGAGGACAACCAGCTCGTTGGAACACCTTCGTGGCAAACCGAGTCGCTGAGATACAGGAAATCAGCGATCCAACCCAGTGGCGGCACGTATCATCGTCAGAAAATGCTGCGGATATACTGTCCCGAGGTACCACAGCTGAAAGGTTAGTCAGCACTTCAATATGGTGGAAGGGGCCAAGCTGGTTGACGGAAGATGTCAGCACTTGGCCAGTATCCAAGATGTCATGTTTGGATCCCCCGGAAATAAAAAGTAAAAATGTACTACTGGTAACTGATACTCAAGAATGGGATATTTTCGAAAAATTCTCATCGCTAACCAAATTAAAAAGAGTAATCGCTCAAGGTTTAAGATTTATAAATAATTGTCGCAACCCTAAGGATAAAACGTATGGCAATTTAACTGTCTCCGAGCTGGAAGCAGCTTTAAAATGTCTACTGAAATCATCGCAAGAACATTCCTTCAAAAGAGAATTGAAGGACCTAAAGAAGCATGGGTTAGTAAACAAAAACAGTAGATTGAAAGCTCTCAATCCCTGTTTAATGGATGGTTTAATTTGTGCAAGTGGACGATTGAAATTAGCTACTTATTTATCGCATCATCAAAGGCACCCTGTAATATTACCACCGTCACATAAGCTAACTGAACTTATTATACGTAATTATCATTATGAACATTTACATGCAGGTCCCCAAGCGCTGTTATCGGAAATACGCTTGAAATATTGGCCGATATTTGGGAGAAACACTGTTAAGCGTATCCTACATAAGTGTGTTGTATGTTTTAGATACCGACCTCAGGTTTGCCGGCAGATCATGGGAGACCTTCCAGTTGAGAGAATCACTCCCAGTCTACCGTTCTCTGTCACAGGTGTCGACTTTGCCGGACCGATAGACACGAAGGCTGGAGCGCTGAGAAAATCTCCGCTCATTAAATCGTATCTTTGCATATTTGTTTGTTTTTCTACCAAAGCGGTTCATTTGGAACTCGTAACAGATTTATCAAGCGATGCTTTTTTAAATTGTTTAAAGAGGTTCATTGCCCGTAGGGGTCAACCGGAAAAAATATTTTCTGACAATGCAACCACTTTCAGAGGAGCTTCTAATAAGCTCAAAGAACTATATGCCAGTCTAAGATTGAACAATGACAAAATCCATAGGTTTTTAGCTGATAAGGGAATATCTTGGAGTTTCATACCGCCTAGGGCGCCGAACCACGGGGGGCTGTGGGAGGCCGCCGTCAAGTCCACCAAGTTTCATTTATATCGAATTACTAAAAATAACCCATTGCAGTTTGAATTATTGTATACTTTGCTTTGTCAGATAGAGGCTTGTTTGAACTCCCGTCCCTTAACTTCCCTGTCTGATGACGTAGACGACCTTCTCCCTCTAACCCCCAACCATTTCCTCATGGGCAGGGATGCTTCGGTTATTCCCGAGTTGGATGTCCGCGAGCTCCCGGAGAACAGACTAAGCAAATATCAAAAATTAAACGCTCTAATTCAAAATTTCTGGTTCAGATGGAAACGAGATTACCTTGCTGAGCTGCAAAAACGGACCAAATGGCAGGCCAACAACCAAAAGGCCATAAAGAAGGACGATCTGGTAATCCTGATGGAAGACAATATGCCTCCTGCATTATGGAAGATGGCGCGCATATTATCTACTCATCCAGGCCCGGATGGAGTAGTGAGGGTAGTTACCCTCAAAACAGCACAAGGCACTTTTGTGAGACCCATCACAAAAATATGTTTGATGCCAATAGAATCAAACTTGGATCCAAATTTCCCGACCCGGCAAATCACTGACCTTCCCAAGGTCACAGCCTAACTGTAATTAGGGCTGAACCGATGCAACCAAACCACGTCAATAATTATGGAGCATCGGTATTGGTGTTGTTGACACCACTGTATCCAGCCTGAAGCCACTGGGGCTTCAAGTCAACAACCGCGAGATGATCATCCTCGCTGCAGATCCAATGGTACTATCTGCTTACCAGGGCACGGCCGCCCCTTGATTTATGATGATCTACCCAAATGATGACATACAGAAGTACATGCTGATGTACTTTTCTAAAATGATGACCACCCTGGACAAGATGGCCGAGTAGTCTACCCGGTGAAGTGTTCATTCGGTTTTTTGGCAGTGCCATGCCAGTGAAAGTTAATGAACTGATAATCAGTCAATAGCGAACTAACAATTTATTGCTATTTGTGAATTGGTGTTGGTTAAAAAATATAATTGAAGTGAAAATTTCTCCATAGAAACAATGAGACATTATTGATTTGTCAATTTTACAAAATTATTATTAATGTTGTGATTTTATTATTTTATAATTTAATTTTTTGCACGATTTTTTAGAAATTTATAAATTTTTTAGGTTATTTTAATTGTTGGTTAGGTTCCCGGACCCTTCAAATTTAGATAGTTACACATCTTGTAAATTTTTAGTATATTGTGTGTAGATTTAGGAATTTGTAGTTTGATTTTTAATTTCAAAAAAACTTGTTGTTTTTTCTCATTCCCCGCCGGGCAGTATGTTAAAAAGAGTGAAGACTACTGCCATCTAGCGGCGTATTTTTGTAGCCTATTGTCAGTTAATATGGGATTTTACAGATTAGCGACGTAATTCGAAACTAAAGGTAAACACTAGACGGTAAAGTAGATCTCTGGTTTTTTATATCGTATAATGTGTTATGGTGACACGAAAGTGATGTTTATTTTGATTGTGTTAGAAAACTTATTATAAATAGTCTGCCTTTCTAGTTTAACTCTCTCTTAATTCGTGGATCTCCTATAAACAGCTAGCATTGTCTAGCAAGTGGTCAAAGTGACCAAATTTAGTGTTTTGTCGGGTCGGGACAAATTATTGTAGCAAATGTGCTTTGTGAATAAAACCAGGAATTCCTCCATTGAAACCAGATGTTTTTACTTGACGTCCTTCTGCTGAATTATCAATTTATAACAATTATTCACTGTTAAAATGTTATTAACCTGTAAATGTTCCTAATAAAATAAAATAAAATAAAAACCAACAAACTAGCAGACCCGGCACACGTTGCTGTGGCTAACGAAAAACAACGCCATTACCAACCAACCTTTATAACCAACGCCATTTGTTAATTTGCATGCATATCAAATCCACACCGCCAGCTTGCCAGCTCGCTGCCCGCTGCCCGCTGCCCGCTTGCTAGCCCGCTCTCTTTATATATTATATATTTCAACAAATTAACACAAAACCTTGTCAAATTATATACCTAAACCTTCCTCATGAATCACTCTATCCATTGCAAACCGCTTGAAAATTCGTTGCTTAGTTTAAAAGATCTAAGCGTACAGACAGCGGTAGCGACTTTGCTACTATGTAAAAATTATTAATGAAAAATAAAAATACTTTACGCTGAAGCAGAAACAGAGTGTATTTGGAAGGGCGAACTTCTGCTAAGTGGCACTTAAACAACGTTTTATGCTTGGAATTGTTAGGTCAACGCATTTTGATTCCAGCTCACAACTTCATCTTCTTCTTTAGTTGGGTTCCTCAATGCTGAGAATCGTGATTCCCACTCAATTTTCATGATGGTCAAAGCCCTTCCACTCCTCGCGGTTCTGCGCTGCGTGAAGAGTCAAGCTCCTCGACTCAACCAGACGTCAGTGATAATTATTAACTCCAGCGCATTAGTGACCTTCCTCCGCTTCTCCTGCCAAATACTTATGCTAGTGATTATGAGTTTCTTCAGGTCTGAGTGCCCAGTTTGGCGAGAAACATGCCTAAATACCTTGCAGACATACATTTGAAAGCCCATTGTTGATGCCTAGTTCTTCCAGAATGAACGCATTTGTGCGTTTGGCAGTCCCTAAAATGCTGAGCATTTTCTCCAGTTCCAAATTAGCCAGCCTATTCACAACGTCACAATGTCATTTATAAGTAAAATAAAAATACGTTTTTACGACATTTAAAATTTGTTCCAAAACTGTTTTCTGTGCACCACAACACACGGTAAGATAAAAGTCAGTAGTCGAGAAAACTTATTAACTGTTATTAAATAAAATTATTAATTGAAAAGAAATTTCAGAATTTTTTCTTAAACTTTAAACTCAATAAGGAAGCCTAAAGACAACTAATTTCCCTTTTTCATATTTGAAGATGCTGTGTAAGAGGAAGTCGAAGAAGGAAAAAGGTATGAGGGGTGCTTAGGAATCTAGGGGTTAGTATGTCCAGGAGGGACGGATGGATAAATCCATACCTGCCGCTATGGTGCAATACGATGAGTCTTGAGAGACCAGATGGAGAGGTCAAAGGTCTCCCCAAACCTGCCTCTATCGATCCGGCCCGCCAAGCAATTAATGGGTGGGCGAATGCATCAGCTGCCAAGGCCCGGGCCAGAAGAAAGATAAACAAAACGTTTTTGGTGATTGAATGATAAAAATAATCTGGTATCAGATTTTCTTACCGTGTTTTAGAGCAGCATTTAAGATTGAAGCATTGAAGCCCTTTCGTGAAAACGCTTTGCTTGAAAATGGGAAACTCACAAATAGAGAACAAATAAGGAAAGCTCGCCTGGCAGGAAGGAAGATTGATTTAGAAATGCCATGAACTATAAGTGATTTAGGTTGTTTCGAGAAACAAGTTCATTGTGTACTGCCCGTGAGCTTAAAGCACTAGAAATAACGACTGCACTTTGCGTGCCTACCACTAATTTTCAAGATAATTAATTTATTATTACAATGCCAATTGTTTCGAAATGTAAATTTATATAAAACTACTAGCCGATTCCCGGCATGCATTGCTATGCCATTTAATAAAGAAATTGTTTCTCACTGCGTGTCCTTTCCCATTCGTCCCGTTCCATTTCCTCTACCGCGTCCCACTCCGCCTCCTCCACCTTCTCTCTCCCCACTCCATTCCTTCCCTTCCTCCCTCCCGCGAACCCCCTACCCGAGTTCCCCACCCCCTGCCGCATTCCGTACATTCAGTCCCGGTACATTCAGTTTTTAAACAGCTCGCGTGCCACCTATTGCATTTTTCTATACAAATTTCATAATGCCAGAGCTCACCAGTAGTTTTATTTAAACCTTGTCCTAACAATAACGAAAACAACAAAAAAAGAATTATCCAATTTGGTGCAGTCGTTCGGAAGTTATGTGCGTACATACATTTCGGCGATTCATTTTTATTTATATAGATAGATAGATAGATAGATAGATAGATAGAATAGATAGATAGATTGCACGTCGGATGATGAGAATAATTAGTAAAATTGCATTAATAATAAATGGTTTCAAATAAATGAAATTGGTAAACCAGGTAATTCAGGTCTCAGAATTGGTAAACCATACACTAAATCTACAGAGAAGTGTAAATACGACTGTTAAGAATAGTGACATCTATGGGCTGATTACTGTAGATAATCATTGATTTAATCTTGATCAGGTTATTAAGACATAATGAATACTAGTGACATCTTGGTGAATTTTATTGAAGCTAGTGCTACCAACTAACTAAAATAGGCCACATGACTCAGTAGGTGCCGACCGCATTGTTGTTGATTATTATTGTTCGTAAACCTGAAGACGGTATTTAATATTTTTTAGCAGTATAAAAGGGGTATTATTCAAAATACTTCCTCTCTCGCATTAATCGATACCTAGGGTATAGTCCCCTTATTTCCCCAGGCGGGGTCCGGGCTAAATTTAGCTACAAAAGTGTTGATCTCATTTGTTGTAAATTCAAAAGTGATTGTAAATAAAAACGACTCCATATTAAAAAGTGTTTTACAATAAAAAAGTCCACCACTCCTGAAGAAATGAAGTTATTGACAACGAGTAGATAAATGCTATTCCACAATGTTTTTTATGTAACTCTTGAAAGTAAAGTATTGCAATGTAATGTTTTTTATGTACATCTGCAAAATAGTAATGAAAAAATGGTGACTCGATACCAGTCTGTTCCATTAGAGTCACCAAAACTCCTTAAAGGCTGCATTATTTCCTATTTCCCCTTCTGCGAGTATCTGAATCGAATTTCCGCTGCATTCAATCCAATTTCATCCTTCCGTTGCTATTTCCGAGCTTTCCTCGAAACAAAGGCCCTTTTTTAGCTATTTATTTTTAAAGTGCACCGCACGAGCGCCAGTGGTCGGAGCCGATGGCACTATTGCAGCCATAATCTTTGGGGGAGGGGGATATAAATACAATGACCTACACAAAATAGAGAAATACCCACAGATCTGGAACCTCAAGGAACCTGAACCCTTTTTAGAGTGTCCTTTTTTGGAGTAATTAAGAGAAATTTGTGACAAAATGATAAAATTAACTTTTTAAAGATTCTGTGCTGTTCTATGCAAGTGGAATATGGGTTGGTTTGGTATAGATTGGATTGGTTTTATGCAAGTGGAATATGCTGTTCTATGCAAGTGAAAAAATTGTAATATCAGATAAACCAATAAATAATCTTCTCCCATATCTTAATTCACAAAAGGTATTTTTGTTGATGTTGTAAATTTAACTTACGTTTTATACCAAGAAGCGGAGTTACACGGTTAAACCAATCTACAAATAGAATTGTATGGTCAAAATTTTATAAGAATTTTATTTAAATTATGTTTTTTATAACAAAAATGTCTAATGCATGTATTGGTAATCATGCAATGCCTTTAACTTATTTTTATTGTATTTGCGAGGTAAAAAGTTAAGTTACAGATTTCTTGCAAATGCCTTAAATGAAAAACCGCTGTTTTTTAATGCTCCCTAACTGTTCGATCTTTTAATTAAAAATGTTTCTGAAAACAAAAAGTTTTTCATGTTTGAAATGAAATAATTGCAATTTTAAAATATTAAAGAATACTTCAAATGTTTCTAAAATGATATTACTGTTTTTACGACATCTTCAAAAAGAAGAAATATATGGAACAGTTAAAATAAATTAGAAATTTTCCAAAATTCGATAAGACATTATTATTATCGCATTAACAGTTTATACTCTATAACTCTCTTTGATGGGAAAACCATTGTCTATGAACTATTTTATGTAAATTTCTACTTCACGTATAAAAATTTTACCACATTTATTAGTATGGCTGTAAATATTTTCATTTGTGAACAACGTGCAAGTTATATTTATTATTGAACTTTCATATCTAACCCCTTCAGTTATCATTATATTATTATTCGATAGGCGGCGCCGCGTGCGAGCACCCCTCAGTCACAATTCAATTCGAATTAGCGAAGTTCCACACCACTTTGGCCGGTAGAGCGGGCGCAATGGGCGCCGGTGCGAGCCGTCGCATAAATGAGGACGCCATTTTTTGTTTCCTCGCGAACACTTCGATGTGTTTTTTCGCCTTTTCCTGTGGCGCTTTTTACCCACATAAGTATGGGGCAAATTGATATCGGTAATTCCCGTGTACGGTGGCCGCTGTCGCGGGCCGCTGCGGAAATTTGCATGTGATTTAAATACATATTTTCCGAATTTCCAATCAGATTGTTATGGGATTTTTAAAGTGTTTTTGGTTATGGCGTGATTTTAGAGATTCGGGGTTTTTGTCGTTAAACCATGTGGGTGTAATAATCCCAATACCAATTTATAAGACTTTTTTATTTTCATTACATTGAAGGTTTTCTCAAGGTGGAAAATAAACTTTAAACTTTTTTCGCGTAAGTTAAACAATATCATGAAGTAAAATTATATTTGAAAAAATAATGGATAATCAACACCTCTGCCATAGGTAACTCCGATCGTTCGCAACGGTTCATATGTATGAGCTTGTCCGGGTCTTGGCAACGGATAAGTCTGCCCACTACCTGAATGGCAGGCCGAATCGGGAGAAACTAGTTGAGGGAGACCCTTTGACTTCTCCAGTAGGGCTTTCTCGGAACGTCGCCTTGCAATGCAGTGGGAGAGATGGATTTAAATTCAGTCACTCCTGGACAAACTGACCCCCAGATTCCTACTAACCTTCATACCTTTTTCCTTCACAAAACTTCCTCTTCTTCCTTTCCTTTAAAAGACCATTCACACAGCATCCCCAAAGACGGCATAGGTTCTGAGGGTAATTGTTTTTCTATAAGCCTCCTGTGTGGAGCTAATGTAAAAGAAATGTCAGTCGGTACTCATATTATACGTAGGTACTAAGTTAGATAAGGTATAACTCGATCCGTCCTCTTTCATGAATTTCGATCACAAAAAGAAATGCACTCATTTTTAATTTGATTGTTTATTTTTGTTCTTATTGATTTTTATTACTATTATTTATATTTTTTATTTATTTTCTATTTATTTTCTTATTTTTACTATGTGTAAATATATAAATATGTAAAACTATATGGGACGTGTGGGATTGCACTATCCTCCCCACATCCTGGAATAAAGATTATTATTATTATTATTAATTACACATTGAAAGCCGCAACCAAATCCAGATACATAGCATAATTAGAAATTTGAACAAGTTTGTCCACATATAATTCTAAACAAACTTGTCATCGTAATAATTTTGAACAATCATGTTAGCATATCATTTTGAAAAATCATGTAACCATATAATTTTGAACAATCATGGGACCATATAATTTTGAACAAGCATGTTACCATGTGATTTTTATGCCCTTAAAAGTATTTTAACTTTTATTCTGTTATTGTTGACTGCATCTTTAGTCAAATAAAAAAAATACGACAAGTTGAAAAAACCAAAATATGCCATGTTGTCATGCTTGTCAGTTGATCACAATTTATTCAAAACGTACCGATGATCAACGTCCAACGGGGACCGTTCAAATATTTAAAACAAATCATAGGGCTTGAAAACTCCAAACACGTCTGACAGTATGTTCACAAGTAACGCAGATATGTAAGACGATGCCATAGAGAAAAGACTAACCTGCAAACTTTAATTTTTTTTTTTATTATTTTTATTTATTTTAGTACTTATCTTTAAAAAAATAGAACATGTTACAATGTTACTTTTCCGCCATTAAAAGCATTTGCTTGTGGATGGAGGAAAGTTTACATTTTAAACTTGTACAATTTATATAGTCAGGTGTTTCACATATGTACAGATTCACAGTTAATATACTGTTAATATACCGTTAAAACACAGTTAAATCATATCGCAATCAAGACCCTTTAACTAAAAGATAAAATCATCCATATGTATTCAGTAAGAAGTAAAATAGGTATAATTTTTTGTGTGACCTTCATGTGGTGATGGGGGAAGCAGCAATTTTCCCATTGGTGATTTCTCTAAAATGCTTTTGGATGGAGTTCAACAATTGTACTTTGTCATTAATGCTTCTGATTTCTACTGGAAGGTTATTAAAGAAGTATTTTCCTTGGTGTGTATAATGGTGTTGGGCAAAAGACGTGTTTAGTTTGGGGCATACAAATACATGTGTAAGTCTTGTACGATTTTCAGTTATGAATGAGAATTTATCCTTTTCTTTTATAATTTGTATGATTGAATTTTTCGCAAATAAGTTTTTAAATGTTGGAACTGAATTCTTTGAATATGCGCTCAGTGGGGAAGTCTGGAGGTTTTTTTAGTATAATTTTTATAATGAGTCTTTGAACAATTTCTATGGGGGTCAAACTAGTTTTGTAAGCTGCTCCCCAACTAATAATGGCATACTGACTGTACTAATCCGTAGTATATTGAGTGTAGATTTTTGGTTGACAAGAAGTTTCTAATTCGTAAGAATATATAAATTAATTTCCTAATTCTTTTTATTGTATGTCCGATATGATCTTTCCATTTTAGGTTTTTATCTATGATTATTCCGAGATATGTAATTTTATCTGCTGTTTTCAGAAGTGAACAATTTTGTCGACAGTGATTAGTATCGTGTTGTGCGAGAGAATGATTATGTAAGATTATTTGAAGATTTGATATATTGTTAGTGTTAATTTCGAAAGGGATGAAATATGTTTTATCACTATTTATTCGAAAATCATTTATCCTTAATACAATAATAATGTATCCGAAAAACATTTATTCTTTCGACGCTGAAAATGCTTCAAAGGAGGCTTCCATTGTCACCAAGCACCAATCTAAAATCAGCCTACTTAATTCCACCTTCCACAGAGAAATAAGACATTATTCGACATTTCAGAAAAACGAAAATGCAGATTAGATCGGTCCGATCTCTCGGAACGGCCAAAATACATACCCACTTAATTGCGGGCCGAATTTAGATTTCCAATTTAACAAGGCGGCCATCCCGGATACCCGCAATCTCCCGAAATCCAGGAGTTTGCCGACTGCTTGAGAAATTTTCCATTTCACTACTTATTTGTTACATATTCATTGACGGAGCCTTGGAATCGGGGGAATTAGCCGTGCAGCGGGATTCCCTGGTGGGTATCTCCGGCGGGTATGACCGGGCACGTTTCGCCGCCATTTTGAATACGATAGCGCCAGAAGAAATCGTCGATTTTAACCCCGTCCAACCCACTGTTTGCCGAGAACAAGTAGGTATATATTAATCATTTATCTGAGAGAAAGATTTTCTTAATATCGCCCAGTGCCCTGGTGAAATGGGGCCATTGGGAGTTGAAACGCTGCCTAAATTACATTGTAAAAACTAAACTAACCCAAGCCTGCATATTTTCAACCGCATCTATTTTTATACCATTCTAATTCTAAACCATCAAATCATTGAACATTTATCACAATAAAAACATTATCCGAATCGGAACAGGAAAAAGATATAAAAAAATACGAGTGGGCAGTTCATAGGCGGTAGAAGTGAAACATCAGAAAACTAAAGTAGATAAGAGGGGGGAGGCTACGAAGCACCGCACAAAGAGGAGAACTATTATACTATCTCATTCACTCGCAGGCTAAATCCCGTAGATGTATATGTTTGTCTCTTTTTAGTGTCGCTATTTTTCGTTTCATCGAATTTCAAATCACAACGTGCTGAAGAAGTTTTCACTTCAAAAAATACAAGTGTGCAGTTCACACGCGGTAGAAGTGAAATCTTAAAAACTAAATAGACAAGAGTAGGGAGGCCACGAAGCACCGCACAAAGAGGAGACCTATTATACGATCTCATTCACTCGTAGGCTAAATTCTATAGATGTATGTATTTGTCTCTTTTTCGTTTCATTGAGTTTCAAATCACAACGGTGCTAAAGGAGTTTTCACTTCAAAAAATACAAGTGTGTAGTTCACACGCGGTAGAAGTTAAACCTTAAAAAAACTAAATGGATAAGAGTAGGGAGGCTACGAAGCACCGCATTAAGAGGTGACCGATTATTCTATACCATTACCTCGCAGGCTAAATCCTGTAGATGTATATGTTTGTCTTTTTTAGTGTCGCTATTTCATTTCAAATCACAACGGTGCTAAAGAAGGTTTCACTTCAATATAGACTTCTTTTAATTGCTACAATATCAGGACTGAGTCATTTAGATACTCACTTGTACCTAGCCCTCGAGAAACAGTTTATGATAAACTAATCTGTCAGTCTGGTAGTCGGAAATGAAGAGACAGGAAAGTAATATTTTCAACTCATTATTTTGGACAATAATACATGACAGATCCTCTTCCCTCCTGTTTATGTTCCTTTATTTTTTATGCTTTCTCCTTTCCCCGCTAATGTATTTTTTGGGAAACTGGAAAACTCAGAATGAACTTGAACTTCTAATGGCACTTTTTGTAGCAAAATTACGAACCTGACTTCTATTCTCAACATTTCGAAACTAAACAATTTTTCAAAGTAATTCTTAAAGAAATATAACAAAAACATAATCAATTCTTATAAAAAGTCTAAAAAAACATGGTTCGAACTAGTACTGGGCGTTGACGATAATTCTATCCAACGCCAACGTCGTTATCGTTGGCAATTTTCAACTGTTGAAAATAGCTGTTGAAAATAACGTCGACGTCGACGGAGATCGACACGATACTAACAAAAAAACAAACAAAAAATATATCAAAATCGTATTAAGGAATTCCTTTTAACGGGTGGTTCCCCGAATCATTGATATATTATTAATTATTATTATCTCTATACCCCACGCCCCACACACGTAATAATAATCCTATAATAACGTTGTAAGTTGAAACTGTTGGAAGACGTTGGTTTCGGTGTTGAAAATATTACCCTGTTGAAATATTAAAAGACGTTGAAGATATATTTTGCTTGTCACTGATAAATTCACTTGTTGCTTGGCGCTACGGATCGGCCGTATTGGACGGGAAAATAAATAAAAAAACGTGCAGTAGGTACGTACATTACCAAAAGACCATGTCTAATTGGGTATAATATCGTTCACGAAGTGTGATCTCTTGACCCTTTTGATTTCATCATTCCAACACCGTTGAAAACAATAGTTTCAAAACCTAGCTGTCGCTGGCGACCGACATTGACAATTATCAATAGGTTATTTTTTTTTCTTGTCGTTGATAAATTTGATTGTCCCCTGACGCTGCGTATCGGCCGTATTGGATGGAAAAATAAAAAAAAGTGCAGTAGTTACGTTCATTAACAAAATACCGTTTAAAATATCGAGTAATGTTGTTCACGGAGTATAAACTCTTAACCCTTTTTATTTATTAGGCAGTTGAATCGTTGACTGCATTGAATAATATTAGCATGCAGGTATTATATTTCAACTGTTGGCGCCAATTATTTTCAACAGCGTTGGACGTTGAAACAATATAACTATTGTTTCCAACGGCTAGTTATATTTTAATACAGTACTACTTCGAACAAAAAAAAACAAAGTAATCACGCTAGTGGTGTCCCACGGACCCCATCAGCATGATTACTTACCAATCGGAGCCACGTCCGCTCTTCCTCGCGTTTGGCGCGTCACTGCGTGAAGGTACTGGAATGCACAATTTGTAATTCCTAAAACGAATGGTTTTATGAGTTTTCAATGGAGTCCAAGGGACCTACCGGATAAATTAAGGGTTAAACACCTCCTTTGAAAAGTCATCAAACCTGACAAATATAATATGTTTGCTTTCCCAATAGGTGTTGAGTTGAGTTTATTCTGAGTTGTCATGGAACCATTTTTTGGCTAACAAATTTTATAGTGTTTTATAATTTCAAATTTGGGAGGTATCGCCCCGGGAACCATTTATTGGATAACCAACGCCTCTGCCCCAGATAACCCTTGGTTAAAAAAAAAATTAGAAATTGGTTCGTTAGGTTTGGGGACTTAGTTGGGATGCTCGAGTTCAGGGAGTGAAGTCAGGCCGGATCGGGAGAGACTGGTCGAGGGAAATCTTTTGATCTCTCCAACATCAATCTCTCGAAACATTACCGTGAACTGCAGTGGGAGGGTTGGATTCGTGCCTCCGTTATTTCTGCACACACTTACCCCCAGATTCCTATCATCTTTCATACTCTTTTCCCTTTTCCTTCCCAGATCTTCCTCGCCTTCACTTACTATCTCCACTCAGCATCCCCAAAGATGACCTAGACCTCGAGGGGAATTATTTTCCTTGGGAACCCCGATGTGGATGTAATGTAAAAAAGGAACTAGGGTTCAACAACATATTTTCAGGGTACAAGATTTTTTTGTATTTTCTTCATTTAAATTTTATTCATTGGGTTTACAAGAGTTACCTATTCATTAACTTGACGAGTAGCTACTTATCAGGCCTCGGACAATATATCAACAAAACATTTATGAAAGATTCAAACAACATTTGAAATTTGGCCTCTTATTTTCGGAGATTCAGTTGTAATTTCAAAGGTCTATGGCTCATGATTAATGTATATAAAAAAAAATCATAACGCCAGAGCTTACCGTTCGAGAGATGTTGCTTTAGAAACAAAATAATATAATTTCTGTTACGAAGTTAATTTAGACAATTTTCAAGGAATGATATTTTCATCTCTTTTTTTTACATTAACTCCACACAGGAGGCCCTGAGGAAAATAATTTCCCTCAGAGCCTTGTCATCTCAGATGCTGTGTGGATCTCTTGTCTTGGTGCACAAAAATTGTGGGAATAGAGACATTTTTTTAATGCAGCAAATTATCACAAAGCGGATTTATTGTAAATCACTTTTTATAAGCATTTTTTTCTCATGTTGGTACTTGTAGCCTTGTAATACGGCAAAATTGGCGAACCTTCCATGTATAGGCGGGATTTATTTCTGAATGAAATTTTCAAAATCTCCTCCTATCTGTATTGTTTCACTCATATCAGACGAAATTGGTTTTCTCAAGACAAAGTGCTGTTTTTTTGCAGACGGGGGGAGAGAGATGAAGAATAAAATAAAGCAGTGAAATAATATAATAAAGGTTTATGGCGAAAGGGAAATAATGTGTTCCTTGGGAACATTTCTATTATGCTAATAATAATTGAGGAAGCTTTAGCAAGCCGGGAGGTGGAGCTTTTAATAAAGTTTCTTTCATCATGCATAACAACATTATCATTATTTTAAGATCTTAATTATTGGCTAATTTTATCTGCAGAGCCATCAAAACAAGCAGTTTTGGTGTTTTTGGTGCTAATAATAGTAATCAGAAACGCATAATTAAATTCATCACCGTGTAACCAATTGGTAGTCGTGTAGACAAAGATCTTAAGAGGAAGCCACAAACTAAAATGTTGTGTATTCTTAATGTGTCACTAAAATAGGTAATAGATAATCTAATCTAGAAACGCTTGATTTCAGTGGTTTATACAAGTAATTAAATTTTCAGATGTAGCAAACACACACTGTGATTATGCATAATGTATCTACTTGTTTGTTTAATAAATTGTCGTTATGTTAAATGAGGATATTTGATATGAAAACTTCTTTAGCAACGTTGTGATTTGAAAGTCGATGAAACGAAAAATGGCGACTCTAAAAAGAAACAAACACATGCATCTATAGGATTTGGCCTGCGAGAGAATGAGAATGTAGTATAATTGGTCTCCTCTTCTGCGGTGCTTCGTAGTCTATCGGTCTTCCCACTTTTGTCTACTTTAGTTTTCTGAAGGCTTCACTTATACCGCGTGTGAATTGCACACTCTATTTTATTTATTTCACTCTCGTTTATTTTAGACGTAGATCTAATCCTATCCCATTAGGTCCAGTCCCTTTAGGTTATATCAGTTCCAATCTTGAAAACGACTTTGAAATAACTTTCTGTTACAAATATTATATCACAGTTGAGCTCCACACAGGAGTCCCTGAGGAAAATAATTTCCCTCAGGGCCTTTGTCATCTTTGGGGATGCTGTGTGAAGAGTTTTTTAGGGAAAGGAAGGAGAGGAGAGTTCTGGGAAGGAAAAGGGTTTAAGGTGTGGGTAGGAATCTGGGGTTTAAGACCTAGTCATAAGACCTAGACAAACCTCACCCTATGAACCCGGGCAACCCTGCTAAATCACCAAACGTAGCGAACCACTTGGGGTGACCTATGGCAGAGGTGTTGGTTATCCAAAAAAGGTTCCTGGAACGGCGGTATCCATTCCCGCCACCCAATTTATTAATAATTAAAAAAAAACAATCCCTTGAGTCCTTCAGGAGAGATGTACGGGTCAAAAAACTATTTAAGACTATTTAGAAGTGCTCTCTTCCGCGTATTTAGCCAAACTTGGCTTCAAGTCACAAAAATAGTCAGTTTAATATTTATTTTATGACTTGGGCACTAAATGGATTGGCGTCGATTTGGCTGATCTTTGCGTAAGGGTCAGTCTTAGTTTGTTTTTAAGTTTAAAACGCTGCTTTATATATCTAATCCAATATCTCGCAGAGATACTCAATGGGACTTTTCACAAGGCGATCGGACTCGAGATTCACCCCTATAAAGTATTATCGCGCATGTGATGGTTGGATTCACTTTGTACATGTAACTGTTATATTTGCACAGTACTAGTCTCTCCTTGTAAAGAGTTAAAACACGGTGTCCCGGATTTCCATTACTAGTAATTGATCCCACCAAATAGTTCGATATTTAAAAGGGAAAACCAGAAATATGTCATTTTTAAATCAGATTTTAGACGTATTGACTCTTTTCCACAAAAAAATGTAAATGGATTTCGAAAGATTGTTCTTTTATGTAGCATTCGAATGTTTTAAATTTTGAGAAAAAATGTTTATTTTTAGTATAATAAGGTTATACCGTAGGTCAAGGTAAAAGATTTTGTATTATACCACACCCGTTTCAAACCATACAATTACGCAATAAAATAAATCAATATACTATCTGGGTATCGCATGTTTAAGAATTTTAATTTCAGTTTAAATAAAATCATTAAAAAATATATACGTACATGTGTTTCTTGACGAAATTGGTCCGTTTGTGTATTTATTTACGCTCTTACAAACTAATATATTTCAGATTTTTTTTACATTCTTATTTAACTTAGACATTATTGAAAAATGATAAATACTTGTAATCAAAAAATAATTACAAAAAGTACATTATTTTAATAGTTTTATCATCACGCCTTTCAGCATTTTTGGATGTAGGTATAAATTTTAGCAAATTTGGAATGAAATAAAATCGATGTTGAGTTATAATTTTAAAAAGCTGGTATGGTGAATAATTAATATTTCTCATTGTAACCGCCCTGCACGATCGTAAGAACAACTTTCGATGAAATGTGGATTTTCGGTCGCTGGCTGGTTAAACGCTCTTAAGAGACCGTGACTAACACAGACAGTTTGACAGGTGGGGAACAATATTTCGATGCATCATAAGTAAAAAATCGACGGTGTATTCCTCCGATATTCACACCAACTTATTATTAAGGGTATTTTTAAGTCGAATAATGCACACAAAATTATTATTTTATAATAAATTACAGACCCGGCCACACGTTGCTGTGGCTAACGAAACACAACGCCATTACCCAACCTTTATAAAATACACACCACCCGCTTGCCAGCTGCCCGCTGCCCGCTGCCTGAATTGAATTTCTCAGCTTTTCTCTACTATAAACCTTTCTCTTGAATCACTTTATCTATTGGTGAAAACCGCATGAAAATCCGTGGCGCAGTTTAAATGATATATGCGCACATACATTTTGAGCGACTTCATTTTATACTATGTAATGTAATTCGAGCGATCGCCACTAATTATACAATGCTTGCAATGCAACACTGGATATTTGAAAAGGGAAAATCAAATACCTACTTACTCTAGGATATCTATTTTCCAATTTCTTCCGTAGAACGAATTTTAAAAGTGACTATATAGTACGGCCCGCCAGCCGTTTTAAATCGCACAAAAATATGTTTTCTTTGAATTTCTCGGCTTTTCTCCAATATAATTTACATGTATTATATGTACATATAAACATTCGTCTTCAATCACTCTATCTATTGGTGAAAACCGTATGAAAATTCGTTGCGTAGTTTAAAAGATTAACGCGCACATAAATTTTGAGCGACTTCCTTTTATACTATGTAATGATATTATTTCGGGGGATCAATTGTCGGGTCACCGTTTCAAAGACTTTATATTTTCGATTTTCAAATAATTACATACTGTCTTTAAATCGATGTGTCGCATGAAACAAATGCTAGAATCTAGCAATTTAATATTATTATTAACATTTTGTCTGGCAATAAGAAACCATTAAACGTCTGTAAACACAATTGTCACTGATATATTATGTTTATATGAACACTGGAGTCGTTGTGAATGGTAATGTATAGATATATCAATTTTCGTATGAACAGTTTCCGGCAGATACGTAATACATTGCGTTTACTTCGAATAATATTTTATAATATCGCATTGTATGGCGGCCTCCAGTATTTATTAAGTACCACTAAAGTCAGAGTTCATGGAATGCTATGGACGGGTAGCAGACTCTCCGTCACCAGAGGAGATATTCGGGAAAAAATACGCTGAGAAGGAAATGTATTTCTGGAAATAAATGCGAGACTTATTCTAATCAGTGAAAGCGTGGACTATATTTTTGGCTGAAGCGGGTAAAGTCTGAAAAGCAGAAGCTACTCGTACAACAACTGGGATTTTCGTATTACTAAATACATTCAGTCCCGTAGTAGTTGAGGTCTAAGTATTTGGCTTCTGAGTCGGGAGGACGCAGGTTCCGTTGAAGAAAAGACTAGATTATGTTTTTTGAAGTGAATACTTCTTTAGCACCGTTGTGATTTGAAAATCAATGAAACGGATGCGGGCGATGATAAAAGGGGACAAAAACATGTATGTTTGTATACCTTTAGATGTGCTTGTATATAACACATAGATACCATGTATATCTACAGGATTTAGCCTGCGAGAGAATGAGCATTAAAATATTTATTTGTTTCACGGGTACTCAGTTCCAATATCCTTCGGTCTAGTGGTAAAAAGCCCCTGACGATCCTTAGCGGCCAGAAATTCAGCGGACCATGGATCAAATCCTACGAAATAAAATAAAAAAATATTTTTGTAAAATCAATATCTAAACTACTCGACAAATTCGACGACAAAAATATGGTTAAAAATCATCATTTACATTGATAAAAGAAAGTTCTTCGTAGTTACCCTTCTCTTGTCAACTTTAGTTTTCTGAAAGTTTCACTTCTGCCGCGTGTGAATTGCATACTCTGATTTTTTTTTCATTTACTTCACAGGCTTCGATGGCCTTCCACGGCCCCGTGTTGAGTCGTTACGTTACGATCCTTGCCTATTCTGGAAGTCACGGGTTCAAATGCCGGGGAGCGCAAGTAAATTTTTATTTGATTAGTTTAGATTACTTTACAATTTTATTGTCATTCATAGCCATCAGGCAAGCCGGGTATTTATTGACAATTTATTAATATATGAGCAAGTTTAAGTACCTTCCTTATCTGTTGTGACACAGGTTAAAAAAGATATAGTTTATTTGCAGTGCGTTCCAGAGTAGTAGATACTTTGAGTATCACCCTTATGAAAGACCACCAAGTACAGGTACTACTTTATGAAAGGCGGATTATTGAAATAAAAAAAGTTTCCCATTATTAGTTCTCAGCCAATGATTTTACATTCCTAAACATTTCTAGAAAAAATATAGGCGTTTTGAAAACATAATTTATTGATACAAGTCCAGTAGTTTTGAAAACGGGCCTTGTTATTATTACACTAATATCTACACACATTGTGTTAAAACTTGTAAGGTTTGTACACGTCATTGTAACCGTTTAATTATTCAAAAGGGGGGATATTATATAGGTCAAGGACGATTGGAATTACGTTGACCCGGGAACAAAGCCTCTTCGTAGGGGTGTTTTAAGCATTTAAATTTATTATAAATCAGATGATATTGTTTGGATGAACGACAATAGTGCGCTTTAGAAAAATTCTCACAAGAAAGTATTGACTTGTAGATTCGAGCCCTTTCAGTACTTTTTTATGATCAAAAATTGAATAATACGGCACAAGCAATACGATGCCTCGTATTGTTTTCCAACATGGTAATGAAACGACGCGAGCTAAATAATTAAGACAATAAACATTTACACAGATTTGATGATAATAGAGATCATTGAGGTTTTTATTAGAAATCCGATTTTCATTTTTAAAATGCATATTTTATAGGTATGTATTTTAACGCTTGTCTCAATTCTTGACTTCGACAGCTGGTTATAGCTGGCTTCGTTCTGTTATTCCACAAGTATACTCCATGTATTGCTTTAAATTTCCAAAATCATTAGACAGTTCGTTTTTATATTATATATCTAAGTTCTTTCGAATTTTGTAGTTTTTCTGGAGTTCCTCAAGGGTCTATTCTAGGACCGCCTTTGTTTCTGGTTTTTATTAATGATATTGGTTCTGACCATATCGTCCAATAAAAAAACCTTCCTGATTGCATTCTTCTCCGTGTTTATTTTAAAGATACAATTATAACGACTTACACACTGAATCTGTAATGTAATATAAATTTACAATTTGAATTGAACAAATAAATATTTAAAAATAAAAGTTAATTTGTAGCACTCATAAAACTTAGATAGAGTTCACGAAGTTGTTACATATTTTAGAATGTATTTATGATTTGAAAATATTTTTTATAACCAAAGAAATCGAGCTGAAGAACACCCGAGTTACAGATTTTCCACCCATGACGCAGCGGTTACTTCTGTGTCGGCTAGAGTAAAAACAAAGCTTTAACGCGAGGTGAAAAGCATTCGCTCGCCAGGCATTTAATTAACTTGAGCTCTCCTGGCCATTTTCTGCGGTTTTTTCGTATCGTTTTATTTGTGTTTTTTCTACAAAAAAACAATTAATTTTCCCCTTTACCGAGAGAAGTGTTAAAAATGTAGGCAAATAATCGCTTAGCATTCAATACAAGAACCCACTCCGCAGGTTTTTGCTGTTAGGCCCTGCGGACGGCTTCTGGTTCGGCTTCGCCCAGTTGGTGTTGGTGACCATTTTAAAAATCCGATAGGAACTAGATCACTGTGTTCCAGTGACAGCTAGTCAACTAACTTATTTTATTGCCGCGTGGTACTATTATTCACAACTGCCAGTTACAATAACAATCATATTACCGTCAATCTCTCCATATCCGGAAAAAAATTGAAATCCGTAGTACTTATATCTGCCAGCGGCATGTCTTCATGCGATCTCTTAACGTAAGTGGCGTCATCCTTTGGCATTATTAGCTACTTGCTTGAATTCGATTCTATTACAAAAGTAGCTTTTTAACAAACTTCAAGTACGAAGATGGCTTGGCTTAAGGCACGACGTCAGATTTGCATTCTTAGACGGATTCTTAAATTTGAACCGTACAGACTATTAATAACGTCCGATAAAAAACAAAGATCTTATGCTTTGCAAAAACCCGAAAATTATGGCAAATGAACAATTCTTCTCTAAAACCTTTGTTGACCATTTTGGGTTTCGTCTGTCTTTCTTTTCCGTTTTAAGATGGTGGGCGTTTTAATGGTTCAATAAAAAACCTTTTTCAAATGTGAAATCTTTGGCTTGATTTAGACTTTCTTATTTTTATTTTATGATACCCACTTGCCTGAAGAAAGTTTAAAAAAAGTTTAGAAAGTTTAAAAAAATAAAGTTTAAGTTTTAGTCAAATTATATAATTATTTATTTGAACAAAAATCGAGTGCAGTTTACACGCGGTAAAAGCAAAACTTTACAAAAACAATCTCAACGAATACTTGAAAATTGAGGTCATAATCAAAGCGACCAATGAGTGCAGAACTAGCGTAATTTCCGTTTCATATCTCAACAAATAGGAGCCTTTAAAAGTGACATCATATTCAAAGCGGCCAATGAGCGCAGTTGATGCGTCGCAGGTGCAGTAATCGTCAGTTCCGTTTCATCCGAAATCCTAATCACAGCGGGGCTATAGAAGTTTCACTTAAAAAAAGTTTAATACTTAGGTTATTTTATTTTATTTTATTTGTGTACAAAAAATTTACAACATTACAGATATTTTATCTAATTAATTGTAATAGTACCATTTTCACAGTGAGAATGTAGCGCCAAAAACCTTAAAAACTCATTGAATTTTTCGAAGAATATGTCGAAATTTTTATCTAATATATTTAAATAGCGTATCGCTCTTCCCACGGACGAATTCGGGTACAGATTTGTATGACTATATCGGCAATATAATATGTTATGACGACGTGCCCGAGAGTGAGACTCTGGTACAAATAAATTGATTTGCGCCAGAATCTCACCGTTAGAGACGAGGCCATTGATTAATTGAAAGAAATATTTTAGCAACGCAAAACATCTACGAGTTTCTAGAGAATAGTAGTTAGTCATACCTAGAATAAATCTCGATGGATACAAATATGGAAATGTTCCAGAGGCGTAAAAATAAAAAACGGAGGAATTTTTTATGAACTCTTTCAATGTTCAAAATATAGGATGCTTCAAATGGGGCCCAGATAATACAATTCGACTCCAGTACACTTAGCACCAGTGAGTTGTAAAGTAGCCTAATTGTTAGTGGGTTTTGAAATGAGCATGAATTGCGAATGACAAAGCCCAGCAGTTTATGTGCTCTGCTGCATAAGCCATTTGTGTGCTGGTGGAATGTAAAGTATAATTAAGTACATAGGTGTTTAAGTATGTAGGTACTTAGAAATCTTATGATTTGGGATGAAATTTATGTTTTGTGACCATCAGTGCGTATATAAAATAAAGTTTTTCTGAAAAGCGCTCTGGTCTTATGGGATGTATTTTAATGTATTCAGCCAAATATTCATCCCAGTTCCCATACAAGGTATGTGAAAAGATCGGGGCGTTACGATTCTCCAAATGTCCCTTTAATTTATAAGGATGGTGCCAGCCAATAAATACAAGCAATTTTTGGGCATCGTTAGTAAGAACGGGCGGAATAAAACACAAAACATGTGCTGGCCGGGTCCCCGAAAACTATAAAGACGTCATTATCCCCAAGTTATGTTGGACCCTGCATTATAAATTGGAATTTATCCCTCGCGCTGGACGCGTAGCAAGGCTGAGTGGGTAAATTATTACGTTTCCCGGAAAACAGGGAAAAAGGAGGGGAAAGCTGGGAATTTTCCCACGGTTGAAATGGGAACAGTTCTTAGAGATATTCATGGGATTAGGACGATATAGGATTAGTTTGCTTTGTTGTGTATTTATTGTTAAATATAAACCATACAGTAAAGCTGCTAGCGCAAGCGGTGTGCTGTAACGCCCGTTATTGCACATTGTATTATTATATTACATATCGCTGAGATTAATTTTGTATTACATAGTTATATTCACTGAACCGAAAATCCCTAGGAATACGACTTGGAAAACTGTCATTGCCAAATAATATACATTAGACTAGCCAATGATGTTGATTATCTGATCAAGAAATTTCACTTATAAGTAAGGAAAAAATAGATTTTTAACAGGCACACGAACACGCTCAGAACACATTTTTTCGGTTCATCTTTTTAGCGGTAGTTTCAATTTGGGACGCGGGTTCGCTATGTTTGGTCACTTAACTGGGGTGCCCGGGTTAATGGGTGTGAGTATTGTCGGGATCTCGGTGGTGGATGCGTCTGCCCACCAACTGGGTGGTAGGCCAGATCGGGAGAGACCGGTTGACGGTTGACTTTTCCAGCAGTACTCTCTCGGAACATCGCTTTGCACCGCAGTGGGAGGAATAGATTCATACGTCCGTCACTCCTGGACACCCTGACCTCCAGATTCCTTTCCACCCCAAATACCCTTTTCCTTCTCAGAAATTCCTCTTCTTCCTTTCCTAAAAGTCCCACCACATAGCATCCCCAAAAACGATATAGGTCCTAGTGCGAATTTTTTTCCTCAGGGCCTCTTGAGCGGAGCTAATGTACAAAAAGAGGTTTTGAAATAGTGTCTCTATTAGGCCATACAAAGTTGACCTCTGCTTGGTACCTTCCTACCACTTTTTACGATTTTTCATTTAAAGGTAATATTATATTCAATGTTATGATAAACGTGGTTTATTACAAAGACGATAAAACTTCTTGTGTGATAGAATTGGTTTAAAAAGCTTTCAGTGTAAAAATGGATGGACCAATATTTAAAAATAATTTTCATAAAGGAGCAACTTTTTACCATAATTTCTTGCCGCAAGATATTTCCGTTAAGATTGCACAAGATTGTTGTGTATTACTTATTCTTGTCGACCTAGGTATTGCCCTGTCTGGAAGGTAAATTCTATTTCCTTCTTACTCTGTTACATATAATATACTAAAATGTGCTGCTCTATCCGCCATCTACCAAAGAAATAAATAAACAATTTCGCGGTTTTTTTTTCAAGTTTATACAATTTCGTTGAAGGTCTTGCAGGAGATCTTTTCTTTTAGTATTCAGAATCCGTGTCTATACATTAAGGCAATCTTGACAGGACACGATAATATTGACGGCCAACGCCTTGCACTGCAAGACTTTTGACAAGAAACACAATTAGAGTTTGGAATAAGCAATAATAGGCAAAAAAACAAATCAAATACATTAATTACAAAACATAACCTGGTACAACTCCCTAATAAAAAATGCTTGTAAAAGTTCAAAATCGAACAAAAAAATATACGTCACTAAATATTTTCATAAATGCGAATAAAGTTTATTCCACGGATCACAGGAAGCCAAAGCGTCCCTCAGATATTTACTCTGAGTGTGTTTTTATCAGCAGAATTGTTGCAAAACGCTTTCAGAAAGTTTCCCCGCTGTTTCACGAACGCATAGAATTTTTGCCGGTGCGGGCACAACACTCCGATCCGAACAAAACTTTATATTTTGAAATTTCTACATTCTGGAGTTACCGCGATGTAGAATAATATATATTTATATGTAGGGTGGTTCGTACAGCAGAGGAGTATAGAAAATGTTTTACAATGTTAGAATAATATTACATATACAGTTTTCTGAAATGTCTGTGATTTTTACTTCTGTAGTGGAAAGGCAAGGGTTACATTAAAAGTTTGTTGTTGTGGACAAAGGGACATTTTTATTCTAAATTCTGATTATTGTTATTATTCTTTTTATACTCACAATGGGCATTTTATAATTTTATAGGTATCAAAAAGCTTGACGTATTTGGAAATCGTCGAAATCACATAAGAAAGAAAGAACGCTGTTGATCCAACGACAGAAAAAATTTAATAACTTCTGGAGGAAAAAGTTATCTTGCAAAGTAAAGTAGTTTCGCACATAACTACGTTTTTAAGGGCAGTATAAGGAAACATTAAGAGTAACATTTAAATGAAAATAACTAGTAAAAAAATTTAAGTGTAATAATATTAATTATTATTTTTATTTGATAAACTAATGTTTAAGACAAGATTTTTATGCATAGCACAAAGGGTAACAATTATTATTACCCTGAAACACTCATCTACATTGAAAAAATCTCCCGAGAAAAGATACATGCCGCCGACGGGACTCGAACCCGCGTCCTTCTGATTTCCGGTCAACTGCTCGGTCAAGCTTGTGTATAGGCTTGTGCTAAATAAACAAATAAATAAATAAAATAAATACTAGTGTTTCATTCAAAAATTACCGCTTATTACATTTTTCTACTTGCAAATTTTACATTTTTGTCGGCGGCGTGTATTTTTTCTCGGGAGATTTTTTCAATGTAGATGAGTGTTTCAGGCTAATAATTATTACTTGTAATAATAGTAATAATATTCAGTAAAATGTTTATAGACAATAATAGTCATATATTGATTGATATTGAGTCCATTTACGATTCACATACACATTCAAAATATTACATATAGGGTGGCGCAAAACTACCGTTTTATTTTGAATCTTATTGTAATGTGTAATAAGATTCAAACCATATCGGTAGTTTTGCGCCACCCTTTATTATTTATAGGCCGGTTAGTAGCCGGTTGGACAAATGCGATTAGTTCCAATCTAGAAGTCACAAGTAGTTCAATCTTCTGATAGCTAAGTCCACCGTCACTGCACATTGCTCAAACAACTTTTTAGGCTCTTTGAAGGAAGTGGGAGGAATTGAAGTAATGTTAGTAGGAATAATATAATGTAACGTTAATGTTGATCTTTCTTCTTGGTTATGAAAAAGGTTATAGTAGATAAATTAATAGACATTTGTGTCTTTGAAATCTTTGAAACCTTCAATATTTATGTAGATGATCTTTTTAGCTCGAGAGATGATTTTTAGCAGCACCTAGTATAAAATTTAACTTTAGCAGACTTCTGTACACAAACTGTAGATTGAAAAAATGTTTTTTTTGTATTTCCTGTGTATTTTAATTGCAACAAAAATATCAGGACTGAGTCATTTAGATACTCGCTTATACCTAGATTGCATGCAATTGGAAATGCTTTCTCAGAAGTAGTAGATGTGTTCAACTGCACCGAATATAGTTATAAGAAGGCTATAATATCATACCTCAATGACAATAATTAATGTTAAATAGTGTTCGTCTGCACGGCGTCTATATCATACTCTAATATAGATTCCAAACTGCTTGTTTTATTTATATTTACTATCAGATAGTTAAGTGATAGCTCACTGATAGCTAATAATGTATAACTTTTTTTCAAAATTATTATTTTTAAACCAAAGATTTATTATTGATTCTCTAACTGGCAGCCCTGATAAGCAGAACTAATTAGCAGTACCCGTAATCATTTCAAACTTCAGTAATTTCAACTGAAGGTAACAATAATATCATTACTAAATTATGTACTCCATTTTAGCCATTTCCTAGAATCAAACAATATGTACAAATAAAAGTAAAGTAGGTATATTATACTTGATGTTGAGAATTTTTCTAAGAATTCACCTTAATTTACTTATGTTTATTCTGCATAAAAATGTGTATTTTGTACGAGCTCATACTATTTTTTTCTTGTTGTAAAACATATTTGTATCCTATAACTAAATACTAGTTGTTATCATACATATGTACTTTGTTTAATGTATATATTATCATTGAAATTATCCTCCTATATACCACTATGTATCACCGGATTGTAATAGCCATTTTATGGCGTTGAAATAAACAAATAAATAAATGAATAAATAAATAAATTAATTAAACAACAATTTCTAGATATTTATGTATGTCAATGTATGTCAATCAGTAGTCCGGCTCTTAGGAATTTAGTCGCTATGAAGCATTTCTCGGGTAATGAAACTCTTCAAAATAACTCTTGAAAATTAAAACTCTTTAAAATAAAACGAAAAAATCTCTTAGTTTATTTATATATATATATATCACCGAATCTTATTGTCTGCGCCGTGTTTTTATGAAAACGAAGTAACTACAAATAAGTAAATATGATAAAATAATCAATTTTTATGTTAAAACTATTAGTGGACCACGTAAAATCATTTGCATTTCTTTTCTATATTCAACTGCACCTACATTATAAAGCATAAATTAATATTATGAAGCGGGGAAAATCTCGCAAAGCGTTTTGGTTCAAACTCGCCCGATTGCGAACGGGATTAACATTTTCACATTCGGCGGTTCCATTAAACTTTTATGAAATCGCGATTGTACATAGCCGTATAACCATACAGCTACCTAGCTATCTAGCCATCTAGCTACATATCTAGTCATATAGATTCCCAGTTATCTGAACACCTAGCTATCTAGCAGTCTCCATAGATATTTCCTCCCATCCGCAACGCAGCAATTTTCCGTATTGTAAAAGTTTTCCTTGCTTATTTTAAATAAAATGGATTCGACCGGAGCGACGGGTTATATGGATATCTGAAAAGTGTAACGAAACTTACCCATATAAAACATTCTGGGCATTCAAGGGAAAACCAATATCTACAAAAAGTGAGTTTTATGGTAAAAATCTCAATTTCATTTTCGGCTGTTCAATGAATATTTCTTGTAAAAAAAATTGATCAAATTTTTTTTTTTCAAATTTACGTTTTCCTCAGAGCCCATGTCATTTTTTTTAATTCAACGGTGAGATATAAGTATAAAGAGAGATTGGACTGATCCCTGGTGGCGATCTGCATTATAGGAAGAATGGTAAAAAACAGAACAAAAAAAAATGAAGGAAATTTATTTCACTGTTGAGGAAAAATATACAGGATGTCCGGGGGTAAAGTGCATTAACTTCGGGAGGTGATTCTACATAATGGTAGGAGTAAAAAAGATTAACAACTTTTTTAGAAATTCCAACATTTTTTTCCCATACAAAAAGATCTACTTACTAAAAATCCGTAGTGTGAGGTACGATCTTACTTGCCGGGAGCCTGCCGGGCACAATCGTGGCAACAATAAATGGTGGTGATTGGCCCGTATCGTAACAGCGGAAAATAATAAAGCTGGCCGCGCACCACAAAACTACCCCTATAAGTTGGAATTTCGAAAAAAGTTATTTTTCTTTTTTACTTACACTATCATGTAGAATCACCTCCTGAAGTTAATGCACTTTACCCCCGGACACCCTGTATGTTTTCTTATGGAATATAACAACTGGTTTTGCACAACTGAAGGAACAATTGAAATAGCGATTGAACCAACTGAACTGTATTGATTTTCTAAATAAGGTAAATACTTTAAATAGCATTTTACCTAATTTATGCGTCGTATAATAATCAGTTTTGATTATTTATTAACGTCCATGATTTCTATGCAAATTTTTTAGAGATAATGTTGTTTTTTCTATATATAAATGCTGTGTAGTCTCAACAGTTTATTAAAACTACGAAAAGCGGTTCCCAATGTTTATCTGATTAAAATATATATGTAGATAAAAAATAAAGAAAAAAAAATCGAACTTGAAAAACATGTTGCTTTTTGGATTTCTTTGAATGCTAACGTAATGCAATTTTTTTAATGCATTATGAAATGTTTTCTGATAATATCCGAGATAATAAAGGGGTTAAAAAACTTATTTTATTACAG
The DNA here is from genome assembly GCA_917880885.1 of Limnephilus marmoratus. NCBI lineage: Eukaryota > Metazoa > Arthropoda > Insecta > Trichoptera > Limnephilidae > Limnephilus > Limnephilus marmoratus. The sequence goes on along the minus strand of OU862918.1, from coordinate 20,080,483 downwards.
TACTCTCGCATTAATGAAAATGATTTATTGATACGTTCACACAACGTTACACAATTTCTTTTGGCATTTTCTGCACACAGGAGGCCGTGAGTAAAAGAATTTTGCTCAGGGCATGTGTCATCTTAGGGGGATGCTATATGAAGGGTATTTTTAAGGAAAGGAAGGATGGGAAGTTCTGGGAAGGAAAAATGTGTGGGCGGTGGATAGAACCTTGGGGTCATTGTATCCAGGAGTGACGTACGTATAAATCCATACCTTCAATTGCGGTGCAAGGCGATGGGTTGAGCGAGTCCAGCTGGAAAAGTCAAAAGGCGTCTCTCGACCAGTCTCTCTCAATCCGGTTCTCTATGAAGTAAGTGGGCAGATCTGCCGCCAAGACCCAGAGAAACCTTACTCCATCAACCCTGGAACTCCTGCTATGTCACCAAATGCATCGGACCACTTGGGGTGACCTATGGCAGAGTTTTTGGTTGAACACCCACCTCCCGAATTGAAGTGGATAGCGTGATTGATCTTTAATGTAGATCAGGAACAATAATATCCTTGTATGAGGTCTAAACAGAAAAATGCTCTAGCGTCACAATGAATACACAAGACCATCAAGGGCTATGGTGCTGTGCAATTTCAATGTACATAATAATTATTATATCTTTGTTCATTTTTATAAAATCAATTGAAGTCTTTGGTGAAGCTGGGTCGAGGCCGAACAAAGATATTGAAATATAAGAGATGTGCTATCCGCAGTTTTTACTGGGTGGGACTGTTAGGAACTCTCTGAAGAAGAAAAATAAGGAAGCATAAACTTAGTCTTGGCTGAATTGATAATGTCTATATAAATTCCACATAAATGGTTCCAACTGTGCACAGATTGTATGGTCACCGACAGTTATAATTTGAAGTTTTTAGTAAACTGCTAATTATCACTTGCATTTGAGAATACGAAAATAACGGACACTTAATCATGGAAACAATGTTCGCGTGTTGAAGGTTGACAGAAATATTCCCAAAGAGGGACTGTATTTCCTGGTGTCGCCGATATCGCCAATACTACTGTACACCTTAAAAAATCAACTAAATGAACGAATTATTTCCGTATTCAAACAACATTGTTAACCAAAACTACTGAACACCTAAAAAAATTAACCACTTTCTGTATTCAAACTATTCCCATTAGGAAGTAATTCGCCGACAGTCGGGCGGACACCGTAGCATATCTTATGTATTTGAATATCTTTGGGGCTGAACGAAAAGCTTGGAATATCTTGCCGTATTACAACAAACTTTTCAGGCGGATTTTAAAATTATATTATAAGAAAGTTTCACAAATTAGCTGCTTAATCAGCGTAAAAATTGGTTGTGTTTTCTTGTACGTCCTCCTCACAATAGCCTTGGAAAGAGGCGAAACCATTAATTTCCCATCAACAAAAGCATTTTGGATAGAAATTAATCTCGGCGGCTACAAAGGGCCTTAGATTATAGCTTTCCGGTGCTTTGAAGGAATTTAATTCCTAGAAACAAAAATTCTGTGTTTAATTAATATTTCACTGAAAGGTGTTGAGCGGGGGAGACCTTTGTAGCCTCATGAATTTACACCCGCTTTAAGGTTAATTAGAACCCTCCCTCCCATTAATACCTTAGGCGCAAGTTAAGTTTTTGCACGTCGATAACACTTTAATCCATGACTTTAATTATTTGATTGGATGGTAAATTAATGGATTTGGTGTTAGTACCAATATATTTAATAAGGCTTTGCACTCTTTGCAATGAGATAAGATTTTGTTCATTATTTTTTATGTATTTAGGGGGCATACAATAATTACGTAAGCTCAAAGGTTCAGCATTTATCTCACTAAGGGGGGAGGGGTCTAGATTGGGAGAAAAACTGCTCACGTAATTAATGTATGCCCCAGTTCTTGGCGGCGGATGATCTGGACACGCTGAACCCCGGATTCTTAACCACCCCTCATATTTTTCCCTTCCAGAACTTTCTGTCCTTTCTTTCCTTAAAAAGACCCTCCACACAGGATCCCCAAAGATGACATAGGCCCTGAAGGAAATTATTTTCCTCAGAGCCTCCTGTGTGGAGTTAATGTTAAAAAAATTATCCATTTAAAGCTACGTTTCGATTGTGAATCGTGGTCTTTTACAAGGGCGATACTGAACGAATCTACCACTCTGAAAAGTGCCGCAAATATGCTTTGCTATTTTAAATGAATAAATTGTGAAATAACACAAGTTAATCAAATGAATTTTACTTGAGCACGCGACCTAATGATTTATAGACAAGGATCGTAACCACTCAACCACAGAGGCCGTCAAAAATGAATGTAAGAACTAAAGCTGAAAAATCAAAATCTGTGACTTTAATGAATGTGATGTACTGAATATTTATGAAATCAATACACTCGCTCGCGCTCGGCAATCGTAAAGAATTGGTAAATAGGTACTGGTACAATTTTTGTCATCAAATTTTTGTGCCCTTCCATATTATCTTTCAATAGTCTGGGCAAAAGCAAATAAAACATTATCTACGTTTGTCAAAATGGGATAAGTATTAAACATGATTTTTAAGACTTCCTCCTGATTTTTTGCTTCCTCCTAACTTCAACATGGACCTCTACACACAACTGGTTCATTCCTTTCTCTGTGCACATCCAAAAATATAACTTAGATCAATAGGCCAGTGCAATTAGCGCAAAAAGGGGGTCGCGATCGGAATTATTCCGGTAGTCCCAATTTTTTTATATGTTTTATATACTCATCTCCTGATGTAAAATCTGAGTTTTCAACCTTGGGTCACTTGAGCTTTCGCCGCCATTTTGAAAAAACCAGCCGAAATACGCCAAAATCTAGTTTTTCTCAAATATCTCGTTTCCAATAAAAATTTCGGCTAAAGTTGCTTTACAAGTTTAGTAGAACATAAAGTTACCTACAATAATATGAAAAGAATTTTCTTCTATCTCTAATGCATATGGAGATAAGCAGGCATAAAAACGTGAAAAAGTTTATAAAAACAGGTAAATTGCCCGACTTGGTTTGGTTTGTTGTGCGTATCTCTTTTCCAGTACAATTTTGTGAAAAAATTACTGATATAATACGTATTTCATACATGTTTGATGTTTTTATCGCAAATATATTTAAGTATCCAGTATCTTATACAAAATTTTCTTAAAAATTAGGTCAAAAACTGAATCAGAAGAATAGTGTTGGCATAACTTGATTATTATTATTTTATACAATTACTGTTGAAATAACATGTAACATACATATTAGCAACATTAACCATCAATGTAATCAAAACATATAAATAAAATTAATAATTAAGTTAAATAGATGTGCTAAAAAAAAACAAAAATGTATTTTCTTAAAATATATGACTATTGACTTTAGTTTCTTACTGCCACTTGCGGGCCCAGAACAGCTTCAACATAGCTAGTCTTCCTATGGCTCATCAGCTGAATTTGTGGCGACTGAGTCACAAATTCCTCGTCATCATCATGAACGAAGGGTTCCACGGTTGCTGAATTTTATATCATGCCAATGCAAAAAAGGTTGCGCTGGAAAGTGCACACGTAGAAAGTCGGGTTTGAAATGCTCCCTAATCTGTATTCACTGTAATGGCAGCTCGTGCGAGAATGCTGTGGAACCCTTCGTTCATGATGATGACGAGGAATTTGTGACCCAGTCGCCACAAATTCAGCTGATGAGCCATATGAAGACTAGCTATGTTGAAGCTGTTCTGGGCCCGCAAGTGGCAGTAAGAAACTAAAGTCAATAGTCATATATTTTAAGAAAATACATTTTTGTTTTTTTTTAGCACATCTATTTAACTTAATTATTAATTTTATTTATACGTTTTGATTACATTGATGGTTAATGTTGCTGTTATGTACGTTACATGTTATTTCAACAGTAATTGTTTAAAAAAATAATAATCAATTTATGTTAGCACTTTTCTTCTGATTCAGTTTTTGACCTAATTTTTGTGAAGATTTTGTATTAGAACCCAGATACCTAATTGAGATAAAAACATTAAACATATATCTACCTACGTCTTTTATGAAATTTTATTCTGTACAAAATTGTACTGGAAAAGAGACACGCACAAAAAATCAAACCAAGTCGGAAATTTACGTGTTTTTATAAACTTATTCACGTTTTAAGGACTGCATATCTCGATATTCATTAGAGATAAAAGAAAATTATTTTCAGATAATTGTAGGTAACTTTATGTTCAACTAAACTTGTAAAGCAAATTTATCCGAAATTTTTATTGGAAACGAGATACTTGAGAAAAACTAGATTTTGGCGCGATTTCGGCTGGTTTTTTCAAAATGGCGGCAAAAGCTCAAGTGACCCAAGGTCGAAAACTCAAATTTTAAATCAGGAGATGAGTATATAAAACATATTAAAAAATTGGGACTACCGGAATAATTCCGATCGCGGATCGCTAATTGCACTGGCCTACTAGAGGGATCTACAAACTCCTTTCACCTCTCTCACCTTTCAGTTTCTCCCGATCTGGCCCACCATGCAGTACGTGGGTAAACGTATTCACCGCAAAGACAAACCTCACCCTCGCTAAGTCACCAAAGCGAGCCATTTAGGGTGACCTATGGCAGAAGCTTTGGTTACCCAATAAATACCCACAACCACCTTTAAAAAAAAAAATTGTGTTCTATTACTAAATATAAGGCGCTTTAAAATGTAGAACTCATGGTTAAATTATTAAAAGTAACTGCGCCGTACAAAATATTACTTTATTTCTCTGATCGATGGCAAAATTGTCACAAGTGACCACTAATTGACTTCTTATAATTGGTTGCTCAAACAAATTAAGATAAAAGTCTCCCCGTTTTCATCTTAAGCGTGTTCCTTAATGAAGTCCCTTCATCACAGTATCCCCCGTTCGTCGCGCAGAGAGATGTAGCATACAGGATGGCAGTTTATCACCAGCATTATCTCCTGGCTCCAGCGGGGTGGCTGTAGAATTACAGGGTGGATTATTCGTGATAATTGAGGCTTCGTCAGAAATAAAGCCCCTCATGTATAAGGAAAGGCTTCAGGGGCGTAGTCGGTGACGGATGTTTTCAGGAAATCGAATTACATTAATCGGAAACGGTTATTATCTTTGTATATATTAATGGTCGCATATTACCCGGCTAACAGCGGCATATTTCAATTTTTTAAACTGTTCTGTTATTCAATAATACGGTGTTCTCAAAACAAGAGGATAACGATCCAACGTTTTAAGTTATAAGTCTTCAGGAACCCAGTTTTGATAAACAGACCTCTCTAAATTGTCTTCGGTTGAGCCTCTTTTTTCAGATCTTTCTAATCCGGAACAGAAAGTTCTTTGGGCGGTTTATGGTTTCAATCAAGGATCCATCCAATGATACTGGAACATTAAAAGTAATTATTTTAGTCGTGCTACATGACCAATGTAGTCTCACTTGAGTCTGACGGCAATATCGGCCAGCTTTGTCTTACTTCTCATCAACTCATTAGTATTTCGTCTTTACCTTTCTTGTCTCGTTCTTTAATCTCGCAAAAAGACACCTGACAGAGTTCTTTCCGTGACTATTTTTTGAATGGTCATTGTGTAACCGCGTTCTTGGTGATTGTTCTTGATGACTGTTCTTGTTTGACCTTATAATTGTTAAAAAAATTGTTCTGAGATATGCCAAGCGTATATCCAGTTGCTATATATGGCCCAAGAACAGTTCGTCTTTGCGATTCATTCTTCAACTAAACAGCTCGGCTGAGGAGTGATTATTCAGCTTTTGTATTTTATTCCTCTTGAAACGTAAATTTCCTCCTTAAGACCTAGATTCACTATATTATTTTAAGAGGTCTTCCAAAAGTGCCTCCAAACACGACAAAGATACCTGATAGTACTTGTCCTAGATCGGAGACGCATCCTAGGTGAAGTCAGTGGTAAAAAGTTTTCTCTCTTTATCACAATTTTAACTAACTTTGTAATTCTCTTTTAAGCATCCAATATAGCTTCTAAAAATATATTGGTTGGACATTTACACAATACGTACTACACTTACCAACATACAAAAATACATAGCTACTTACCTACTTTACTTAGATACTACTTACCTACATACATCATTAATTACCCTGTATTTGAAGTTTGTTCCTTTCCTACCAATCCCTGTATACCTGTCAATTTATCTTACCCACATTCAGTCTTTAATCGACCATCGCCTCATGAATATCTCTAATATACCCCTTACCGCATCCGCAATGCTATCCTAATATAGTCATGTCATAAGTGCAGAATAAACCCAGCCAAGATAGCAGAGTGCCACAAGGTTCCGCAGTGGGTCTTTTTTTTCTTTTCCTTATGTGCATTCTTTTTACTTGTGCAGTGGTCAAAACACATTTCAAAACACACACAAGGTCCTTCGACATCCACTTCCGCACATAAAACACACAATATATATTAACGAAAATGTAAAACCGTGATACCATTACAATATACATATTATCTGATCCAACGCTCCGTTTCGTTTAAACAAAGTTCACGGCACACCGAATATCCAGCTTCCAATGTGTTTTCCCCGATTGCTTTTAAAATGACCCGCCCGGACCGAAAACCAAAGACTGCATTAATTACCTACCAGCAAGATTTTTACATGAATATTAATATATTTTTAATAAATATGTAAAATACGGGGAGTCAAAGCTTTGGCTATGCAAATAGGTTTTCTGAAAGAGCAGGTGTAAAGTGGGAAAAAAGATCAACAAAGGTACGGGTTCTGAGGATATCCTTCTGCGTACCGTTTATTAACAAAGATTTACATATTCTACCCTTATAAATTAATACTTAAAATATCATAAATAGTATGACGTGCAAGGGGTTATGTTGAAGTGTAGAATCACTCCCTATATTTAGCTTTTTATAATGCTGTTGAACTCTGAATTCGGAATCTTGAAATTTGCACAACAAGCAGTCTAGGTCAGTGCAATTGTTTTTAGCTCCTGCAGTTATTTGTATCACAAATTAAGGAGCTTTGATCTATTCTATTATTATTGATCTATTCCAACTATTTAGTGAAATGTTAAAATTAGACAAGGAGCCGTATTGTTCATACCATCTTTTTCGTGTGCTCTGCTTATAAGATGAAACTATTCAAAAGTTCATCGTAGGAGGCATTAAACTATTGAAACATGAAGCAAAATAAGAAGCGGAGATATTATAAAAAATGCAGTTGTACAATTCACACGCGATAGAAGTGAAACCATCAGAAAACAGACAAGTACGAAGCACCGCACAAAGAGGAGACCGATAGTCTACGAAGTACTGCACAAAGAGGAGAACAATAGTCTACGAAGCACTGCATAAAGAGGAAACCGATAGTCTTCAAAGCACCGCACAAAGTGGAGAGCGATCATAGTATCTGATACTCTCGCTGGCTAAATCCTATAGATGTTTGTGTTTGTCTCTTTTAGAGTCGCTATTTTTCGTTTCATCGGGTTTCAAATCACAACAGTACTAAAGAAGTTTTTACTTTAAAATTTCTCTTTTCTTTTAGGTACGTAGCGGTTTGAAAATGTTTGTCGGTAGATAAAACTGGTTCTGTCAAAATAAGCAAGTGAGAATTGATAGTTTTTTTACTAATCCCAGTATTGCATGTACGTGACTTGTAAAACCTTTCAGAAATACCAATTCACATCCATATTTCTAGAAATATATCGACGTCTTCCAATGTTTATACGGCATTTCCGCCGAAAATAACGTATTACGCAATTGCATGTCTCAATTTTTCTCCGTGAAATTCAAGATGGCTGAAACGAGAAAGAAAAGAAAACCAAACGACACCAAAATTCGGAAATTGGTAAATCGTGCCCAGAATAAACAAGTTCTCTTTTCATATGTTTCATAAAATATATGCCTCTGTTGGGTAACTGGTGATTTATAACAATTCCAGAAATATTCCTTTTCTCTACTTCACAAAAGTTTTCAATTGACTTCACCAAAAAAACCCACAAAAGCCTTTTGTTCCTCGAAAGTTCAGAGAGCAAATATCAACCACTATGTGAAACTGAAGCAAAAATCATTAAGTCTGATAATTCTGTTGTGTGTTTTTTCACATTTTCTTTACAATTCACAGAACCTTTCAATTCGTCTGAACGTCTACGTGATTTTCTAATGAAGCTATTTTTGACTTATTTTTTTGCAGAAAGTAAAATTAGATTTAACCATTGTACATGATATTAACATCAAATCTCAATTAAAATGTAAAACAGGCAGAGAAAACTTAAAAAAGGTAACGTTGGTAACTAAAGGCAATGACCGCGATGGTCGAAAATAGTACTCAAACCTAGATCATCTAATCTTACCGGGACTGGCACATCCCGTGGATTTTATCAATTCCATACTTCCATTTTTGAATTACTTTCTTTTGGGATTTAATTATTTAAATAATTATATTTTTAAATGTAGCTATTACTTTGTGGTTATCCATTATAGAAAATGAAATAATTCAACTTTGTATAAACCACTTATTTGATGCGCAAATCCGACCGGTTTCGGAACAAACGTTCCTTCGTCAGGGAAAAGCTTATACTAATTTGACAGTTTCGAACAATGTTTTATTATGGTAGGGGTGGAGCTGTTGCTAGATAATAATGTAGAAATAATATCGGTAATTTTTTGAAAAATACTAAAGATAAAGACCATAAATTGACTAATTCCGGAATATATAAACTCAAATGCAATGATTGTCCCTCATTTTATATTGGAAAAACCACTCGTAATTTTGAAATCAGAATCAAAGAACATTTAAGGTGTCTTAATAATAATAATTTTTCTTAGTTTGCTAACCATGTCATTGAAAATAACCATAGTTTTGAAAAAATACAGGGATAAATATTCTTCATATTAATCATAAAGGAAAACGTTTAGATAACTTAGAAGCCTTGGAAACTAAAAAATCCCTTAAAAATAATGAATCTATTATCAACAAACAAAAAACATTGTCATGGATTATTATTATTTATTACATCCCAATCATGGATTTGTTCCCCTACCCACCCACTCTACACTAATACCTACCCACCCAATCTACATTATTATCTAGCAACAGCTCCACCCCTACCATAATAAAACATTGTTCGAAACTGTCAAATTAGTATAAGCTTTCCCTGACGAAGGAACTTTTTTTCCGAAACCGGTCGGATTTGCGCATCAAATAAGTGGTTTATACAAAGTTGAATTATTTCATTTTTTATTTAAATAATTATTTATTTGGATTTCCATACCCGCCTTCTAAATACTGAATTATATTTGGGAGGCGGGTGTGCGTACCGCCGCCCCGGGGACCATTTATTGGATAACCAACACCTCTGCCAAAAGACACCCTAAGCGGTTCGATACGTTTGATAACTTAGCAGTGGTGACCGAGTTCACGGGGTGAGGTTTGTCCGGGTCTTGTCTTGTTTGTTTTGCGGCGGATATGTCTATGTACTAACTGCCTGGCGTAACTTCCGATCATTTTATATCGATGTTTTGAGAACGGTTTCACCGCTGACAACCGAGCCGATATTGTCAGGGAATAAATAAGAAATTAATTTTTCGAAGAAAACTTCTTCGGAAAGGTTTTTACTTTGTGATGGCATTATTTATTTTAATGAAAAGACAAATAACTTTGTTTACATCACTTTTATTTGTACACAATCTACATGTTTCGTGAACGATGTTCACATCATCAGGATCAAATGTGATCTATGTGTGATCCCATATATGATCTATGTTTAATTTTTAAGTTTAGTACACATTTGATCCTGATGATGTGAACATCGTTCACGAAACATTTAGATTGTGTACAAATAAAAGTGATGTAAACAAAGTTTTTTCTTTTCATTAAAATAAATAAGAAATCGATGTACGCTGGCAACACGCCATGTTTTTTTATGAATTAGGTACCCATACCTGCCTCCAAAATTACGCAATTTGTAACTTAAAATCTTGTTGAAATAAATAATGATTAAATCATAGAAAAATGAAACAATACAACTTTGTATAAACCACTTATATAATGCGTAAATCCTACCGGTTTCGGAACAAACGTTCCTTCTTCAGGGAAAGCTTATACTAATTATTATAAGTATAAGTATAAGCTTTAATAATATAAGCTTTTCAAAATTAGTATAAGCTTTCCCTGAAGAAGGAACGTTTGTTCCGAAACCGGTAGGATTTACGCATTATATAAGTGGTTTATACAAAGTTGTATTGTTTCATTTTTCTATAATGGATAACCACAAAGTGATAGCTATATTAAAAAAAAAATAATGATTACATCGTTTTGAACGTCAGCCCTAACGTATTTATTATCTTGTCTCTAATGAAGTCTTCACGTACCAAGCAGTGAGTTACTATTAATTATTCAAAACGCAGTAACGCCATACTTCATCAACGAGAGTCTAACAATTGCATTATGCAAATGGTACTCGGACGCTGTGGGTTGTTGAGGTACATTTCATTTCAGCTGCGGCGTTACAATGAAGCGACATTTAACTTGCTTCGTCTCCTGTTTCATTCCCGACCACTGGTATCTTAAAACGAACAAAATGTTCTTCAGAAAACGCCTTTTTGATTTTAATTATCATAAATTTATTACATTCAAGTACTTTTGCCAAATACCAGGGATTTGGGAACATTTGTGTAAAATACTTACTACATCGAACGTGCTGTACCAAATTTGCTATGCGTCATTAGGAGATAACAAGGTCTCAAATTTTTACGACATCAATACTCTTTGATGAAATCATTATCACATCTGTGTACTAAAAATATGATATTATAACATCAAATTACTCTATCACTCCTTAAGGGCCCGCAACCTGGATTTGTACCGATTTATTACACAATATTTCCTTAAAACACGGTAAGTTATAAAGCTCTTAAAAATATACATGTTATTCTTGAAGATAATATCTAGACTTTGCCCGCGCCGAAACGCAAATTATATAAAATTCCCTCGATAGAAAAAAATCGCAAAGCATGCTCCAAAAATTATTATTAACACGTTTGTTTCAGTTATTATGAGTTATATGTATGAAAAAATTCACAGTGTTTAAGATAATGCCCGCGAGATTTTTGCTCTATTTTAAACGAGTCGTGTTTTATTAAACATTTTCGCAATTTTCGCATCGATTTTGTCGCTGTAAATGTTAGCGCTCTCCTCTAACATTCGTAATTTCGTATCTCTCCATCTTCTTCTTTTCGGGCCCGGTTGCAGAGCCTTAACACGCATCCTGAAATGTGAGATTGGCGCATTTAATTTAATAAATTTTCTGTCTTGTCAGACATTTAAAAATAATGCTCTTTGTTCAACACGGTAAAGAGAAATTAAAATAATTACCCCTATTGAACACGCGTGGAAAATTTTAAACACAATTTTTGCTCGATAAATAAAGAAGTAATTGGTACAACCGTCCTTTAATTTAATTGACTGTATTCCTACTGCTCCTACAAAGCTATTGCTGCCTTTACAAGTTGGACTCTACCTGAACAATTCACGAATCAAGGTGCGTGTGCGGGTGCCCTATTTAATTTATAATATTTTTGAGGGCTTCTTTAACTTGTCGCATACACTTACCATACTGTATCACAATTCGTCTATGATTAGTTCTCACATTACTTTAGTTATCTATGGGCCCTTTGGGTCACGTGGTACTGATAAATAACGAATATCTCTGGAGAAGACATAAAAGACATTACACTTATAGAAAAACTTTCCACATCATTATTTTTGTCATGCGTTTATGTGGGGAACTCCACCTGATTGCTCACATTATAAAAGCGGCTGATTAAAGCCCTGCTGGAAAGTTACGCATCAGATTCACATTTTATCATAAAGTATATCTTGACAATAAATGATTGTAATAATATTGATCCTTAAAATCGACTTATTCATGTTCAAACCCTCGCCTTTCTCTACTATAAAAAAATTCTTGATCATTAGGGGTCTTTCTTAAAAAATGCTGAGCATTTGGTTGGTCAAGTGGTTCTAAGCGTCGGTAAAGTTTGGTGTTTTTTTTCAGTTTTTCATTGCCTATGGTTATTTTATAAAATGTGTACAAAATTTATTTAAAATTAATAAAATGATCGTATTTTTATCATTGAAATCTTACTAAGAATTTCAATCTATTATAATTTATTTTCATTTTTAACACATTCACGAACACAACGTCCATTAGAGGAGATGTGATATTTGACACAATCTCCATGACGTCGTTTTAGAGGAATGCATAGCATAGACATCCTTTAGTCAGGGATGCCTAATATGACCTGACGTCCCGTTTTCACCGGGACAGTCCCGTTTTCAGGCAGCGTGTCCCGGTGGGACGACAAAATGTCCCGTCTTCGAAAAGAAAGCGATATGCACCTACACAAACATACCGGTAATCTTGAAATATATAAAATAGCTAAACCTAATATAACATGAAAAAAACATTACTGTCTTGTCAATTGTATTGTATGAAAATATGAGGCTCCTAAAACGAATAAGTTTATAAGTTATTTTACTTAATTTAGCTAGAATTCCAATAATCCATACGCTTGGTAGCTGCAAGACGAGTTGTGAACTAAGTATAGTCAATTCACCCGTAAATCCATTCTAATTTTAGTCAAAAACCTTTTAACTGTAACATAATGCTTTATTTCGGTTATTGGCAAAAAAATCTCAAGATGATTTGTAATCTAGCCTATTTTGTATGCGATTTTTTTCCGAAAACATCGCAAAAATACGTTGACCAAATTTATTATGATTATTAAGGACCTACCTTTTTTCGATGTCCCAGTTTGGGGGAAAAATAAATGGTCACATTATGAAGATGCCGCACGACACAACGCGGACAGCTTTTGTATCGCAGTAATATGTAGCCTATCTACTTGTGTCACACTTTTATACCTGATCACACCCAAAAACGATAATTTTTTTATTACTGTATTCCATCGACCCCTCAATTTTACGTATTTACGTGTCGTATCCTGTAACAAAACAACTGTGTCCTATAACAAAACACATGTGTCCTGTGACAAAACACATGTCTCCTGTGACAAAACAGATGTGTCCTGTCACAAAACACGTGCGAAAATATGTTTCATATCATGAACTTCTATTTTTCGGAAAGTGTCCGTCAATATTTTAATATGAAAATTTGAATTCGCTACCGATACGTAAAAAAGTACTTTTACATGGTAAAGTACTCTGTCACATTATTAAAATTTCATAAAAAAACACTTAAAATAATGTCACTTACTTAAACCGTGAAGGAACAACAAGGCATTTTGTGCAAAGTTTTCCATAGTCGGCCTCGCAAGGTAACAGGGACGCAGAGGTGTAAGGAGCTCACCGTTAATAATGTAACGCCGTTCGTTCCACTCCATCACGGTAACCCAATACAACGTCTGCGCTCCGGGCACATCGATCATCAATTTTAATGCGAGATGAGAGTCGGCGTTACGTCAAGAAGCTGCCTGAAACTCAGGACATGCAAAATATGTAAATTTCGCGATTACGAGGAAGCAGGAACATTATTTGGGAAAAATAATATACACAACGCTAAGGTAAGTGTTTTTCAGGCAAATTAATTTATCATATACGTAGTTTGACGTATGCTTCGTAAAACGTAAAACGTGTTACGTTACAATAAAGGGAAGGGTGTGCGCCGAAAAAAACGTAACAAAATATGGGCGTTGTTCAGTAAATGTTGCGTAAATTTAACATTCGTTTATCGATTGACAAAATGTATGAAGGTACTTGCAATGTATTTAAGCTCTTTGTGAGTATAATCTATACTTATACTAGCTGACCCGACGAACTTCGTACCGCCTTAGAATCAATAACTGTTGAATTAAATTTAGTTTTTTTATTAAGTTAAAAATTACCGATGCCCAACTGTCCGTGTTTTGTTTTTGTTCATATCGGAGATGGCGTGTATACGGATTTCTATTTTATGTGATTTTCTTACTTTTCCACTTACTTACGGGAATTTTTGAAAGGAAGCGGGTACTGGGGTCGCTGCTCCGGGAACCATTTATTGGATAACCAACAACTCAGCCATAGGTCCAAGTGGTTTTCTATGTTTGGTGATTTAGCAGGGGTGCCTGGGGTTCGGATTCATGGGGTGACTTTTGTGCGGGTTTTGGCGGTGGATGCGTCTGCCCACCTGCTGCGTGGCGGGCCGGATCGAGAGACTGGAAGCTCCCTTTTACCTTTCCAGCCGGATTCTCTCGACCAATGGGTCGAAAGAGTCCGGCTGGAAAGGTCAAGGTAAAAGGTCAATTCTGGTCAAGGCAATGGCCTTGCACCGCAGTTGGAGGGATGGATTCACTTCCGGATACACTGACCTCCAGATTCCTACCCACTCCTTATGCCCTTTTCCTTCCCAGAACAACCTATTCTACCCTTCCTTAAAAAGACCGTCCACACATCATCTCCTAAGATGACATAGGTCCTGAGTGGAGCTTACGTAATAAAATGCGTTTCATTTCAGAAATTTATTATTATTGTATTTTTCCTTTGGAGGGGTGCAGAGACATACGTTCACCGTTTGTCTCATTTTCGACTATTGACATTTAGTGTGTAAGAAAGAGGGGCAGTATTATTTGATTAAGAACAAAAGCGAAACAATCAGCGCATTGACATTTGACGTTTTTGAATTTTTGGAAAATACCTATCACAATATTACTGCAGTTCTTTCAAAATATGAGAATTCGTTCCATATAAAGTGTATGAAAAATTTAATTTTCTTCATAACTTTCTTTTTCGTGAATTTTTGCGATGTTTTAGTAGTTATTATGTTATCCGGAGCGAAGACAAATCCAACAAATCAAAGATCATCAAAATCGGTCCAGCCGATCTCGAGTTATAAATAGTGTAACTAACCCGACTTTGTTTTATATATTAAGATTATAAATGCGAAAGTGCGTGTGTTTTTTGCGTTATTTTTTTTTGGGGTGTTATGCCGTGTTGCGATACCTCCTTCTTTAGCCAACGTTTCGGACAGCTTTGCAGTGTCCACCATCAGGGCAGATCCGGCAGATCCGGTAGATGTGTAGTAACATCTACTGGATCTACATATCTACCTTATCTGCCGGATCTGCCCTGATGATGAACACTGCAACGCTGTCCGAAACGTTGGCTAAAGAAGGAGGTAGCGCAATACGGCATAACATCCCAAAAACAAATAACGAAAATACCTTTGGCCGTGAAAATCTTAAAACGTATCGTGCGTGTGTTTGTTTGTTACGCTTTCACGCCAAAACCACTAAAAAGAATTTTAAATTCTTTAACAAGTAAAAAGCTACATTATATGCGTGTAAAATAGGCTGTGTGTAATTGTATGTAATTGTATGTAAAATAGGCTGTATGTAATTGTAAGGTATAGCGTTGTGAAATTATAAATATTAATATATTTTAAGTTTTCTGTCCCTAACAAAATTGCTAACATCAGAAGAAAAGCAAAACAAATCGTTGTCGTGGAAAAGTTGATGTATTTACGGGAAATTTTCGTCGTAAAAATAAATAAAAATGATATCCATTGTTAATAATAAATTTGAATTCAATATTTATAGAAAACCTAATCCAAACTACATTCCAATATAAAAGTGCTGAAACTTTACAAGATTTAATCCCTTAATATCAACCAAAGTTTAATCCAGAAACACTGCAAGCGAACAATATCCGTAAAAAGTTAAATAGTGAAAAATTAGTGTTAACGAAAGCCGACAAAGGCAATACAATGATAATAATGAACCGTTTAGAATATAATTCAAAAGTTCATAAATTTATTAATAATGACACTTTCGTACCTCTTCCAACTGATCCAACTAATAAGTTTCAACAACACATCAAAAATGCATTAAAAGATTGTTAATCCTCTATTTTTGAAGACTTGTCGTATGGTAATGTGAAATTCCTTACGAAAAACCCAAAAATTCCAAGACTATATGGATTCTTAAAAATCCATAAACCCAATGCCCCAATTAGACCCGTCGTATCATGTTGTAATTCTCAGAATTACAAACTAGCCTCCTTTGTAACTAACCTATTTAATAGTTCTAATGTATTTTCCCCTGTATACACCATTAAAAATTCATATGAATTAGTCACCCACTTAAAAGATTTAACTTTACCAAATAACTGCAAATTAGTGTCCTTCGATGTTGTCAATTTGTTTCCAAATGTCCCTGTAATTGAATGTAAAAATATTATGTCTAATTTATTAACCAATTCTAACTTACCAAAAGATCTCTTGGATGATCTGGCCCGTATGTTTAACATCTGTCTGAATCAAAATTATTTTTAATTTAATGATATTATACATCAACAAAATGAAGGTCTCCCCATGGGTCTATCTACGAGTCCGCTTTTCGGTGATGTGTTTATGGATCACTTGGAAAAAAATATTTTTAATTGTAACCCCTTCTTAAAAATGTGTTTTCTGGAAACGCTATGTTGACGATATAATATGTATTTGGAAAGGTACTGACCGTCAACTTAACTCCTTCCTGTCCCTCCTAAATTCATTCCATAAAAAAATTCAGTTTACTTTAGAAATAGGAAAAAATTGTTGTTTAAATTTCTTAGACCTATCCCTATCCATTGTTAATAATAAATTTGAATTCAATATTTATAGAAAACCTACCTTCACAGATACCGTAATTCACGGTACTTCTAACCACCCCATCTCCCATAAACACTCCGCATTCCATTCTATGATTCACAGAGTTGTCAATATTCCTTTATCTAACGTCAATTTTGCTGAAGAACTCGCTAAAATCAAATCTATTGCAATAAATAACGGATACCCCCATAGCTTAATCGATAAAATCCTTACAAAAAAACTTAATCTCATATCTACTAACAAATTCCTTTATAATAATACACACAACATCAGAGATAATAAAATCCACGGTTGGCGTAGAATTTTTTTTCATAAATAACTTTTCATCTTCATGTGTTCCTAATTCCCTACAGAAATTAAAGCTGCGTTTTATACTAATAACAACCTAGGTAAACTTTTAATAAACTCTAAAGATAAAGAAAATAACTTAAGCCATTCTGGCATATATAAACTTAAATGTAATGACTGTTCGGCCTTTTACATCGGTAAAACGGCTAGAAACATTCAAACAAGAGTGGTCGAACACTTGAGATGTCTAAACAGTGTAGGTTTTTCAGAATTCGCCTCCCACCTAATATATAAAAATCACTCATTTAATAAAGCTTCCGGGATAGATGTATTGCATAGAAATGGGATAGGTCTACGCCTTAATAATCTTGAAGCACTTGAAATAAAAAAGTCATTAAAAATAAATAAAATCAATTTACTTAATAAACAATTAGATTTGTCTAACACCCCGATTTTTAAAATATTTCCATTACCCCCGCCCACGTTCACCCCTCCCTCTTAGGCACCTCCCTCATCGCCCTCACCTAAGTGGATGTCCTGTCTCCCTCTTCTAATTTTACTTATAAATACCATGTTTTTCTGTATTATGTTCAATATATTTTTATTCACCCCTGAGGAAGGTTCAGTACGAACCGAAACCGGTCGGATTAAAAAATAATAAAGTGGATTTGAAACAAAGTTATTTAATTGTGTTTATTATAAATAAAAATTAATTGCGGAAATGTATGTACGCGCATAACTTCAGAACGACTGCACTAAATTGGATAATTCTTTTTTTTGGGTTCGTTATTGTCAGGACAAGGTTTGTATAAAACTACTGGTGAGCTTTGGCATTACGAATTTGCAATAGGTGGCACGCGAGCTATTTGAAAACTCAATGTACCGGGACTGAATGAATGGAATGCGGGAGGGGGAAACTCGGGTTGGTGGTTCGCGAGAGGAGGGGGGGGGGATTATTGTACAGACGATGCAAGAATATAAATGAATCAATGAGTGTGGGCTAAGACCAAGTGGTGTGGCGGAATATCCTCTCTGCCTACCTCTCTCAGGAAACGGCGTTATGAATAGTTATTTAAACGAAATATAAAATCAACTTCTAATGGCGCGAAGCAGCAAAAAATCTCATGAAACTTGCAGAGATACCAAATTCTCTTTTCGGAATTTTTAGAGCAACTCGCATATTTTCTTTTCCCAATGGCATTTTCATAATAATCTCTTGGATGTGTAAAATTAATTTATGTAAACTTTTAAGCAAAGTTTTAAAATGTTTAATGGTGTAAAATACTTCGTAAAATAAACTCGGATTCTTAAAAGAAGGCAGGTAATAAAACGAATAAAAATGTTATAGTGCTTCGCTTCGAGTATTATGTACTAAAGTTTGCTTACATCTAAAGTTCGTCCAAATAATATTATTATTTTTTTTATTCTTTATTTCTCCCTACAGTTTTCTATTTTGTCTCTTTTCTTCAAGGTGTTGTACAGGGCTAGCAGATTCTTCAATTGTAATCAGCTGCTAAACCTGTACAAACCTCAAGTACGCCCAACAATCGAATATGGGAACTACGACATGGTTGGAGCTCCACAATACTTGATAAACTCTTGTCAGATGCCAACTTGAATATAACTCGACGTTATGGTCTCCCTTTTACAACATTCATTCAGACAACATTGAAAAGATTCAACGGAAGTTTCTAAGGTTTATAAACCATAAATTGCATATTCCCATACTAAAAATTGATTACAATTATCTCTTGGATAAAACGTATCTATTGAAACTTTCAGAAAGAAGAATAAGCACAGATTTAATATTATTACATAAAATACTGAATTACAAAATTGACTGTTCTGAATTACTTCAATTTATCAATATCCATGTTCCCCAAAAATCTTGTCGACATTTATTACCCTTCTACTTCAATAACACCAGGACACTAGCTTATCAAAATTCTCCGTTTCCGAGACTTCACAGTCTCGGAAATAAACATTCTAATCTAGGTGATATATTTCATCTTAAAACTAATCAGTATAAACGTTGTATATTCTATCACTTTTATTCTTCTAGGCACAAATAGATTTACATAATTTCTTCAATTTTTGTTTATATTGAATATGAGACATCTTATCATTTTTACATAATATGTATTTTTATTTTATTATTTGTTTTGTTGTTACACTGTTTTGTGTATTTTCTTTTCTCATTGTATTAGATTTTCTTCATTGTTTGTTACTCAACTTATAAATTATAATGTAAAAGCCCATCAGGGCGTGTAATGAATAAATAAATAAACTAACTTGATTTTGTGCAAAGGAGGGTGGTCTGTCTGATTAACAAACGGATTGCCACCTCTAAAGCACAGCTGCAATGAGGGTATGCTGAGTCTCCTCAATAGATAATTTAATGGAGCCTGTCCTAAGGACCTAGCAGCATTTATTCTCGGTGCACCGGTGCACGTACATGAAACTTGACATGATAGCGTTTTTGTAGAAGTCGGCTCATATGTGGAACGAGCTACCGGCATCTATTTTTCCTCTTTCATATAATCCGGGTCTCTTCAATACACGAATGAATCCTTTCTTATAACCCCTATTCCAATCCGCCTCACAACGCTGCCCAATTGGGTGGTGACAAAGTTTCTCTCCCCTTACAATGTACAGAAAGGGGCGCTCTTCTGAAGTGTTGTCAAAAGTGTGCAGTTCGCACACGGTAGAAGCGAAACCTCCAGTAAACTAAAGTAGACAAGAGTGTCAACTTTAGTTATCTATCTACCTCATTCTATCGTAGGCTAAATCCTATAGATGTGTGTGTTTGTCTTTTTTGTCGTTATTTTTCGTTTTATCGAGTTTCAAGTCACAAACGTGCTAAAAAGTTCCCTTCCAAAATAAATCCTATGTATGATTTGAATACCTTTTGATATTTCCGACAATAAAGCAGAGAATTGGAGGCAAAGTTGTTCCAATAAAAGTCGTTAAATGACATTGACTACACCTGGGAACGACATAGCTGCTGTCTAGACTGATACAATGTCACAGACGCAAACCTCCACCTTCTATTTTGAACATAAAGATCGCCCATAAAGTGAAAATAAAGAAAACGTGCGAAAACTGAGACAGACGTCGTAAAAACTAGAATTTATTTTAATTTTATCGATTCTTACAAAAAGACTCAAATATTGAACGAATTCTTGAAAAAAGTGTCCACGCATTTAATTATTGTATGTATCATATTATTTTTGATAAAGTATATATTTTACTACAGTAGTCAGTGGGCACATAGTCTCGTTGCCGAGTTGTGCCGAAGATGACCAAAGGTAGTTTTCATTGGGTTTCAAGAGCTTTCCAGATCAGAATTAGCCTTAGGCCTGGAAGGACCGAGATGTTTCCATACGTCCATCACTCCTGGACACATGGACCCCTAAATTCCTACCCACCCCTCATAGTTTTTCCATCACATAACTTCCTCTCCTTCGTTTCTTACAAAGATCCTTCACACAGCATCCCCAAAGATAACATAGGCCCTGAAAAAATGTTTTTTTTTTCCCTCAGGGTTTCCTGTGTGGAGAGAGTGCATAAATATGGCTACCATCGGACTCAAGGGCGGATTTAAGGGGGAGGGGGGGGGGGGGGTACGGGGGCATGTGCCCCCCCCCAGACGGTATTTTTGTAGACTGTGGAGATTCCATCACAGTACATACTTAGAAGCTAAAACTGTCTTTTTTAAACATTTTATTTTTTGTTTGTTTTGACACTTCTTTCATAAACCTTCCTATACATGGGTACTTGAACTTATAGAAATAAACTTGAAGTATAATACTTCAAGTTTATTTCTAACAGTAATTTTTGACTTTTTTGCCCGTCCGCAACATGTGCCCACCCAGAAAAAAATCCTAACAGTAATTTAGTGTTAAAAATTAATGTTAAAAAATAAAAAAAATCCTAGTAATGGATCATCTATGGTTATCTATGTTGTTAACTTGTTTTGACAGCTCCCGCTTTAAACATCAAAAAGTATAGTTTTTACGAACAAAAAACCTTAAGAGTTCTTTGCTTATTCAAGAAAATCGAGTCGCGAAGACAAGTAAAGTGTTTTTGCTAGTGAGTATTAAATATATACCAAGATATTGATCATTCTAACAGTTGGCAATTCGTTACAAAAGTGTTGTTTTTAATCTCACAAACTTTACCATTCGCAGTGTCGATGAAAAGAAGATAAATAATTAATTACAACATTCGCTGTTTCCCAAATGTACTAAAACAAGGTATTATCTCTCCAATTTTTAAAGGTGGGAAAAAAACTGAAATTACCAATTACAGACCAATTTGTGTTCTAAGTGCACTCTCTAAAATTGTTGAAGGAATACTGAGAAATCAATTGATTACTTACCTTGACTCTAGTAATATTTTATCAGCAAATCAGTTTGGTTTTCGCCATAACTTATCAACCTCAGACGCCATCGCTAATGTTACAGACTTCATAACAAGTAATGTTGACACAATAAATAAATGTTTAGCAATTTTCCTTGATCTTGCAAAGGCGTTTGATACTGTGAACCACAAAATACTTTTAGATAAACTTAAGAGGATAGGAATATCAGATACAGTTCTCCAATTATTTCATAGTTATCTAACTGATCGAACGCAATGTGTTAAAATAAACAGTACCTATAGTAGTTCCCAAAAAACAGTTTGTGGCGTTCCACAAGGTAGCATCCTAGGACCCTTATTATTCTTAATATATATTAATGATCTATGTAACCTACAAATTTGTGGACAAATCACTACTTTTGCTGATGATACGGTTTTGCTATTTTACGCCAAATCTTGGGGTGAAGTCTTTAAAACGGCAGAAAATGGCTTTCGCATTGTTAAAGATTGGCTTAACGCTCACATACTAACCCTGAATACAGACAAAACCAAATTCCTAACATTTCGAATATCAAATAAGCTCTTGCCTTCACAACAAAGCCTTAAACTTCACAGCTGTAACCCGTTATTAACTCCATGTTCCTGCCCTTCTATAAGTAGAGTTGACAGTATTAAATATCTTGGTATTCAAATAGATGATCTTCTTAAATGGAACGTACATGTCACAAACCTAACGACAAAACTGAGAAAACTTGTCTACTTCTTTAAAAATGTTAGAGATATATTAAATAGAAAACAACTGAAACAAGTTTACTATGCTCTTATACAATCATCACTTGAATATGGTATCATCAGCTGGGGAAGTGCTGCAAATACTTGCCTGGAGCCTTTAGTAAAGATCCAAAAACTAATTTTGAAAGTCATTCTTAAAGTCCCGTTGAGAACTAGCACTGATTTTATTTTTAAGACACTAAATGTTCCTAACCTGCAAAAATTGTATTAAAAAAATATCCTGCTTTATCAATTTAAAAATACACACATGTTTGAAGAACGAATAAGCACTAGAGCCTTAAGAGAGTCAAATGTAAAATCCTTTAACATCCCAGTTTGTCAAACCTCTTATGGGCAAATAAGTTTTAAATATAATGCAACAAAGCTGTTCAATTCTCTACCTCCTGAAATTAGAAACACGGAATCCAAAAATGCATTTAAAAGTAAAATCATTGATCACCTCAAATAAACATTACCATCACGAGTATTTAATAACATACTTACCTTTATACCTACTGTGTGTATATATGTGTAACCATGTAGCTACTGTAATCTTCTATACAAGGTGTCCGGAAACTCGTAGTACAAGCGGGAAACTGGAAAATCCACATCACATTTGGAGTCGATTTTGTGGTTTAACTTTTTTTGATTTGAGCTTTCGTTTTCGAGTAAATCGGGTCCGAAGTTGGAATTTTTTTGGTTAAATTTGAAAAAAAATTTCACTAGGGGGTTGATTTCAGCTGTGTAATATCTTATAAAATGCAACGAAGGGTAAACCGGGCTCAACATTTTTTTTTAACCCTTTGGTTGCCAAAAATGTGGAAAAATAGAAAAAAAATAATATTAAAATCGAAATGCTTAGATCGAAAAAAATAAGTTTTTTGGGTTCTCTACGTGATGTAGATTCACCAGTTTCCCGCTTGTACTACGAGTTTCCGGACACGTTGTATATATGTAACATACTTGAATTGTATATTTAAAGAAAAAAAAGATTTTATATCAACCTGTCACTTTCATAATATTTTTCAAAATATTACTTAAACAAAATCATAGATAACCACTCTGTAAATTTTCATCTCAACACAGGCGTTTCACACCTAGTGAGATGGGCAATACGTCACTATTATAACCAAATGTAATATGAAAAAAATGAAATAAAAAAATAAATAAAAAAAAAAGATTTTTTTGCGCGTACGCCCCTTGTGCCCCCCCTCAGGAAAAAAATCCTAACAGTAATTGTTGATTTTTTGTCCGTCCGCCCCTTATGCCCCCCCAGAAAAAATACTGGATCCGCCCTTGATCGGACTACACCCCTGCAGACTTCAGCAATACTGTATCATTTGCTTGTTAAATTTAAAAAATTAATTAATTATTTAAATGTACTTATAAAATTTTCCACATGTATCAATTTCCGGATTCTTTGTTTCAATCAAAAATAATGATCACACAGTCGAGTGCAGCTTCCATCAGGGATAAAGTTTAGTCGGAGCTTTTACTCAGCTATGTAGTTCTGAAAGCTCCGGTACTAGCTGAGATGAAAGCACGAATTGTATTGTAATTTGCAATCAGTGCCAATGTTTACATACGCTCTGCCGCTTAGGGCAAAACTTACAAAGTGTTTTTGCACACACAGCGATGGATTAAACTTAACTTTTATTTTAATATGTTTAACCAAAACGTGACATGAAATCGCTCGGGTCTGGGAGGCTGTTTGCATTTCCTCGTTAATTTAATGAAATCGGTTGATTGGGGGAATAGTTTTCTGTGATCGTCTGAGTTTTCAGTTAATTTCTGTTTGGATGGTAGTAGATTTGCTAATTCTTGATTTTAATCACCCGAATCAAATGATTACGTTGGATAACGTAGTTAAAGTTGGTGTTCTAACATAAGTGATTTAAAAAACACAAAATTCTGTGCGCCAAAGGATAGTGGATTATTTGGAATATCAATTTGCTATATAAATATTTAAAGTCTCCCATTTGTCACAATCTAGCGAGGAAAAATAGTGTTATTTTAGTTATCAATTTGGGAGGCGGGAATGGGCACCGCCACCCTGGGAACCTTTATTGGATAACCAACACCTCTGCCATAGGTCACCCCAAGTGGTTCGCTACGTTTGGTGATTTAGCAGAGGTGCCCGGGTTCATGGTGTGAGGTTTTTCTAGGTCTTGGATGCGGATGACCAGGACACACTGAACCCCAGCTTCCTACCCACCCCTTAAACCCTCTTCTTTCCCAGAACTCTCCTCTCCTTCCTTTCCTTTAAAAACCCTCCACACAGCATCCCCAAAGATGAAATAGGCCCCGAGGGAAATTATTTTCCTCAGGGCCTCCTATGTGGAGCTCATGTAAAAAAAAAAACTTCTATTGGTACTGACTCGGTCATGCGTTGCTGTGGCTAACGAAACACAAAGCCATCTACTGGATGATTACCCAACCTTTGTAACCAAATGTTATTAACTCACACCGCCATCTGTTATTTGCATACAAATCAAATCCACACTGCCCGCTTGCCAGCCCGCTAGTCCACCACATACAGATATTCTCCTTTAATTATATATTTCAACCAATTTACACAAAAAAAAACATGAAAAATTATATACCTAAACCTTCCTCATGAATCACTTAATCTATTGGTGAAAACCGCATGAAAATCCGTTCTGGTAGTTTTTGAGTTTATCGCGAACAGATAGACAGATGCAGCGGAGGACTTTAATTTATAATATGTAGAGATTATGTGAGAAAAAAGTAAGAGATTGGGTGTTTCATTTGGTTAGCTCTTGGTTACAAGACTCTAAAATTATAAACAATAAATTATACTATTATTCCGTTGAAACAAAACACTGACACTCATTGTGAATATGTACATCGTTGTAGCAATTATTATAGTCTCTTAAACAGGGTGTTAAGGGACGTACTTGACTTACTTTAACCAGTAATTCCTGACATTATTTGGAGTAAAAAATGTTAATGAAATTTTGGTCTCCGGTGACTTTTTTTGACGACTTTTTTTTTTTTTTAAATTTTTTTCTTCAAAATCAAACAAAAAAAAAAGTTCTTCCGCATGCCGTCACTGGTCACTCAGCCGGGTGTCCGACGAACCCCTTACCCCGCCTCCAACTGTTAAACAACTACCATTTTTTTATGTTTTTGTAGAAAAAAAAAAAAAAAAAAACATTAAAAATGTCACCGGAGACCAAAATTTTATTTACATTTTTTACTCCAAATAATTTCAGGAATCACTGGTTAAAGTAAGTCAAGTACGTCCCTTAACACCCTGTATATAGTTCACACCTAGAATTTACAATTCATTCAAACAAATTTATGAAATTAATTCAAGACTTGATCTGATTATTAATAATATTAGTTCGACGTCATAAAATTAATATATTTACAAAATAACATAATTATTTTGCCCCGCCTATGCCAATATAATTAAGGAGCACTTTAACTTTTACAAGTGACTCCAATAAGTTTTCGTCAAAGTCGATGGTTTCAAGTAATTTTGTTAGCAAACAAAATAAATAGCTTCCATGTAAACTGGTTACGTTAATGTATAAAACAAAGTTTGTAATTAATAAAATCACCTTAATAATGCCACAAATAAAACAGAAACCTTTAGAGCCCGCGCAGACAGCAAGCGTTCCGCGTTCCGCATTTTGCGTTCTGCGTTCCGCGTTCTTTGTAAGTAGTTGACCACTATAGCATCGCGCAGACACAGCGGCGGTCAGACCGCACCGGTCAGTGTGAACGCTTGCGTTTTTGCGTTCTATTGTCAGAATTACAAAGAACTCGTAGAACGCCTCGCTCGCAAGATGACTGACACCGAAAAATTAATTGATTTATTAAGGGAAAGGCAGTTTTTATATAATCTTAGTGACATAGACTATATAATTATAAAAATATAATAATATAATTATATGTATTATTTTAAAATTATAATTATACAATTATAATTATATTTATTAATTTTTTTATATAATTATGCAATTCATTAAAGCTACTTATTGACATTCGGAAGTAAAGCATTCGAAGTGAAATGACACAAAATTGCTCTATATAAATATAACATTATTATTAAATAAAAAAAACGTTGTTCATCTTTAAGTAATTCAAGAAAAAGAATACTGAACTCTCCTTTTTAATTTCGCTCAGTGTTAATCGGATGCTCCCAGTGTATTCTTTTCTTTTAACCTGTCAAGGGCCAGGGTTTTTTACCTTACCTTTTTTAAATTACCTTAATAACAAGAATGGAGGAAGCTATTTTAAGCTTTATTTTATGTTATAAATTAATGGAATAAAATTTAAAATCGCATCCAAATTATTTGAATTAATATTCTTTTTTGAAATTCCAGTCTCGCGCGCGGGCGCGTTCCTGGCCTTTGAAAGGTTAAGACTCTTCCAAAGTCAACAAAAGCAATGCTTCGTCTTCTGAAGACGAACTATCAAAATACATGTTTCACGTACAAGCTTTTTGGGAAAATGGAACGCAGAATATTTGACCGTGTGCTGTGTGTGTTAGAACTCACGTAGAACGCAACCGGACGAACGCTAGATGAACGCCAGTGAACGCTGAACGCTGAACGCTTAGCTGTCTGCGCGGGCTCTTAGGGAATATTTTTTGATACATTACTTGTTATAGTTATTATAAATAATATAAAAATGACGTCATGGACGTTTCGACAAGCTAAAGAATACCATCATGAGTGCCCCTCTCAACTCTCAACCTAACCTAACCTAATAGTGTCCCTTCTATTATTTTACCATTTATTGGACAACCAACAACCCTGCCATAGGTCACCCGTGGTTCGCTACGTTTGGTGAGTTAGCAGGGGTGCCCGGGTTCATGGGATGAGGTTTGTCTAGGTCTTGGTGGAGGATACGTTTGTCCAAAAACTGCGTGGCGGGCTGGATCAAAGGAGACTGATTGAGAGAGGCCTTTTGACCTCTCCAGCCGACTTCCCCCTGCCCTTCGCCTTACACCGCAGTGTGAGGAATAGATTCATACATCCGTCACTCCTGGCCACACTGACCTCCAGATTCCTACCCACCCTTCACACCTTTTTCCTTCCCATATCTTCTTCTCCTTCCTTTCCCTCAAAAAACCCACCACACAGCATCCTCAAAGATGACACAGGCCCCTAGGGAAATTGTTTTCCTCGGTGCCTCCTGTGTGGAGCTAATGTAAAAAAAAAAAAAAAAAAACAGATTTGGGTTATTATTGGGTTAAGTTAGTTTATTTCTTGGGCATTAATTTTGTTACAATTTCTTGATATTTTGTTTATAACTTAAATTCTTATTTGTTACTAAAAATTTAATTTTTTTGCTTTATTTATCTCAGAAATGAACATCATAATCATCAGCATCTTCTTCCCCATGTCCTATTCGGGTCGGGAACTGCATCGACAAGGCTCCTCCATACGTCCCTTCTTGTGCTGATTGTGCATGGCAGTCCCCTTAGACAGTTTCTGGAGTTGACTCGCCCAACTGTGTCTGGGGCGGCCCTCTGGACGTCTACCCTCTAGAATCGCATTCAGTATCTTCCTCGGAATTCGGTCATCAGACATGCTTACTACATGCCCAATAAACAAAAATGTTAAATAAAAAAATTAATTCAGTTAATCAAATAATAGCACCCTGTAAATCACCCTTATTAACAATGTTTCCATGTAATGTTGAATCCCCCCACCGTTCTTCCTCTCCCCCAAAATCACCCTTCCCATTACCCCCACCAAATTAAATCTAATCATTTTCGTACTTGTATAGAATTTTTAAGATATTTTCAAGTTTGCTAGTGAATGACACGTATACGTATCGAAACCGGAATTGATTGAAATGAATTGATTGAAAAAAATCAATGAATTGAATTGAAACCGGAATTGTGGAGCAGAAAATTTTTAATTTTAGTAACAAATGTAAATGGAAAATAAAACTCTTCAAAACAAAATGGATTAAGTCAGGTTAGATGAGAGGCATGTAAAATGCGATCCTGAGCAGACTGATACGTTATTTTTTGCATAATACAACGTTTAATGTTTCTATGTCCATTTTTTCCTCTTTAAATCAAGGATAGAGTTGTTATATTAAAGTGAAACTTTCGGACTATTACGCACGACTGGATACAAAGCTAGTGTGAAGAAGGGTCTAAAACCCTTTAAAAAATAATGGCTGCCAGTTTTATTTCGATTTCTTTTTCTCTGATCGGAAGCATTGGAGCATTGTGATGGATTAAGAGATATTTGAAGAATTCTCTACACATACAGATTGTGTTAAAAGATAAATATGGAGAAAAAAAAATTCGTTCAGCACAATCAAGATTTGTTTATCAAAATTTTCAACATTTTACAACTGACTATTGAATCAACAATTATTTCTTCCAGAAACAGAGATGGAAGTTGTTGTTTTTGCATTTTGGTATGAAAAATATTATAATATAGTGAAAAATATTGCCGTGACATTATAAAAGAGAAAACGACTTAAGTATTCATTAAATGTAATTAATTTCATCAAGATGTAAGAAAATTGTCGACATAAACATAATTTTTTGAAATCATAATGGTGATAATAATAATAGCCTGTTGCGTATACATATTACCTACGTCAGATGCTTTAACTAAATAATTACTCTTTAATAATAATAATTTAATTGGGTAATTTGTAGAGCGAAGTTTTTAAGGGTTTAATGCTTGTTGTGAATTTTTGTATGAACGTATTGAGTCAGCAAATTGTTGAAGTCATTCCTCGGAAGATCGGAGTAAGGAATTTAATCCACATCTGAAAGACAATAGAATCAGAAAAATACATTATAAATCTTCCACATGTTTATTAATGATGTCCATAGTTAGTGATAATGCCCAATTGTGATTATATTTTACTGTTGTGAGTAATTTTGTATGAACATATTAAGAGCGTTTAACCAGCCACCGGACGAAAATCCACATTTCGTCGAAAGTTGTTCTTACGATCGTGCAGGGCGGTTACAACGAGAAAGATTAATTTTTCTCCGTACCACTTTTTAAAATTATAACTCAATATCGAATTTATTTCAATTCAAATTAGCTTTAATTTATACCTTCATCCAGAAATGCTGAAAGGCGTGATGATAAAACTATTAAAATAATGCACTTTTTGTAGTTATTTTTCGATTATAAGTATTTATCATTTTTCAATAATGTCTAAATTTAATAAGAATGTTAAAAAAATCTGAAATACATTAGTTTGTAAGTGCGCAAATAAATACACAAATGGACCAAATTTCGTCAAGAAACACAAGTACGTACATATTTTTTAATGATTTTATTGAAACTAAAATTAATATTCTAAAAGTAGATAATGTATTGATTTATTTTACTGCATAATTATATTATTTGAAATGGGTGTGGTATAATACAAAATCTTTTTTGAAAATTTAACAAATTTGCCAATGACCTATGAAATAACCTTATTATACTAAAAATTAAAAAAATTTCACAAAATTTATTACATACGAATGCTAGATAAAAGAACAATCTTTCGAAATCCATTTATAGTTTTTTTGTGGAAAAGTCTGAAATTTGTCTAAAATCTGATTTGAAAATGACATATTTCTGGTTTTCTCCGGTAATGCCCTCTTAAGTCAGAAGATTGTTGAAGTCCTTCCTTGGAAGATTGGATTAAGGAACTGCACATCTGAAAGACAATAGAATCGGAAAAATAAACCATAAATCTTCCACACGTTATTAATGGAATCCATAGTTAGTGATAATTCACCATTGTGATTGTATTTTACTGTCGGTACTGGATACAATGTGTGCACGTGTATACAACAAAAAGCCTTTCTTGAAAATACCTGTGGCAATTCGTTAATAAGTTCAAACGTCCTCCTCCAAACACAAGTTTAACACAAGCAATATAGTGGCAGATGTAATTATAACGTCAATGTGGCAAGTAAACGACGGAGTTGAAAACTGTTTTGCCTTAACTGTCACTAAATTGTTTCAGCATGGCCTAACTATGTCGAGGCCGCACTGCAATCTGGTGGTACAAGTTAGAGTCTGCCTCCGCCTCATATTGAGAAAACTTGTTGCGTTTTCAATGCGGAATGCACTAATTTCGTGTCGCCGTACATGCAAGTTAATTAATGCATGTTCGGTTAATTTACAATGAGAGTTTAACTTTATGCCATTATGTGGTTCGACACTGAAGTTTGCAGCTTTGTATTATGGATACCAACTTTTAACAACATAATCAGCGTTACCTGACGCCTCTTTCGCTGCGGAAATATTAATTGGAACTTGTGAACTCATTCAGAACGTTTACAAGACTTTGTAAGTTGACGGAATCCTTGATTAATACTTTTGGCTAGGAATCCGGGTCCGGAGATCAAGGGTTCTAATGCAGGCGTGCCCAAGTAAATTATTTTATTAATGAACCCATTCGCAATAACAAATAGGTAGTAAATATGCGGCACGTCCCAGAGCGGTGGATAATTTCAGTAATGCCTGGTGAAAGACTACCAGTCATAATCGAAAAGTATCTTGAAATGGCTTTCCCACCTTCCTCTCCTCCGTTTCCTTCCCCTTCCCACAACCTTTAGAAAAAAATCACATCAGAAAAAAAGAGCAAAGCAAATAGACATCCTAAATATCAAGTGGAATACTGTCTAGGAAAAAAGAATCTCTGATTTTTTGCTGTAAAGTTATAAAACGAACTCCCACTCAGTATCAAACCAATAAAAACAAAAAATAACTGCATTGAGTCCATCACATCTTGGTCTTAAGGAATTATCGGAAGAAAACTGACTAGTAATTGGTAAAGACATCAGAGAAGTTACTGAAAAAACCCTACCCAAAACGAACCCTACGATGTTGAACCATAGAAATCGCTGAAAGCCCCCTATACAAAACCTAGTTCCTCTCAGCACCTGATCTCCTAGTGAGGAGGACTAAGAAAATATTCTGCACATCTGTTTTATTTGTTTTTCAAATACACCGTCTTAAATTATTGACGAAATTATAATATAGTTAATTTTTTTTAAATAAATTGTGTGTTCCGTGTTTTAATATTCATACATACCTAAACTGAACTTCACACGTACCTAAATACTGACAATTCTTTAATCTATCGCCAGTTTATATTACATTTGTTTATTATTTCTTTTATAAATTTATTTGTAATTAAAGGACTTATAACTTTACATTCATCATTAGGAGTGGTGTCTGTAAGAAAAGCGCAGCAGAATCGATTTTATTGAGTAAAAATCTGCAAGTAGAACCCATATTTACTAAAACAGGCGGCTGGTGTTAAACATGAATTTAAACCTAATTAGTAATTCTAATCACCATCTACATAATAAATGTTATTGTAAGTGGTCTTATCCAGAATTTTACACGACGTGGTGCATTATCGTAAGCTATCAACAGCGATGCCCAACTTCTTTCGGGTCGCAACCCCATTTTGGTCGCGACCCCGACGGGATGGGGCTCATATAATAATCATATAATGATCGAAGAGTCGCGGATGAATATTTGCGGTGACATAACTATTCTCAAATAGCAAGTTATGTTTTAAGGATACTGGATTAAAATTGTCAAGCTACTAATTGTTATCATACTTCAAGATAAAAAATTAGTACCTATTATTAATATGGAATCATTTTCCTGTGACCGGCAGCGACCTCACAGAAACCCCGCGCGACTCCATTTTTTCACTTATAATTAAGCGCACTTTGGAAGGAAAATCACTAAGATGCAATAAAAATTAGTTACATCTGTGTTTAATTTTATCAGAATTAGACATCGACTTTAGCTACCGTGAATTGGGACAGACCTTCTCCTTTTTTATGCAAATACTGCACGAGAGTCACAACTGCTCCCAAATATCTGAATTCAGTGAGGCTATGGCATTCCCAATTGGGGTATGTTGTGAGACTGAAGGTAGTAGGGAGAGGAAGGGAAAGGAGAGGAAGGTGGAAACGTACCTGGTCTTCATATCTGGTCACCAAACACGGCTAAAGTCATTTTAAGAAAATTTTAAAATTCGGAATGGTGGTCTTACACCAGAGCGATATTGAGAGTATCTTCCACTCTGGAATGTGCTGCAAATATACTACATATTAATTTAAATGAATAATTGTTAGATAACACAAATAGATCAAATAATATTTAGCAGTGCCTGTCGGGATTTGAACCCGCAATCTTTGAATTACTGGTCGAAAGCCTTACCCCTCGACCACGGAGCCTGTCAAATTTATCGCTGTGATTTTAGACATATTTACTAAAATTATTGTTTTTCTAATGGTTTTTGGTAGTTGACGTACTTCGTACAAGTGACTAATCTTTATTGCCTTAAATTTTAAATTCAGGCTGATAATTCGTGTTTCACATTTTTACTAGAAAAAAAATGGGGGTGGGGGGTATAGAATTTTTCTCATAAAATAAATCCAATCATCTCTGAGTTCTGTTTCTATTTTCCGAAACACATTGAGCGTGTAGGGTATAGGTACCTATTTATTGGTTATTTCTTGGCATCTCTGAACAAGTTAGTTTTATATCCTCGTAGAGCCTTCTGTAAGGCTATAATGCCTTTGGAACGTGTATTTGTTCCGTTGACTGGACTTTGCCTGCTCGCCTGGCTGAATGCTCTGTAAACCTACCCCTAGGAGAACGGAAGTATGGGCTAAGTAAAACGTGTTTCTCTGACGCCAGTATAGTTTTTTCTAGTAATCTTCCGATATTTTTTCTCCCTGCTTTTGTTTAATATCTTAATGTTTCGGATACAATAATATAATTATTCTCATTATTCAATGATTATTTTCTTAAGGCTCCGTAGTAAACGTTCAAAAATAAAAAGAGTACGGTTTGAAAGGGAGATATGTACCTACAAATATTAGAGGGAGCGCGCTAATATTAAAAAAAAATATATATATATATAATATTATGATTAAGCGAAAGTGGAGATAATATTATACAGGGTGTCCGGGGTTAAAGTGCATTAACTTCGGGAGGTGATTCTACATGAAAGTGTAAGTAAAAAAGATAAATTCCAACTTTTAGGGGTAGTTTTGTGGTAAAAACGTAAAATTTGACCGGCGTGCGCGGCCAGCTTTATTATTTTCCGCTGTTACGATACGGGCCAATTACCACCATTTATTGTTGCCACGATCGTACCCGGTAGGCTCCCGGCAAGTAAGATCGTACCTCACACTAAGGATTTTTAGTAGGTAGATCTTTTTGTATGGGAAAAAAAATGTTGGAATTTCGAAAAACGTTATCAATCTTTTTTACTCCCACCATCATGTAGAATCACCTCCCGAAGTTAATGCACTTTACCCCCGGACACCCTGTATTTATTAACTCACTACTCGTTTAAAATATGTAGAGCGAAAATCTCCCGATGAATGTCTAAAGTAGCATTTAAAGATACAATGCCTATAATACGTTACATAACACAACAAATTGTGTTTTTAATAATTTTCGGAATTCTGTGTTTTATTTGCATGTAATATAATATGTACTAGTCAGGTTTTATAATATAACGTGTATTGGTTAGG
The DNA here is from genome assembly GCA_917880885.1 of Limnephilus marmoratus. Classification (NCBI taxonomy): domain Eukaryota; kingdom Metazoa; phylum Arthropoda; class Insecta; order Trichoptera; family Limnephilidae; genus Limnephilus; species Limnephilus marmoratus. The sequence continues at coordinate 20,046,882 of OU862918.1, read as the reverse complement.
ATAGCTGGAAGAAATAGGCAAATTTTAATTATTTGTTAATGGTTTTTGCTTTGTATGCCCACTTTTTGTTTCTTTCTAGGTACAAAAAGAAAATGTATATAACTATATTACCCACGCACACACCGTGCCTTAGTGGGTTCCCATTACTCATATCCTTTCATTGTATATACTCGTTTATATAAAATCTAAAAATCGGGAAAAATAAAGAAAAAAATAGGTTTAAATAAAAAAAGAGAGGTTCTGGGTTCGAGTATCAGTTGCGACCATTATTTTTTTATTTATTTATTTATTGCTTCTTTACAATTGAAATACATTTTTTTAGCGTGTAATTATTAATTATCTTTTATACACATATTATCTTTTTCTGTTTTAATGTGTCTTGTTCTTTTTCATATTTTCTTTTAGATTTTAAGTGTTATCTTCTTCTTCAATGAAAAAAATTGGACTGCTAGTTTGTATCTTTTGTACTTTCTGTAATTTTGTACAATAAATGTTTTTTGGTTTTTGAATTTTTCATATAATTACCGTTTAGACTCGATAACTGCATAGATATTACCTTAAAAAATAAAGCACCCTTTTTTAACTAAAATGATTCAATAGAAATATTAGAAAAATCGGAATGCGACGGCTTAATCGATGAGTATAGCTGGTTAGGTATTACAATACGTTTATTTTGTTTGTTCTAAAATTTAAATAAATCTATTTATTTCTCAACGATAGTAGTTAGGTAGGTACTCTTTGGATTTAACAGAGACACCTATTGGTTTGAAAATAGAACTCAAACAAGTGAATAACTGACTTCATCTGTTTTATGAAAAATTTTCTTGTCTTTGTGAAAACTTACTAGTTGTGTATTAATTGACAAATCTCATCTCTTGTGCAAGTTTCGTTCCAATTGTCATTCCTTGTGATATTTTGTTCGCGCAAGTAGATTTTCATAATAATATCTTTGGGTGTTAAGCCCAGAGGGTCTGGGTTTATTTACACACCTCAGGCTCATATATTATAATGCATAATTAATAGCCTTATGCCGTTTTTTACTAACTTTTTTTAACGTCACCTCAAATGCCTATTTATTTAGTATAAAATTTCTAAAATGATTCAGAAGACTTCAGAGAGTAACGTCTCATTTGCTTTCATTGCAAAATTCAATTAACGTCAGGTTAATTCTCGGCTCAGGGTGAAATTGTAATCGTAATCTCACACGAGACGGGTTGGGAGTTGTAACTAAACTATTTCAATGTTTGAAGCATTCGCTTGAAATTGACTTTAATCCACCTTACAAAAGTGACGCTTAGTTAAGGCACCCACATCTACTCTAGTTACTGACGATTTACGAAAGGCTGATTAGTCGTGATGCTACGTAATTATGTCAGATTTGAGTAGTTTTCTTAGTTGATGAGATGTTTTGACTCTAAAATCATTTCAACAATCAGTTTTATTTGAATATTCCATTAGTAAAACAGCGTTAGAAAAGTCACGGAAATGAGAGATCCTGGAAATATTTTGGATGAAAAACTCAGTTTCGCCAATCTTATTCACCAAATTTTGAACAAAGGTATGAAAACATTAGGCTTCGTATTAAAAACAACTAAAAACTTTAATTCCATACAAGCCATTAAATTATTATATTTATCTCTAGTTAGAAACTTAATGGAATACAACTCGGTAGTTTGGTCTCCATCTTACAAAATTCACATTAATAACATTGAGCATAGAAAAAAAAAATCTGCCTTTTATATTCATTTTAATATTTTAAAGCTTATTTTTTGTCTATTTTATAAAAGTGGAATATTTAAAACTAGCAGACCCGTCCACACGTTGCTGTGGCTAACGAAACATATCCCCATTACCAAACCTTTATAAAATCCACACCACCCGCTTGCCAGCTGCCCGATGCCTGAATTGAATATTTTAATTTCTCTCTTTTCTTTACCATAATTAGCATGTATTATACATATAAACCTTTCTCTTGAATCACTCTATCTATTGGTGAAAACCGCATGAAAATCCGTTGCGTAGTTTAAAAGATCTTTGCGCACATACATTTTGAGCGACTTCATTTTATACTATGTAATGATGATATGTTCATTAATGACCAGTAAAATTTATGTGCTCTAAAGGGATGGATGTTAAAAATGAAATTTTTTTAGCAAACGCACAAATTTTCTTTGAATTTTTTCAAAGGAAATTTATCAGACTGTGGAATTATATTAGTTTTCTTGTTTTTCCTAACGTAGAACTGATATAGTGCTCTGTGCCGTGGTTAGAATCCGTGGAACTGTTTAATTGAAAGTACAGAATTTCCACGCAATGTTAATAAATTAATAACCAACTCATATTTCAAACAAACCCAATAAAGAACACGGAGAACTAGATTGTTATACTAAAGTTCTATAATATTCTGAGACAGCTTACAGACTTGAAAGAGCCTTCTGTGCAGCGTAGAACTTCAAACAGCTTTATGTTATGTAAGTCGATTCAATAATATTATAAAAGGTTTTCCACGTATCTGGTTCATGATTCCAGTTCCAGAAGATATTAGCTTAAATTTAATTTTTTTCAGTAAAAATCTAATATTAAATTGAGTGTGAGTACTTCAAAAAAGTAAATAGTGATGACTTGGTGTGAGTAGAATAAGTTATTTCTCAAGAAGGGCGAAGGCTGTAGTACAATAATAACAATTGTTGTAAACAGCCTTCGCCAATTGTGGTAGATCCCAACGAGGAAACATTATTAATGCAATAAAAATATTTTCCCCTGGTCTTACAAATATTTTACAATCAGAAACGAATTAATATATTTTTGAGTCATTGAAGTATAAGATAATACTAACAATTTTCGTTATTTGTTTTTGGGGTGTTATGACGTGTTGCGCTACCTCCTTCTTTAGCCAACGATGTGTCATCTACCGGATCTGCCGGATCTGCCCTGATTTTGGAAACTGCAACGATGTCCGAAACGTTGGCTAAAGAAGGAGGTAGCGCAACACGGCATAACACCCCAAAAACAAATAACGAAAATGCTTTTGGTCGTGAAAATCTTAAAACTTATCTAATACTAACAAATCTAAATGAAAAAGAACAAGGCACAGAAAATTATAAAAGGTATGTTAATAAATTAATAACCAATTCCAAACAACGCCTCTATTTGTGTCAACTTTTTGTTAACTTTTTTAACATTTTTTATTTTTACATGAGCTCCACTCAGTCATCTTTGGGGATGCTGTGTGGAGGGTTTTTTTAAGGAAAGGAAGGAGAGGAGAGTTCTGGGAAGGAAAAGGGTTTAAGGGGTGGGTAGGAATCTGGGGTTCAGTATGTCCTGGTCATCCGCCTCCAAGACCTAGACAAACCTCACCCCATGAACCCGGGCACCCCTGCTAAATCACCAAACGTAGCGAAACACTTGGGGTGATCTATAGCAGAGGTGTTGGTTATCCAATAAAGGTTCCAGGGGCGGCGGTACCCATTCCCGCCTCCCAAATTGACAACATTAACTTCTCACAGAAGTTCCCTTAGTGCCCATGTCACCTTTGGGGATGTTGTGCTAGGGTCTTTTTATAGAAAGAAAGGTAAAGAGAACCACGTTGTGAGAGGCACACAGAGGCCGGCAAATTCCATTCGTAGAAAGAAAACCACGGCGTGGGAGGCACACAGAGGTCGGCAAATCTGGCAAAATCCGGCAAATTCACTCATGCTCTGGCTTCGATGGTGCCTCCGTATCCGTGGTAATAAAGTGTTCATAAAATAATGCGATCTCTAATAACAAAAATGTTCTGTATTACATATTTAAGCATGATGCGAACAACATAGAAAACCTCCACCTACTGATATAATACATACATATGTATAGCCCAAAACTCATCACACATTTTAGAGATGGTATTGTCCCTTCCTTACCAGGGTTGCGACATATTCCCATACACATTCTCATACAATTTCAACTCTCATGATTGATTACTGCTCTTATACTACAAGGAATTTCAATATTCCCCCTGCCACTTCCTTGAGCGTCACATTAATCAGCGAATTGGGGAGGCCATTAATATAAAAAAGATGTTTATAAATTCTCTAGACCAGAGAAAAGCGCCGAAATGATAGCGACAATTCAGGAAATCATACGTTCTTATGTTTATTGTAATGTATCATATACATATTAGTCTGTTATTTAGTTCCTACATTACTATAGTTGTCTAAGAGTTTTTCGGAACACACCGAAGGTTCCGAAGGTGACCGAAGGTAAATGTATGGAGTCATTAGTCTTTTTGACTTTTTGATGAGTGAATGTGATAGTGTTAGTAGCCTGTTTCCCGTACTCAGATAGAGGTGTGTATATTGTTTAAATGTATGAGGAAATTGTTATATATGTGTGCGAGTATGTATATATGCATGAATATACGTGTATGTGTATATACATGCGTGTATATACATATATGTATGTATTCATGAACGTAGGTTTATATCTGTATAGATGTGTGCACTATATACCTATAAGCATGTGCTTCCACTTGCTTGTGCTTGCACATATTTACAAAAAAAGAAAAAAAGTTATGTACATTTTAATAATCTAATCCTTGTTGGATGTTGTGTGTTGTGATTGTTCTATTTTATATTTAAATTCATGTAGCACTGAACATTTACTTATCATTTATTCTAATCTCGATGTGTAGAGCCCTTTATATTAAACTTTCGCGTCTATGCCACCTCTTACTAAAATATCGCCATAAAATGTCTTGTCTAAAATCTCCTTTATCTGTGGCCGGTAAAACTTTCTCTTTTTGTGTCTATAAAATGGCGTATTTTGACTCTGCTTGTCATTTTCAATCTTACAAACAGTCTCTCTCTATTGTTATTATCCTCGTCTAAACTCTGCTTGTTTAGCAAACCGTCTTTCACTTCTGTAAATCAATTAGTCTAAATTATTGTCGCAGTCAAGTGCTCAGACCAAACGTCTCTGTAAAATTATTCACAAGAATAAATAGTTACAAACATCCAGTATCACAACACAAGTGTTTTTTACTACAAAGGATTACCTCAAAATACCTCTCTCTATCACTCATTGTACCGTTCCCTGGTGTGGAACTGAAGGAAGCTAACAAAGGCAGCTCAGCCTTACAACCTGACTACAGCTATCTGGAGAGAACTACACCTGGGATCTGCGCAATCCTTACCCACTTCTTTATGAATACTCTATTGGTCACCACGAAAAGGGCAGACGCCTAGTATGGTGATTTAATGTATCTGCTCTATGTAAATGTGTTAATTATGTAACATGTCTTATATAAATAAATTAGAGTTCAACAGCTATGGCAGATTAAAACTTGCTTTCAGGCTGGAAGGACGTTTAAATCAGAAATATTATTATAAATTACGATACGTCAATAAACAGTCACTTTAAGAATGTAAGTCTTTCAATAAGCATTCTAAAGTTGCTGGAGTATACGGTCCCAGTACTTACATACTGTATAGCAAATGTCTCTGGAGAGAACTTATGTTTCCCTGCAATTGGTTCATGTGCTCACATACATTATTATATTTATACAACAGCTTTTGCTCAGTTAAAAAAAAACAATTTCTATAATACGCGATCGTACTCAGTAAGCAGCTACCCACCTGGTTCAGAAGGTAATCGTAAATTCTGTTTTAATCTATACTCGCAGTAAGTAAAGTGTAGTGTCGACTTTATTGGGGTTGGTAAACAGGTTAAACCGGGCTTTAGGAAGCTGTAGGGGAAGATCGGGGCTTAAGGGGTTGGGGAGGCTCTGACCTGAAATTTGATTGTGTACTTGCAGCCTAAACATTTCTCCTACACGCCTAACTCAATCCTCGTGAATATTGTATAACTAATTTTCCAAACAGGGCCCTTGTTCCGAGTCCGGGATAGATTTACTTACTAATTAACGGATATCTGACAACGAACTTCTGTAATGTACATTTTGAACACGAACAAGATTTTGCTAGGCAGTTTTATAAGAACGAGTAAATAATGAAACCAAACTAGGTCTCCAATGATATACTAATATTGTTCTAACGAGATAAACAAAACTTTTTTAATCATATATTTCGATTGAGATAATTATAATGTAATATAATAACTGTGATAAGAACTTCGCCATATTTAATCGGGAAACATTTTTGAAGTGAAACGTCTTTAGCGCCGTTAATGACTTGAAAATGCGTCACAACTCTGTTCTGCACAAATACTCGGTTTGAATGTAATGCGGTGTATTCGCACCTCGGTGCGTGCTTTCCATAGCGTAGTGGGCAAGGTGTCTGACAAGTCTCAGCGGCCAGATAGGCAGACATCAAGCGAACGGGGGTTCGAGTCCTACGAAATCCAAAAAATCATAATTATTTTATGAAATCAATATCCAATCTTTAAACCACTTAAAAAAAACCAGCAAAATAAAATAAAGGGATATCTAGCGACTTTCTAGTTTCACTTTTACTGCGTGTGAATTACACACTCTGATTTTTTTCCAAATTAATTTTGAGAGATCCATTTTCTTTCAGGTTCTACTATTGAGATTCCTTATTAAAATTAATTTTTCAGAGAGCTCAGGTAAGCAATGCGCCCGTTTTACAAGTGCTATTGTGACGAATCAAATTTCGTCACAAATAAATTTGAATAAATAATTTTGTGTTATGAAAGAGTCTCGCCCCGTGCACCAAAGACAAAGAAAGTGATGACAGATGTGGGTGCAAGGACTAAAACGGAAGAAGAAAGAAGTGCGGGGTAGAGCCACGGTCCTAGGAGTTCATAGGGCACGCCGATACAGACAGTCAAGACCGGGACGGAGAGGAGACACGTATAGTGCACAACGGCAAGTACGCGTTCCCCGCCCAGCGGCGTGATGATGGGCGGTGGATGAAGAAGAGTCAATACCGAGAGGAGACACAAGTAGTGGTGCAACACCAAGTACGCGCTCCCCGCCCAGCGGCGTTATGCTGGGCGGCGGATTAAGAAGTTACAGGAGTTGAAGAAAGTGATTCGCAAGATGTATATTTCCCCGCCCGGTGACCTCGAGCGGCGACCAGGCGCCAAGTACGAAGACAATGGCGCAGACTGGAGGAGACTCGACTCAGCTAGGAGGGCCTGAGCTGCTGAATCGGAGGAGCTGCCATCGAGGACCTCGGCCTTACCAAGGCACCTGCAGAGAAACCAGTGACACTAAGGTAGTTTCAGTGAACAATTAACTTTGACGTGTGAACAGTGGAGAAGCAACCCGAACCAAATGACAACCATATTTAGATATAAGTAGATCTAAGTATAATTAAGATCATGTATTAAGACCTTGCCAATCCTAATTAAAATCCTAACATTTAAAACCTTTATAATTAAATTCATCCCCCTTTTGTCCCAACCCAAGCGACCCGAGTCGGTGAGAAGGCAGAGAAGGCAGATTGGAGGAAGTACAAAGGTAGGTATAAAAACTGCACTTATTTAACCTTACATCAATAATTATCCTGAGCTAGCTTCCTGTAACAAGACGATACGTTACACTATCTATAAAAATAAACGTTTTTATAATACTAAGAACGGTTTGTGATGAAAGTCAAGAAAAGGGTCAAGGAATACAGAAGGAAAGGGAAGATGTGGTCTCTAAACCAGGTATGTGGTCTCTAAAACATCTCTCTCTTTAGATGTGGTCTCTAAACCAGGTATGCCCAACCTACGGCCCCAATGAAGATTTTTAGCTTCCTAAAATAAAGTTTACAGCTATTTATTTTGGATTTTGGTATTCAAACAAGATAGAAAAAATCGTTTAAAATTTATCACATTTACATTATATTTTGTGAAATTCTAATTTTATTGTTGTTAGACCTCGGACTCTCGATGAAGGTTTTGATTGAATGCTTGAAAAGTGCCAGGCCCATAGCCGCACTACGAATTTATTTTCACAACCAGTGTATTTTTTTTCCGCACATTACATACCGCACGGAAGATCGGAAGATGAACGGGAATCAATAAAATCTTTGAAGGCGGTTTGGACTGCCCCATCGGAGTTGAATTTTTTCCCTTGCAAGAAGTTATCCAAATTTTGAAAAAAATGGTAATCTGTTGGGGCAAGGTCCGGATATTACGGTGGATGTCTTAAACATTCCAATTGAAGCTCCTCTAATTTGATAGCCGTCTGTTGTGCAATGTGCAGTGTGTGGTGTAGCGTTCTAACGCGCGTTTGTTGATTTACTTCACTCAATTCGTGAGGTACCCACCTTTCAAGCTTTTTCACCTTCCCAATTTGCTTCAAGTGGATTAAAACAGTTTTATCACTAACACCGCAGCTTGCTTCCACAATGGCCTTCAATTCTTCATTATCAACTTTGGTCTCCGGCCGTCCACGGGGCTTGTTCTGCAGGTCGAAATTTCCAGAACGAAAACGTTGGAACCAAAAACGCATTGTATTTTCTTTTGCGGCACCGTCGCTATACACATCATTAATCCTTCGAGCCGTTTCTGCAGCACTGGTGCCACGGTGGAACTCGTACTCGTAAATAATGCGATATTTCAAGTTTTCCATTTTGTAAACTAAGTGACGCAAAGAAAAAAACAATTAACGAAAAAACAAATGAATTATAATTTTCGAAACACAAATACATAAGTAAATAGCTATGTAAATTTGAATTTGGAATTCCTAACCAAAGAGAAGATATTTGAGATCAAAGTTGACAGTACGGCAAAATGCCAATTTCATATGTAAGGACCTAATATTAATTGAATGTTACATGCCAAATTAGTACCTTATAAAAGATTCAGTCACGACAATAGTAAAAACAAACTTTCCGTTAAATTCGAATTTCGAAACAAGTGTTTAAAATGCGAAGTTTATATTTTCGTTTCAAAGGTAGTAGCTGTACGTAATAAAAGAATTGGAACCCTCTACTAAAATAAAACTTCAGAACAAACAAAATATAACGGAAACATAAAAGATGCTGTTTGGGGAAAACATTTCGTATACAAAAGTTACGAAGCACTGCAGAGTTGTGTGCCAATTCGAACTCTATAATACGAACTGAGTTTATTTTAATTCAGAATTCAAAATCATACCATCCCGACAACCTTGCAAAACTATGCCAAAAATAAAACGAATCGCGGAACTGAGTTTAAGCTGTAGCGAAGTTTGATATTCATTAGTTGTTATTTTTGCAACTGGAAAGTACCAAAATAAAATCTAGTATGAAATAAAGCCTGTAAAGGATTGTTTTTTTTAACTATTTACGCATTGAACCGCTTACTCTTCAATACGGAATATTTTTTATTCAAACAGTTAGATTTAGATTTATTATTACAACAAGTGAGTATTTATATCGGGGGAGACAAAAAATATGCATTAAACATTTTAATTTGGTTAAAATTAATTCACTTACGCGGTACGCCATTTTCATATTTATCTTTTTATTTTAATTTTCATAGACAATCAATCAATGCTGCCAATCATAGAAAAAATATTATTGCCATGTAAAATAGTAATTTATTCAAGTTAAGTGAATGTATTATTAACAAGTTTGTACCTGTATTTATAAAAGCAGAACATGGAAAGAAATGTATTAGAATAATTACACATACCCGCTCCACAAACCCTGCTTTGCCATAAACACCAATCAAGACCTGGGGTGCTAGCATGGCCGATTGATATAGGTTTTATTGAGAATGTTGGTAACTTGTGATCACTCCTAAGCACGACTGCAGGCCGCTAACGAACAAACAACAGTTCACAATGACTAAGAGCTCCTAATTTATTTGACGTGAACTGTTATTTGTTCGTTAGCGGCCTGCAGGAGCCCTGGAGCGATGACAAGTTACCGACATTTTCGATAAAACCTATATCGATCGACCATGCTAGGTTTTTATTTTGACGAGAATTTATTTTATAAGAATGGTACTTCCGACAAATGTCATATTTGATTGTATATTAGTTAAAAAAGGAATATTCCGTATATCCGTGCATCAAACATTGACAACACGAACGTTCCGTATTATCCGTGAGGTGGACTCTTTGCATATTTACCGTTTTTTCTATTGATATTTTTTTTACACACCCTAATTCTGTTATATATGT